>JAMXBB010000001.1:139675562-140275562 GCA_024138015.1 Lumnitzera littorea
AGTCGCGATGAAACTCCTCAATCCGGGTTGGAGCGGATGAAATTTCTCTAACCTCACAGTGGACCGGTTAACACTGTGCGATGTTTTCATTTGAGTGATTGCATTGCATTTCATCATAATTATTAACCTTATTTGTGATTGTATAGTACTCTTCTGACTCCGCCCCACTTACTGAGCTAGTTGTGCTCACACCCCTATAGACTCTTTTGCAGGTACTGAGTGAAGATAAAAGATGTTCCGGTACCAACGTTCTCAGGTTAGTGTGCTGCTGTGTGGGAAAGTGAGGAACGAGGAATTTAACTGAACCTGAGCTTTTGCTTTGTCCTTAAGTTTTGAAGAAAACTAAATGGGAATTCCCTGGGAGCCCACTAGTTTTCTAACTTATTGTATATAAATCGTATAACCTGTGGTTTTTAAAAGACTCTGATTGTAATCCTTACCCTTGGACGTGAAATGTTGTATAATTACTGTTGTAGTACTAAACTACAGATTGTATAGAACAAGTATTTTGTTAAAGCTCTACCACAGGTTTGGATATTAACAGATGTCAGAACAGACGTTTCAAGCTGGTTGAGTTGTGCGCCTTGTGTAAACTGCGTCTACGATAGCAGCTGTGAGGTCAGCTTCTATCTTAGATTAGTTTACATGGCGGGACTGTTATGACTCTTCTTGTTCGGGGCGTGACAGCTATAAACAAATAAAGATGGCTCTCGAAGATGCTGAAAGCACTACTTTTAAAACACTAATAGGAAACTTCCATCATACAATCATATCATTTCGACTTAAGAATGTAGGAGCTACTTACCAGAGGGCAATGATTGCCATATTTCATGACATGATACATGACTTTATGGAAGACTATGTTAATGACATAGTTAGAAAGTCATGATGGGCACCTGATCATTTGACTCATCTACAGAGGGTTTTTAAACGATGTCATCTATATAAATTGCGTATGAATCCCTTAAAGTGCGTCTTCGGGGTAGCTTCTGGTAAATTCCTTGGATTCGTTGTTCATGGAAAATGAATCGATGTAGATCCAACAAAAGTACAGGCTATATGTTCCATGGCTTTACCTACTAGTCCAAGGGAATTAAAGACCTTCATAGGGAAACTCTCCTATATTAGGCGAGTCATCCCTATACTGATAGAAATTTCTCATATATTACAACAGCTTATGAAAAAGGGAACCCCATTTGAATGGTGACAACCTCATGAAGAAGCCCTACAAAAAATCAAGGTGATACTCACCTTACCAGCAACGATGATATTGGCAATTGAAGGGTTGCCAATGATTCTTCATTTGATAGTTATTAATAAGTCTATTGGGGCTTTGCTAGCTTAAGAATTAGATAGAGGTGAACAACTGGTCTACTACTTGAGTATGTCACTCTAAGGAAACGAGGTAAAATACTTAGCTTGCGAGAAGCAGTGCTTTGCACTGGTATTTACTATGCAAAAGTTACGCCACTATTTTTATAGATGCCTTATTTTTTCCAATTTTTATTTTTTGTTAATTAAGCCAGGTTAATGAATAAAAATAAAAATGAAAAAACAAAAAAATAGAAAAACGAAAATCAAGTTAGGTCATAGGAAGCTGAGTCAAGAGTCAAGTCGTGTCAAGTTGGATTAAGTTGAGTTGTTGGATCAGTTATTGAGATGGGCTGAATCAATTAGTTTTGGGTTAAATCAATTTAGGGGCTCAAAATCAAGATTTATTAAATTAATTGGGTTAAATTGGATAGGGCTGGGCCTTAAAAGAAAAGCCCAAACTAGCTAGGGTTTCTAAAAGCTAGGATGAATTTAGGTTAAATCGTAAATAAATCTTTCGTATCAAATATATGAAAGATTCGATTTTTGAGCTTATAAAAATCATGTCGGTCAGTAATTCAAGGAAGGGTTTTTCTTTGAATCATACATACTAAAAAACAAACACACCTTAAACACTTCATGCGCCACTACCCATACTGTCGTACCATACACATTCCATTACCGTATACACTTTACAACCACTGCACATACCAGCACTACCGCCTAAAACACCATGCACCACCTAGCCACCACCTCAGTAGCCCATGCTACTGTTGCCCTAGCGTACGCCCGTGATTGCCTTAGCGTACGCCCAGCCACATGCCCAAGATTGCCTGTGTACGCCTTTTGCTCACTCAAGCTCTCAATAGTCCACGGCCTATCGCTCCCCTGAGCTCTCTCCTGTGATCGCCCATCACTTGCCCTAAGTGTTCACCCATGCACGGCCCTTGCTTGCTTGAGCTTTCGCCTGTGATCGCCTATGCACACCCCTCTCTCACCCAACCTCGCCTACACTCACCTAAGTGTTTACCTAGCCTTGCCTACGCATGCCTAATCGTCGCCCACACTTGCCTAGCCATAGCCCAGATCTCGCCCAGCCTCGCCTATGCTCACTCAGTCTCACCCACACACTCGACAAACACCTACGATCCGACGTTAGGTAATTTTTTAGTTTTTTTATTCATTATTTATTTTATTTTAGTAATTTTTATTAATTCGTTTTATTGGTTATTTATTATTATCATTACTTTATCTTTTTTGTGTTTAAGTGCATTTTTTTTATTATTGTTATTTTGCAATTTTATTAAAGTAGGTCTTTCTTGAAAAATTGTATTTTTTTTAATAAAAATATATTTTTAGCACTTAGGGTTTTAAAAAAAAATCTAAATTGAGTTTTTTCTTAAGATAGTCAATTGGGGTTTTTATTTATTTAATTTAGAAAAATTAGGTTTTTAAAGTTTTTTTTTTATAAAATGATAAATTAATAAAAAATGTAAACCTGACTTGATTTTTAATATAAGATTAACCTACCCACTAAAAAAGTTTTATAAAAAAGAACTACGATTGGTTTAATTCTAATTAGTTGATACATAGGCACTTTCGGGGTAACAGTTAAAAAAATAATTTTTCCCCTTTTTAGAAAATCGTAATAATAATAATAATAATAATAATAAAATCATTTTTAGTTACTTTTGCCTATTTAGGTATATTTTAATATTTTAAGAAAAAAATTAAAAAAAAAAATAAAACCCGTCAATTTCTTTTAATTTTTGCATGGTGATTTAGTCTTAATAGGTTAGCCCCTGAACCTGGTTTTTTTAGTTCAATTTTCTAAAAATCAAATTTTTTAGAATATCCGTAGACTAGTTGTCAAATTAGGGTTTTCTCACTCAAAAACCTTAATTTCACTTTTTAACTGGATGAAACGGCTGGTGACTCCAATTTTTAAATTTTTAAAAGAAAAATATTTCTTTAATTTAATGTTAAGTAATTTATATTAAGCAGGTTGAGCTTAATATAGGTTAAATTAAGGAAATCAAAATAGGGCTCGACAATTTTCTATCTCATTGAGTTAATTTTGTCACTCATTCAGATCCATTAAAATACTTACTGTTACGATTAGCTCTTTCAGGAAGGACTGCAAAATGGTTGCTCCTTCTATTAGAATTTGACATCACGGTCATGCCACCTAAGGCTATTAAGTCTTGGGCTCCAGCAGACCTTTTGGCTTAGTTTCCTATGGCATAAAGGGCTCCTGTTGTAGATATAATCCCTACAGAATTCTATGAAGACTCTATGAGAGTAGAACTAGATGGAAAGTGGCAAATGTAATTTAATGGCTCCTTTAATAGCATTAAATAAGGAGTTAGGGTGATCTTAACATCTCTAGAAGGTCAAGAAATACCTTTAGCTTTCAAGCTAGACTTCCCATCTATCAATAATAAGGCTAAGTATGAAGCTCTCCTACTTGGTCTTATTTCTGCTCAAAATACTAGAGCATCTAACTTGTGCATTCGTCATGACTCAAACCTAATCATCAAGTAGGCAAATGATGAATTTACTCTAAAAGAACAAGCATTGGTGCCTTATAGGACTGCAGTGCAGTCTTTGGTTGGTATAAGGTATAGGCATTCCAAACAATCTACCAACCGCTATGCAGATGTCCTAGCAACATTAGCTTCTAAAGTCCCATTCAAACTACATAGAATAACTCAAATTCTCAAGTTATTAAGAAATCCATCTCATGTACGGCTCTACAATTAGTGGATGAAGATGAAGAAGCACAAGACAATTGGCGCAGTCCTATCAAGGTACAATTAGCGCATCCAAATGTAGCTGCTGTGACAACTTTGAAAAACTTCACTTGTAATAATGGCATTTTGTATTTTAAGGGACTAAAAGGTGTCTTGCCTCGATGTGTTTATGCAAAGCAAGCTTGTTTGAAGTTAGATAAATACCACAAGATCTGGTACTGAAAAGAAGGGCCACTCTTGTATCACGGCATTTGGTGCATAGGTTATTACTGGCCAATAATGTTTAAAGATGCATCCCAACTACAAATCAGTTGCCCAAAGTATGCTGAACTCCCTGACTAAGGAAAATGCAACTTTGTAGCAAGTGCAGGTGATTGGAGGCGCCCTTATATCGATTACTTGAAAAATAATGTTTTTGCCTATGAACAGCACAAATACCCAATTAGTGAAGCGTAAAGCAAGAAAGTATCTTATACATGAAGGCGAGTTGTACAGGGTATCATTCATGGGAAAGCCTCTCCAATGTATAGCACCTCCTAAAACAGAAACTATTTTGTCTAAAGTGTACTTCGAAGATGATGGAGAACATTAAGGGGAAAGGAAGTTATACCACCACCTACTTGATATGGGATACTATTAGCCCATCATGAAAAATGATGCATTCAATGTTGCCAAGTATGTTGCATGCCAACAACATGGTGATGCAATCTATGCTTCCGCGATAACATGGCATAGCTTAAGTACGCCATGGTCATTTCATACTTAGGCATTTGACTTAATTGGTCCAATAAACCCACCATCCAAAGTGTGCATATGGATCCTTGTTGGGACTGAATGTTTCGCCAAGTGAGTTAAGATCATCCCCCAAGAATGAAATAGGACCTGCCGTAGTAAATTTTATGAAGGAGCATATTATTTGCTATTTTAGGATCCCAAAGTGTATCCTTTCAAATAAAGGCACCTCTTTCATTAACTCATATGTACGATAACTACTAGCTTTTTACAATATTGATCATGTGGAATCTACACCATACTATCCAAAGGGAAACGACTAAGTAGAGGCAACAAACAAGACTTTCCTAAAAGTCCTCAGTTGGATGGTTCATAAAAATCATAAAGAATGGAATGACAAACTGCCATTGGCACTATGGGCTTATAGAACTTCCAAGTGAAGTCCTACTCAAGTGACACCTTTCTCTTTGGTATATGGTTTTGAGGTAGTGATACCTATTGAAATTTTAGTTCCTTCTATATGCTTGGCCCTTAACGCTGAATTAAAACCAAACAGTCTACATATGCTGGATCTTGAAGCCTTATAAGAAAGGCGAGATACTGCCAAGCGCAACCTTGCTAATTACTAGAGACAACTTAGTACTACTTATGATTGCCTGGTTAAGAAAAGATCTTTTTAGCAAGGCGACGCTGTATTTCGAGCAATAGAGCATGTGCAACGAGGTATTCCAACGCTAAAGTTTACACCGAAGTGGGAAGGCCCTTTTGTAATTCATGAAGTCCATGACAACGGCTATTGCAAGCTCCTTAATCTGAAAACTAATGCAATAACCCCTCCCGTTAACTTTCAATACGTTAAAAAGTTTCATTTGTAAATCCAACAATGTATTTGCAATTCACATGAATAAAATATTCAACTTCCATCACTCTATTTCTTTGTGTTCTTTTACTTTCTTTTGTCTCCTTATTGCTGCAAAGTTAGAGGCATGTCTCCATAGTGTATATAGGCTAATGCATGAATAAGTAAAGAGAAAACCATATAAGGTTAAGTATTGGGAAATACCCTCTTGACCACTGATAATGTGCTTGGCACATGTTATTATCACTGCTTAAGCGTAATCAACTATTTTATTTTATGTGCTCAACTTAGTGTTGTTAGCAAGTGAGAACCTCCCTCCAATGCACAATGCTATGCTATGCTCTAGGCTTCACAAGCCATAAGGAGTAAATCCTACTATTATGGCATTTTTTTACAATGTCACTACTAAGTAAGGCACTACCTCTTAAAGCATACAATGACCCCTACAAGTTTCAGTGGTACAGGCTACCTCTAGGCTAAGAAGCCTTGTTATTTGATACAACTAAGCAATTGAAATAAATAAAGAATAGAAGGACAAGAGGAAAGCAATCAAATTTTATTCAATCAGTAAGTTTTATTCAAAAGTGTTGAAAAATAACTCAAATACCCCAAAAAATGGGGGAAGAATGAACGTCAGCAAAACAAATGAATATAGCTAAACTTCGCTAAGGGTGGCAATCTAAACCTATTATGGATTTAAGATCCATATTGCCTAATAAATCTTTTGCTTCATGGTCTATCTCCTCAACAGCACCTTGCAAGGTTTGATTCCTTGCCACTAGCTCACCTTAGTTTCTCATAGTGGTATAGTAACTCAGTAATCTCTTGGCTTTGGCAACAATGGGCTCTAAGCTACCAACCTTAAATTTTAAAAAATGAGCCCCTTCAACACAGCTAATCAGTTGCTGTAGCTTATCATCTAATAGAGACCTCTAAGACTATTCAAGTAGTGATGCAGCTTCCCCTAACATTTTCACCATAGTATTTGTTAACTCGGTCCCCAACATAAAAGACTCACTCTAAAAATCTTGGTCCATGGCGTAAAGTCTCTCTAATGGTTCAACTAGATGAAAAGGAATGTTGAATCCATGAAAGGATATTATCTTCAGGATGGCTTTTGGAGTTGCTACCATGTCTCCATGAGACAAGTTAGCAACTGGGGGTAGAGCGACATCAATATATGCTGCATATACTTCACCTCCATGAGTCCCTAAGCGTAGCAATGCATTTGCATAAGTATTGCTATCACCTACCTCATTAATTAACAAAGTAATGTCTTGTGCTTCGGTGGAATCATTCAACTTTTCAGTTCCATTATCATCATCAGCATCCCTGTATTGGACTAGAAATTCACCATAATCTACCAAGTCTTCATCATCATTATCTGAAGCTACCACCGGTGTAGCAGGATCGTCCGGACGAACTTCGGAGCTAAAGTTAACAACATCGTCCTTCTTGTGAGTTGCAATAGGAAAGCCCATCTCAACTTGTAAGAGCAAAAAAATAAAGTAAAAAAAAAAATCATATAAAAATTGCATGATGTATCTAATAAAGTTACCTTCTAAATAAATGCATGCTTAGATCGTCTCAAATCCACTAGTGGAGGTGAGGGGTGGTTACTCTTAGACTTTAAGAAGATTTTACCCCTGTTGTCCCACTAGGAGAATCTGATTGTTTAGTAATATACCCTCGTACATCTCCATTACCTTGAGACTTGGGCCTTGGTAGTTTAAAAAAGAATTTGTAGCGATATATAGTAGGTGCATGAAGTATATCACCTACTAACACAAAAGCATAAGCTCGAAACACATCCAAGCAATTCGTCTAATGTGTCAGCCATCTATAGGAAGCAACCCCAAAGTGACCAGTAGAAGGGAAGAACAATTGTCGCTTTCTAACGTGAATCTTCCTAAGGTCATTTGGACATAGTGATCGGCAGCAAGATTCAAAACTCTCGGTTGTGGTAATCAAGCGAGGCACTCCTTGATCAAAACCAAGTTGATGCGCAACTCGATAGGGAAAGTATACCATGACTCTTCACTCTAAAAAGCAGCTAGTTAAGTCTTTATTATCAAGAAGTGAAGGTAAGCTCTCTAGAATACACTATAAGAGGAACCTAGCTTGAGAATTGGGGATATTTTCTCAATTTTCCACCAAGGTAACCTCACTGTCTGAGCCAAGAGGATAAAGTCCATTACTGTCTTCATATCCTGCAATTTGCTCGACATAAGGGCAAAATATGAATTCACCCTTAATGTCAATGAGCTGTAGGAGTAACTAATCAATCGATCCCGTAAACCAAGCCCACGCTTTAGGAGGACTAAGGTCGGGTAGGTCTTGTATAGTAGGAGGAGAAAAATGTCTTTGAAACCGCTCACAAAAGAAAAGTTGAAGAAACATAAGGTTAACATGTGAAATGATCACATATAGACCTTTCGAGCGTATGGAAGCATGGTAATATAGGTTCAAGCGTCGATAAAGTGAACCTAAGTAAAAGGAACCTAAAGTGAATCGCTCACCTTTGGCAATGCGTATAACCAATAGGAAGAGTTGTAGACTAATACCTTCTTCAAGCCCTCCAAGGAATACGAACAAGGAAAGCCAAAACATAATGAAAATGGAAAGTTCATACTTGCAAAGACGAGATAGAGAACGTATGAGATGAAGAGACAACTACAACACTTGAATTAGAGAGAGAGAGAGAGAGAGAGAGGATATGAAGGTACTAACTCTTTCCTGCGACCTCAGCTTAGAACCTGAGGCCTATCCTTCCTTTGCTCCTTAAAGAAGTATGCGAGCCAAGAAGCAAAACATAGCCTCTTCTTCTTAGTGCAGGTAGCTTGCAAAGCACCCATTAAGGATGTTTGAAAGCTGTGCTCTTTATGAGAGGTTGTCGTGATAACAAGGTCAGCTTGTCCAAAGGTATGAAGATTCAATAGTACAACTACGTCTTTTTATATTAGAGTTATCTCCCCCCACAAAGTGATAAATGTGTAGGTTTGAATACTCTAACGTAAGATGATTGCTTGCTATACTTCCATTCTACTTGTTTGCAAGAATCGCAACCGAGTAGAAGTGGTAATAGCACAAAGGACTTTAGCCTTTTTTCAGTAAAGTCATGTATTTCAACTTCTCTACAATATATGCTACCCAATCATCCCATCCAAAAGGTGGCTCCTTCAGGAATGAGAATTGGGTATTAGAGAGAGGTAGCTCCCTCCTTTGGTTTCTAAGACACAACATTAAATCTCCCTTGATAGTGTCTCTACAATCAGTATGAGGCTCGCGCTTGATAAATTAGAGACCACCATCAATACAAGGTGTTGCATAGGCTTCTTGGCGCTTAGCTTTATCCCAAAACGTGTCTTCAAAGATAGTCTTGTCTAACCACTTATCCCAAGGACATGGGATGGGCGGTGGATATTTATCTTAATGCACCAATAAGTCCTTCATCTTCACTACTTTTATACTTCTACTTAGATTGGTTTTCATCTTTTTTCCTGCAAGAACACAAAATCAATATATTCAATATATGAAGAAGGGAAAGCATTACTGAAGCAATTGTTGTCATTACCCCTCTCATGCATGAAAGAATTATGCAAATTGAAAGGCAACCACCTGGCGTAGCTTTTGGAAGGTTCGCTAACAAGAGCACGATTTAAATGGTCGAATATGAGCAAGTGTCTCACCGTGCTTTGTTGTAGTTCTAACATTTATGAGAAGCACAAAATATCATTATTATTTTCATCGATCCTTGAAGCTTCACAAGAGAAAATCTCATATATCTCTAACACAACAAATTGGCCACGTAAAATTTGGTTTAGAAAATATCTGCTCTTCATGCGACTTCCCCAACTTCTTTCACACCTCGTTACTTAAGATATCAGAAACATCAGGACCAAATCACGCTCAAATATTTTCTTTTTCTTCCAAATCTTTTTTCAATTCAACCAAGATTCATAATATCTCATATCATCCCCTAATATATCCATTTAAGTCAGACACGTAATATTGTAATTACACGTAGGTTGCCATATCTCTATGTTATTTGTTCAAAATGAAATTCATATCAGAGAAATAATCTCTTCATTGATATTCCTTGTATCTCTATAATATTTGTTAATCCATAATATCACTATTTCCTTTATATGTATATATCGAGATTTCTAAGTCATCAAATGTGATAAACCAACCAAGGAAAGTAAGTCTCCATACTTCCAAGATCTAGAGAGATAAATGTCCTTTCCTTTTTGTCTCTAAGATTTTCGTCTCGTAAGTAGTACATTCTAAAATTAAAATATCGTATCACTTGTACTTTCCGATTGCCAACTTCATTTCCTTTAGAACCCTCATCGAGATTTATACGAGAATTGGAGCAAATCTTCATCCAAAAGCAAAAGAAAGCTTTGAGAAGGCAGAAGTATTGCAGTCGTGAAAAGAAGCTTGGAGATCGCTGTGAGCTGACGTTGAAGGCAACACGCCGAAAATCGTGATCTCTCATTCTTTCAATATTCTAAGTACCCGTATCATGAACCTGGGTTGTTTTGTTTTGTTTTTTCCTTATTTTTTTGTTATTGATAGTTGTATCTCATGTGATCAATATAATTTCACTTGGTCAATAAATTGTAACCACTTTCATCACATGCTTCAATAAATTGCTTTTTGGCCACTTTCCTTTATATAATTTTTATATAATTTCTTGTGCTCATTATCTATTGAGGTACCCATTGCCTCTATAACCATAATTTTTTATGGTCTAAAGTATAACTCTTATCTGTTGTGTTGTCACCAACTTTGTTTCCTATTTCTTCAGTTTTATTCTTAGTTGACAAATTGGTATGAAAAGGATGCGCATTTAGATCTCGATCATCATACTCTTATTTTAAGTCTATTTAACGAGCGGTCAGGTGATCAAAGATTCAATTTTTTCATTCCTTTTTATTGTTCCCATGCGCACGCATGTGTATACCTCCTTAGTCTTTGTACATGTTACATTGAATTGAGGTCGATAGCATAATTCCTTGGACAAGTAGCATGCTAAGGACTATTTAAACCTCATGGTTTTTGCCCTTTCTGTAGATTTGATTTGCCAAAAGTTAAAACTACAATAAAGCACAATGAGACACTTGTCCATATTTGACCATTCAAATTATGCTCTTGCTAACAAACCTTCCAAAAGCTACATCAAGTGATTGCCTTTCAATTTGCATACTTCTTTCATGCATGAGAGGAGTAATGACAACAATTGCTTCAGTAATGCTTTCCCTCCTTCATATATTGAATATATTGATTTTATGCTCTCGCAAGAAAAGAGAAGAAATCCAATTCAAGTCAAAGCATAGAAATAACGAAGATTAAAGACTTATTGGTACATCAACATAAATGTCCACCACCTATCCTGTATCCTAGAGATAAGTGGTTGGACAAAACTATCTCTGAAGACACGTTTTGGGACAAAGTCAAGTATAGAGAAACCTGTGTAACACCCTACACTGATGGTGGTCTCCAGTTTATCGAACGCGAGCCTTGTGCTAATTTTAGAGACACTATTAGAAGAGATTCGGTGTTACACTTTAGAGACAAGAGGAGAGAGTTACCTCTCTCCAATACTCAATTCTCATTCCCGAAGGAGCCACCCTTTGGATGGAATGATTGGATAGCATACATTACAGAGGAACCGGAATACGTGACCTTACTAAAGAAGGCTAAAGTCTTCTATACTATTATCACTTATACTCAGTTGTAGTTCCCGTAAACAAATAGAATGGAAGTATGACAAGCAATTATCTCGTGTTGGAGTGTTCAGACCCATACGTTTATTACTTTGTAGGGAGAGATAACTCCAACATTATTGAATCTTCGTAGCTTTAGATGAGCCAACCTTGCTGCCATGTGATATATGAGATTTTCTCTTATGATGCTTCAAGGATCGAAGAAAATAATAATGATATTTTATGCTTATCATATATACATATACATATATATATATATATTATTTAAGTATGGATTGAGTAATTCTTTTTAGGTCGTGAAGGAAGAACTCGGAATATTAAATTTGGCGTATCTACTTGAAAATTTGCGTTTGCTCCTTTCTACGTATACTACGAGGAATTTGGAGAGGGAAGAGAGATTTGGAGCAGATATGAAAAAAAATCTATTTAGTTGTTGAAGATATGTTGCACGAAAAAGAAGATAATGGGTGGTGTGTTTTGAAAAAAAAAAAAATCGCGCATACCAGGATTAGATTCAAGATTTCTTAGATTCCAGTACTCATCCATTACTAGCTAGGCTAGTTCTTGTCATCAACACATACTCTTTATATATATAATTAATTAATATGTACCCTAAAAAAAAACCGTACCGTACCACAGGGGCATTGCCCTTATACCGCCACACTATTTCTACGTAGCATAACGTTACTCATGATAACACTATCCCGTTTACTGGTATGAATGAGACATACATACACACATATATATATACATATAACATGACTAGATGGGATGTTATGAAAGCTCTAGATTCCTATCAAATGCTTAAATGGTTTTATTTTTTTTGCCAATAATCATAAAATAAGGAAGATTTGAGAAGATTTATGTAGATATTGATACTACTAATATCACATTAGAAAGAAGATTTGGTAAAATTTAAAGGAGATGCTTGGAAGCATGAAAAAGATTTGAAGAAATGGTTTGATTTTTTCTTTTTTTTACTTGCATAAAGAATGTGATGCATGGTGTTGCATGGCTTTAAGCCATGAGTTATAATGGATGGGAGAGGGCCAAAAGTATATCTTAATGATATATGATCACAACTCAATTTGAAGAATTAAAGAAAAAAATAAGAGTATGTGCATTGGATGTTGCTCGTGGTTTTCGAAGACTATTACTCTTATTCAATAATATTGCCATGAGGGTAATGTTGTTTCATTAAGCCTAAAAACAATGCGTGTAATGAGATGGTACCACAAACTTACGTACTAAAAAAAAAAAATAAATAAAGTTGCAACATCGACACTAGATGAAGTCAGCTATGTGAGCAAACTTAGCAGTGATGTGACTCTTTACAACACACGTGCACCAAGTAATGACATAGCTATTCAAAAGTAGTAATTGTTGCCTAACAATACTTGCACTCCATTCAAGAATTTCGATCAGGGGACAAAATGTAGAAAGCTGAAAATTGCTATTTTAATTATTGAGCTAAGTTCATTATTTATTTAGGCTTGACTCTTTATAGGCTCGGAACAACAATCGTCGAATCGGTCCGTCTACCTCTAATATTTCTCATGTAAGCTCATGTACTTATAAGGAAGGTTACTGATCTTGGGCTCATTAGCTAGCTTATTTTAGATAACCATGACTTGAGCAAGCTCTATCTCATCCGCTAATCACCTAAATGATCTAACAGATGCCATTATATCAAGAGCTTATAAACACCCAACATTTCCTCATCATTTAGAAATCTTTGAGAGAGATCGGAGAATCGGAGAAACGGTGTTCCATTATGAAAACTCTACTCTCTAAGATTAAATAAGGTTCAGGAAAAAAATTGATCTCATTCACTTAAGTTAGAAGGTAAACGCTTGAGGTCTCCTAAGATTGCCTTATTTGTCACTTGTACCTTTAATTTATTGAGATTGCCTATTTCTCCTTTCTACCTTATTCTCACCTAATCATCCTTGCAAGTGATAGTCTCGTTTCATTTTTTTTAAATCACATGTAGCGTATTATTCACGCAGCATACACATGACCACTTTAATCAAACTCCTATTTCTACAAAAGTAAATGTAGATATAGATAAACTGATCTTTGGATATAACAATACCAAAGATTAATTTGAATTGGGTTTCTTTTATTATAATTTGATATGACAGAACAGATTATAATCAAAATTTCTTCTAAACATCCAATTGATATGACAATATAATTGAAAGAATTAAAGAGTTAAGAAATCAAACAACCGATATTACAGAATGATAGTTGAATTTCTAGGTAATGGGTCACCATGATTCAAGAAGTAATCGATAAGACTGGCTTTTTGGGAAGAGTCCGAAAGAGAGGGTTTTGATTCAATTGGAAAATTCACTTGCTGAATAAGATTGCTTACAAAGTATCTGTAAACTAAGTCCTAAAAACTTTAAGGACTCGATATTAACTACCTGCTTATAAAAACAGTAAAGCGAAAAATAATCTAAACTTAATTAACGAAGATAATAACATGATCTGAAAATGAATGTCCTGGCATAAAATAAGATCATAGAAAAATAATAACAAAGTCTCATTAAAGTATTCACGCCAAAATACATGTAAATTGCACCAATTGCAAGTCTCCTATTCATCCTTATTTAAAAATATTATAATATGCAGCTCCATGTGAAGTTGGTAGATCTTTAATATTCCCATGCAAAGGTGGAAAAATCTTCGTGTAAGTTGACCAATAGGACCAACAATCTAGGCAAATTTTCATCAAGCCATATATAAATGTCGAGACCCCATTTTTGCCATCACATTTTTAGTAATTATCTCAAATTTTCAATGTCATTAGAATGCATCCAAATAGGCTTCTTTCTTCTTTTAGTTATTTTATTTTACTTTAATTTTAGGTATTTTTTCAAAAAATTATTATTTTAGCGTATATGTGATTTATACAATTAAAGTTAAGCCTAGGTGTGATGTTATTTGATTTGATTTTTTATTTATTTAAAAAAACATATGTTGAACTAGACTAGGTTTTGAACTTGGTCCATAAATTTCAATCGGGGCCAAAGCCTTGATAGTATTTCAAACATGTAGGTGCATCAATGCTTGCAATATTTTTTCTATCCCTTGTGTAGTACACCACAGGTGGTGTAGTTACGTGCCCCCACGTGATGTGCGCCCTTATCTCCTTCTTCTCTTTCCTTTTCAATTTCATCTTCTTGCAAATCAAGTTTTCAGATTAAAAAGATAGGTTCCCTATTTTAAACCCCTCGCTTTCAATCTGTGTTGCAAATCTATATCTTCCAAAATTAATTCGAATTTTGTATTTTTTGAAAACTACACATAGAATACTCCAAATCGAGATTAAAAAAAAATTCTAATTTTCCTAAATCGTTGATTGATTCAAACTTGAAAAAAAGAAAAAAATATATTAACATATATGAAATTTGCAAAACTCCATTCTTTGAGCAATTTCCTCTAAATCAAAGGTGTAGACATTGATTATTGATGTGTTCTTACTCATTTCCATCACTCAAACCAACACTTTCCTCAAAATTTGGAATCAAATTGGGCAAAAATATATTTGGCCACCATACTCGTGATCTTCCATTTTTATGCTTTTCTAGATTAAATCTAGACTCCATTAGTATAAGTAGGGTTCAATGCTTCACTTTGTACATAGATTACAATTTGAAACTCACTCAAACCAAACATTCTCTAAGGTAAAATCAGGTTCCGTAATTTTTGTGGTGCTGGACTGAACAAAAAATTTTGCTGCATGTTTGATTTGTAAATTTATTTGGTGAGTAGATAGAAATTAGGCTAATAGACTAAGCAAAATGCCTAAATTTTGTTTTATCTAAACCACGGTACAAAAATGAAATTCACTAGACGAAAACAAAAAATATTTTGTAAAAATTTCCCTTTATGTTATAATATTAAGTTAATAAACATTATTTTATTAAATATTACAAAATTATTTATTTTATAATATAAATAATTATTTTTTAATATAAATTTTATGTTTAGTACTGTGTAAACCAAACACGATACAATATGCTTGTATTGTCCAATCCTTCTTATATTTGTTATGTCCTATTCAGTTCTCTTTTTCCAGTCTAGTCTTTACAATCAAACATTACTTAAAGCGTAAATTTTCTCTCATTAAAAATGGCACCACTTGGTCGGAAACCACAAAAAAATCACTAAACTGGCCATCAATTTCATCACGGTGTGACGTAAGCTCTTAGAATCCTCACTTGTTCTTTTCTTCTTTGTGTATTTGACGCAGGTTGTGTATTAAATAATTGAGAAATCATGTTTTTAGGATTGTAAAACACTTGTTTTATGTAATTTTTGTAGTATAGTTAATAGGATTTGTTGTTTCTATAATATAATGACCATATGGTGCTCATAGTTCATAATTGTTTAAATTAAGTATTTTGATTTAATAACTTGTACAATGTTTATCATGAATTATGTTTAAATATGTGATTATTCTTGATTATTTTAATTGGACTAGATGTTTTGACTAATAAACCGTAAAGTATTTGTCATAAATCATGTTTGTGCAATATAAAATAGATGTCTAAACAGGTAAATTAAAGAATAGATGTTTGAATGTGTAAATTATTGAATAGATGTCTAACAAGAATTATGAAATTATTTATTTAGACGAATCATATTGATGTAACATAGAATGAATGTCTTGATTCAAAATTTTATCACAAACAAATTTTTCTATATAAATAATAAATATGCCATATTTATGATTATATGAATATTGTATGAATTTTTATTTAAGTGCTTTATGTAACTTATTTAACATATACATATGTATCTTCAATGAGTTTCTTTTTTTTTTTTTATAAAAAGTGCATTTAAAAAAAATATTTTGCCACCTTAGAAAAACATTTTTCCTAAATAAAAATCTAAATGGATTTGCTTTTAAAAGAACCAAGGATTTCTCTTTTTAAAAAAAAAAAAATTGGGCAAAAAAGGAAATATATTTTTTATAAATTGATTAACTTGTAAATACTTAAAGTATAATGCTTTTCAAAATAAAATAAACTAATCCACTAAAATTTTTTAGAATAAACTATTATAGTTTAATCCTAATTAACGAATATGTAGACACCTACGAGACAACTTAAAATAGGAAAAAAGAATATTATTTCCCCATTTATAAATAACTTTTCATTTTTTTTCTTTTGTAATTAAATATAATTTCATCTGCTATTTATGAATAAATTTTGTTCTTAAATGGGTAATTTGGAAAATAAATTTAAATTTGAAAGGTTAAAATAGTACCCATTTAGATTTAATAAGATAGTCTCGAACCTAAGAAAATATGGTTTCTTGAAATTTTTTAAGTTTTTTTTCATAAGTTAGTGGCTAAATTAGAATCGATTTGCCTAATCGGTTCTCATTTAATAACTTTTTCCCAGTTTTATCAAGTGGCAACTCCGTTTTTTTTTTTTTTTAAAAAAAAATGAAACTAGATTTCCTTAATTTTAGTTGAGGGTTTAAACTAAATAGACATAAGGTTCGGTTTAAATCAAATTAAGGGAGAAAAAAAAAACAGAAAATTTCAAGCTCGACAACTTAATGACTCCACTAGGGACGTTAAATAGGCTAACCATTTAAAACCTTTCGAAATTAGAATTACTTTTCAAAATACCCATATTAAGTTATATGTATATTTTTTTTTTCTTATAAATATCTTTTGTATATTTTTGCATTAGTTATTTTTCTATTTTAGGTTAAGTTATATATATATATATATTTATATTTATATATCTTTTGTCTATTATTTGCTTTTTTATTCTGTGTTTCTATTTAGGATTTTTTTTTTTCATTCCATAAATGTGTAATAGATATGGTTAGAGTTTGGCCGTCTTAGAACCTTAGGAGGGGAGCCATTGTGCAAACTTCAAATGTTGTGGGATAATTATCTTCCAAGACCGATCAAGCTACACAACCCAAGTTTCGTTGTAAACAAGGCACAGTTTCTTCAAAAACATGTGAGGTCATATAACTAGAACTAGAGGTATGCAAGCAAATTAAACAAGTTGACTCGATCTAGCCTACTTTAGCTAGTAGGTTAAATAGGCCGGGCTTATTTGGCCCGTTTTCTAAACAGGCTAAAAAATCTCAACCCTAACCCATTTAACAAGCAGGTAAAACGAGCTGGCTCGTAAGCCAAAGATGCAAATGTATTAAGCGAGCTGACCCAAATCTACTCACTTTGACCCGCAAGTTAAACGGGCCAAGATCATTTAGCTCGCTTTCAAATAGGCCAAAAAACCTTGGCCCAAACCTATTGAAAAAGTGAGTTAAACCGGTCAACCCATGAGCCAAAACCTACTTGCATACCTCTATCTAGAACCTACCCTCTTGCATTGCATGAAACCCATTTTCAAAGGATTGGCAAGAACCTGTAATATGGAAAGCCTAGAATAAAGAAATTGCAATTGAGAAGATGTTACAATTTCCCTGCATTTTCCATTCTTCTTTTCTAGTTATTGTAATTTTCTTTGTTAAAAAAGAAAAAAACTACATGTAAAAATTTAAGTTAGGCTTTCATTGTAATTGTATCCTTTGTAGATAAAAATTTAGTAAGCTTTCATTGTAATTGTATCATTTATAAAATAGGCTTTCATTGTAATCATACCTTTTATAGATATGGCTAGCTTAATTCAAACCACTTTTGGGGAGATCTATGTCCACCTACCTCACCAACGCTAGAAATCATTTGAGATTTAGTTTTAGCTCTTCAGCCTAGGTAGGCAAGAATTCATCAAGAACAAGATTAGGCCCGTACTGACTTTACGATCCTTAGTATACTTTTGGGATACGAGGCCGTTGCATTCTGTTTTGACCCACACTAGTTGAGTCACATCCATTGAGGAATATTCTTAGTTGCTCTAGGCCCCAGTTATTACTGATGATATTTACATCTTGGATCTTAAAGTTACAATACCAAAAATTTTTAGCAGGTTACTAAGAGTCATAACAACTGAGATAAATCGAGTCTTGGTTCAAAATAAGACCATCCAGATAAAAGACATCATTACCTGGTTCTTTATGGAGTTGAGGTATAAAGAGAGCAAGACATTTTCTATGCAAATCTAAAGATTTGGTACTAGCACCGAGTTAATGCTTATATTTTAGTGATCTCTAGTGTCGTCCTATTCCTAGATTGGAAACGCTGTATTCACTTCAAAGTTGTAGAAATAGTGGCCTAGTTCCTTGAAGGGAAATTATATATACCGGCTCTCCTAACTAAGCAAATCCATTCACTAAAGCACCTCAAAAGAAAGAAGCACAGGATTTGATGACTAATATGACTTTAATCTTGGTATGGTTCATTAGTCATGTGAGGAGCCATCAACTTGACTTTAACCAAGTCAAGTTTGCACAACAATATGATTTTATCAAGTCTTTTGAGGAATGGATCCAGTTGCTTGAAAGTGTAACTACCCGTTATTGGGTCCAATACTTTCAAAGCATGAAAGCTAAGGAATTGCTTTGGACACCTAGATGGTACTTAAGTGACATGATGATAAAAGAATGTGAAGGTTTCAATGCAGTACCCTTGATTGGTTTCAACACCTGTACCAGATATTTTTTTACTAATAGGCCTATTTAGAATTTAATTCAAATGCCATCACTAAAGCCCGTTTCACTTTACTATTACAACCCACATGCTTTGGTATTTGACAAAGTGTTTAAGCTTTTTAGGCATTAAGTATCTTTGGTGCAAGATGAAGACTATCCCCACTATCAATAGCATACTTAGCAAGGCTCAAACAACCAAAGAGTTCCTATATCAACAACTTCAGAAGCTGAAAGACATGGAAGAAGTGAAGAAGAAAAAGGAGGCCTAAGTTGAAGCCATACCAAAGAAAGTAAGGAAAACAGAGCAAGAACTGAAGGCCCATTATGAGAAATATTTTTAGAAGATAAAGGTCTTAGGGGCACAACTCAAGAAAGCCAAGGGCAAGATCAAGGAGATAGAGGCTCTTAAAGTTCAAAAAAGGAAGAAAGTACAAATTGAGTCCGGCTACAACAAGAAGAACAAGATATAGCTTTCTTTAGGAAATTTTCGTTTCTTTCGAATAAGTGATGTACACTTCACAATTGCAAAAATTAATAAAAGTTAATGATGTTTTGCCATATCATGGGATTCTTGCCAATATAAATTTCCTTACATTCTTGTGCCATATATGCTTGTATTTATTAATTTATATTCTTTTCTCATCTTAAAAAAAATGTATATTTGTGCTAAATTCTTGTGAAGTATTCGAACCAAGTTTCAAAATAGCAATTAAATGTCAATTCTTTTAAAGAAGTCTGATCGGAATCTGCTTTCAAACCAGAATGGCTACTCATGGAAATGACAACAACAGCACCAATACCAACAACTCATAAATCACTAATCCTACTAATTCAAGTTTCGCTTTCTGGAGCAAACCGTAGGTAGGATTGTAGAACAAATGAGTTTCCTTACTAATAACATTGCCTTACTCCAAGCTACAGCACCATCCAATGAAGAGAGCTCTAAGGTTCGTTTTAGGGAGAATGTTGAGGCTCCACTCCCTAAAGCAGAGAATAAGTACCCAAAAGATTCGTTCAAGTTAGAGAAAGTTTATGCAAATGTCAACCCAACCTTCAAGCCCAATACATAGTCATTCCCAGTCAATACAAAGCCGGCTAGCTTAAGGCTTAGCCAAGATAGTATGAAGGAATTAGAAAGAAGTTGACCCAATAGATAGCAGAGAAGATGAAAATACTTGGGAGCTATGATGGATTTGAACAAGTTAGAATTGCCAACTTCTCTGCATACGATGTTGGGGTCTATTCAGAAAAGTTTAAGGTGCCAGAATTTGAGAAGTATGATGAGATGAGATGCCCTAAACTCCTCACACAAGCTATACATAAGAAAGATGAGCAAGTACGTCTAGTATGACAACTCATGGTACAGACATTTTAAGATAGCTTAATAAGTCCTACTTTGACTTAGTATGCCAACTCGACTTGACCTAAATAAACACATGGGAGAAGTTTGACAGGGCATTTTACAAATAGTACATGTTCAATATCAAAATGACCCTAACTATAATGGACTTGGTTGCTCTGTAAAAAAAGAAAAATGAGTCGTTTAAGGAGTATGTGCAAAGATGGAGATCCCTAATTGCAAGAGTATCTACGCCCTTGACAGAGAAGCAACTAACTTCAGCTTTTATAAATACTCTTGAGAGGCCTTATTTCTCCCATTTGATTGGACAAGCCTCGTCCAGCTTTGCGAAGGTAATAGTAGCAGGATGCAGGATTGAAAGTGCCATCTCTTTTGGTAAGCTTCAAGAGTCGTCTAATAGAAGGCCATCTGCTTCAATCCTTTGCTTCGAGGCCAACGGTCAACAAACCCAAAGAATCTACAGTCAGCATAGTGAATTCAAACACTAGGCCCAAAGAACCTTATTTAATATCAAAGTTTTGTTCTTGGTAACGTATTGCTATGATTAAATGGTTGGTTATGAGATAGAAGTTGTATTTTGTTTTGGTTGTTCTTAGGGTAGATTGAAGGTTGTTTAGAGGAGTTTGGGGATGGTTGAGGTTAAATCTGGTTTATGTGAAGGTTTTTATAATTTATTGAGGTTTCAGGTGTTGTTGCTTGAGAGTTTGGGGTGATTTTTGAAGAAGGAAACCATATTCTTCCCAAGAAGGTTCATGATGCATTAAGCGTAGAAGAAGAAAGAAATTTTTTGTTAGAGAGGACAACGGCCAAGGTCTACGACCATGGTCTCACCCATCGTCTTTCCTGTACTTCATAGCAAAAACTACGACCTTGGTTTGGAATTGTAATTCTTGGCCATGTACCTGTATTATCTTTGTTCCTTCTTTTTCATCCTAAATCATTCTTAACACGTTTTTAAAGAAGTTTTCTATATAAAAATTTTTATAAAATTTCTTGCCTTCAAAGATTAATTTATAAAAGGCTCGAAGTGTAGACGAAGTGTTGGGATATAAGGACTAAGTGTTAGTGTTACTAGTTAGCTAAAAGCTAAGTTGACTACTTGTATGGTTTCTCAGGTTGTAAAACTTCAAAAGACGTATTGGGCAATACATTAGAGTCAGGTATAGGATACTTACTCGTGTGGTTGTGCTTATTAAGTTAGCAACTTCAATGGACTTAATGTATACCTGGCCTAATCATCGATTGTGTCTGTTTGTACTTAGCTTTGATCACTCATTAGTAGGGTTTAGTGGTGTTAGTGAGGCATCTAGTAATCTTTATGCAATACTGTCCTAAGTGGAGTTCGACACTGAGAGGACTTAGGTAGATTTAGATTGGTGATCGGTCACTTGGGTATTGGGGAGCGCTTACACCATATTATGTATGTAGATATATATATTGCTTATGTTGAAGGTCTAAGTTATCCTAGATGTTAAGACACTAAGACTGTGTTGCTTGTCAAACTTAAAGGAAAGATAATAAACCAATGTGTGTTGCATTTTGGTACTTTTTTGCATATGGGTTATTTCTTAGATGTTCATGTACCTATGCTTTCGTATTTCGTACTGACCATTGGTTCACCCTTCAAGAGTTGTTTTTCAAATGCAAGTTCATGTCAAAATGATATTATTAAGATTTATGATGATGCCAGCTATGATTATTATTATGAAGAGGATGGAGATTGCTACTTCAAGGACAAGACAGGTTACTCGTAGATTAGATGGTAAGCATGGACTAAAGTTAGGATTTGGTTTTATTGCTATTTATAACATGTTATTTATGTTACTTTTGATTTATGGGGGGTAGAGTTTCCTATGATTCCTATCAGTTATCTGTTTTACATTACATGTTTAACCTATGAGATTTCTTAGTTAAGATGCTATAGTTATGTTATCCTTAGTAGGTTAAGGTTAGATCTTTGTGTAGTTAGAGATGAATGGGCATTATGCCACTCATCCATTAATGATTGAGGAGTTGTCTATATGAGAGTTGGCAGATTATTATTAGTTATTTGTAGATTATATACAGGCTACAGGTTCTTAGATGCCTTAACATATCAACCTTTAGGGATGACACATGTAAGTTGTAGCTCCCCAGGTTTTGGGGTATTACACCATCAAATGCTCAATCTACAAATCGTAAGTAAATTGATCAAGCTCTAAGAAGTAGTCCCAAGCACCACCTCCATGAAGATTACTCGAGAACACTTTAATCAATCAAATTGATCTCACGATCAAACATCTCACAGAGTTCAAAAGATCTAAATACAAGGATCCTTAGGATGAGTATGTAGTGGACAATTGCCTTTAGTTTAAGTAGCTAAAGACAAACTACTTCTTGTATAAATACAAATCCTTTAGTTCAAACTTTATGATGGAACTACTAATCCTACTGCACTTTTATCCTCCTATAGATCTCAGATCAACCTCCTTGGCACCTTTGATGTCATTGCATGCAAAGCCTTCTTAGATAGTCTCATCAAGGCAGCTCAAACTTGGTATTGAGGACTCTAGTCAAATTTTATATCCAACTTCAAGGGGCTCTCCAAAACCTTTCTCCAACACTTTATCATTAACAGACAACCAAAGAGAGATAGTTCATCCCTTGCACTAATAAAGTAATGACCAAAAGAGATACTTGGCGAATACGTAGCTAGATTTACTGTTGCAATATGTAGATACCCCAATTTTTCCCATATATTTTTCTTTCTTTTTTAAAACCCCTAATAATTAAAAATAAGAAAAGCATTAAAATTTTGAGAAAATGAAAGTATAAAAAAGTGAAAAAGTAGACAAAAAAAAAAGAGAGGGAGAGAGAAATAGTCATGTGGTAGTCTATCTAGGTCAGTTTGTTGCAATGATAATTTTTTAATGTCAAAATAGGCATGTGCAATTTGACCGAAATAAGAATTATGGACAAAATTGTGCATTCTATTAAAAATCAATTTTTGAATTGAGTTTGACTTATTCATTTTACAATATTTTGGAAATACAAATTTTAAAGAAATCATGACCTTAAATAGCATCGCAATTAGATTTAAAATGCTTATTTTCTAGCTATGAGATGTTTTGAAAAAAGGCTAAATGCAAGTAGAAATAGGGTTTGTAATTTAGTCAAATTAGATAATTTAAAAATATATTTTACATGTGCTTATTAGACTTTGCAACAGTAAAAAGATAAAAGTGCAATTTTTTAGAAGATTAGAAGTTAATTGGATGGTTTTTAGGAGGAAGGAATAAAACAAAAAGAAAAAAATGAAGAAATAAAGGGAGATGTTTCATCGAAGAAGTAAAGGAAAAAGAAAAAGAAAAGAAAGGAAAAAAAAATACAAAGCGACACATGTCACTTTAAGATGGCGCCGAGTGGCATACAATTGAGGTGAAGCATGGTGGTCTCTAAGGCTGCCACATGGCAACTATGTGTGCGCTATGTAGCCACCACACATGAGTCACTTGGTAACATGCAGTGGTGGGTTTGGCTTTAACCAATCCATCCTTTTTGTTCTTCCTATTGAGTAGAAAGGAAAGGAATTTCTTAGTGTAGGCCATTGCATTTTTGACCCATTCTCACCCAATTTTTCACCAAATTTCATCAAACTAAAAATGGGAGTTCAAAGAGAACGTGAAATACAAATCATATACGTCTAAATTTGTATAAATAATTGAAGTGCTTGAAAAGAATCTCCAAATTAGCTAAAAATATAAAACGTGCTTAAATACCCAAATATTCTAAAGTATATTAGAGCATATTCTTACTTGATTTTCACAAACATTACACATTTAGAGCAAGTAGAGCTTCTAAAACACAATTGTATCTTTTCTTTCTTTCAATTTTTACAAAAATGTGTCAATTTTTTTTTAAGAAATATACAAGAATTAAAAATACTCATTTTTATGTAAAATTCAATTTTTATTATATCTTAGGTTTCTTTAAGTAAAATTAACACTAGAGCATTATAAATAGGGACCCTAACAACCCATTCAAACTGATCCCAAGCATAGACAAGCTCCCATGGTGAAGTATTAGCTATTTCTTACTTTAGGTTCAAAAGTCCAAACCTAAGTATACTAAACTTCTCTCTTTGACTTCTCCCCATTTAGGGAAAATCGAAGCAAACAAAGTATATAATGATGATACTCACTTTTAGTAGAACATTCTTCGAGTTTGTGCTCATAGTTGCTATTCAGTTTTGATCTAATTAGGCTTGCTACACTTTTGTTCCTGCAAAATACATTGAGGGTTTTGGAAGTCCACATTGTCAAGAGTCAAGAATTACTACCCCAGTGACTTGAACCAACTTAGATCCACCTGAACCAGACCTAAACCATCAAGGCGAGGTAGGTTTCCTCTTTATTTCCATTCTTTTGCTAATTTTTTTGAAAAATATTTAAAAATGAGCATTATGTTTTTATGTTTGTATAATAATATTGTTTACATGATAATATGTGACATTGTTAATTTGTATGATTGGTTTGTTTGTATGATAATATGTTAGCTTGTTTACACTAGCTTGTTAATTTGCATGATTAGTTGGTTTGCATAATAATATTGTTGATTCACATGATTAGTTTTTTCACGATAAGTTATCAATTAACATGATAATAAGATGAAATATTGCTAATAATATGTTGTTTGCATGTTTTAATAATAGTTTTGCATGTCTTAGATAATATGCTTGTATGGCTTGATCTTAATAATTTGGCATGTGTCTAATAATAAGCTAATGTTTGAATAGTGCATTTTAATAATGCGTTGATTACTTGATGTGCTACTATTAATGATATGTTGTTGGCTTGTTTAATAATATGTTTTTCTTAGGTTGATTACTAAAATTTCTTCTTCAAAAGGAAATTTTCAAATTAAGGAGGTTTTCTTTTAACAAAAAGTGTTTTCTCACCCTTAGAGAATTGCTTTCATAAATAAAAATTTAATAAGGTCTTTTTCAAAATTAGGGGTTTTCTCTTAGGTTTTTCTAAAATTAGATTAAAAAATCAGTTTTCTTTAAAAAATAATAAGTTGATAAAAACTTAAAGTGAAAGATTCTTAATGATAAAATGATTCAACAAACTAAAGTTTTCTAAAAAAATTTAGAACTATATGGACCTGATCTTAACTAGTAGATACTAGGCATTGCAGGCAATCCTAAAAAATGAAAAAGAAAAAAAAAAACATTTTTCCCCTCTTTCCAATTTTTCTTTTCCACAATATATAAAGCTCACTTTCTTTTGAAAAGTCATTTTCAGGGAAAAAAAAAAGAGACTAAAGGTCCTTCAATCATTTTATGGATTTTCTTTATGGAAAATGTTTAGATTTTAATATGATAGCCTTTGAACCCATTTGATCTCTAGTTTTCATTTTTGTAAAATATTTAAAAAAAAAAAAAAAAAAACTACAGGCTAGTAGTTGAAGTTAAGGATTAGCCACCCATGAACCTAATTTCAATCTTTTCCCAAATTATGTCAGGTGGCAACTCCTTTTCAAAAAATGTTCTTTTAAAACTTAAACTTTTTCTTAACCCAGTCGAAGAGCTTTAGTTAAGTGGGCCGGGCTTAATTTAAAGTAAGGTTAAGGAAAAAAGAGAAGCCAAATTTTCAGCTCGACACTATGATCGAGATTCTAAGCCTTAATATGAACATTACACTCAACTCTGCCATATTAGGAGTATAAGACCACTGTCAATTCTTTTAGTCCATCACAAAGAAGAAACCATCAACCTTTACCAAGTTATAGCTTCATGCTGCCAAATATATTATTACTCAAGAGGATTACATTCTGGCTTGAAGATAATCTAAGTAATAATGTCCCGAAAGGAGAAGAGACAAGAGAAACCAATTACTAGCACTCGAAACAACTTGGCCCACGACCTACAAAGGATGGGCAAGGTTGATATGCTAACTACAACTTCCTAAAGAAGGGTAAGATCCTTACCTACAAGGGGCATCACCAAGTCCTCAAGGGACTAAAGGTGCATGAATTTGAACTAGGTCATCCATTGCCTTTCCCTTTAGAAGCTAACTAAGGTTGAGACCGAGATACCTCTCTAAAATGAAACTTTAGAAATATTCCATATGGGCATTAGTAAATCTAGCTTGGTACTCTTGCCACTTACTATTGGCCAAATACTCTTCCATAATGTCTTTACGTTCCTAGAACTCCTAATCTTCCATCTCCTCAATCCGCTAATCATGCTTTAGAATGTGCTTCTCCAGCTCTTGGATGCTAGCTTAATAGTCAACCTCCTTATCTTGTATCCTCTCTATACATTCCACCTCCTCTTGCTTTGATCGTTCCTCAAATAGGTCGAAGTCGTCTCTCATACTACTTCGTCCCTCTCTTGGTGAATGGTTTCTATCTCAATAACCATCCTTTGAATCCTTTCATCAACTACCTTTAGATAGCTTTAAACAAGATTTAGTAGCTAAACTGACCCTCATTTTTCTTGCATTGCCTCAACCTTAGCATTTAATCACTGATCCTTAGTCACATCATCTCGCAAGTCATAGTTTCCGTTGAAGCTAGTCACTCTCCTACATAAAGTTACCTAGTTTGCTAAGCATCCTACCCACACGGCTTAACTTAACTTGTAGCAAATTTTCTTAGCTAGGGAATGAATATCGCCATAAACCTACAAAAGAAATGAATACTAACACTTCATAAGGGCATTAGACATGCATAACTAAGTCTCAACACTTAGCATATATAGGCTGTGGAGTAATATCATTAGCATACCCTTCATTTGTATGTCTAAAGAATTTATTTCAATGTCTTGCTAATCCCTCGACAGAAGCATACTTAAGAACATATGCAAACATATTTTTGGATCCTTAAAACTCACATCAAAATGATGGATATCCCAAGTAGGGATAAATTTATTGTCTTACTTAGGCTTAGAAGACGAAGGCATCAACTCCTTTCCCTTCTTTCTTCTCTCTTTATTATTGAAGGAGCCTATTTGATAGGAATCAAAGACCAATCACTCAATCCCAAGCATGAGGGCTTATTACCTTAATACAATAAGTTGCCTAAAAGGACCTAACCCCAAAAGAAGAGGAGTTCCTCCAAGCTAACTTGATGTTTTTCCTGAGCTCTTCCAACCAAATCACAATCTCTTGAATGGAGGAAGTTGCTACAAAAACTAACACTCACTAGCACCAAGGCTCAAGCTCCCATAATCCTAAGCTATCAAACATCAGAGCTTACACCAACCTAATGTCGAGTCGACTTATCGAAGCTAAGCTCCCCAGGTCCAATTATCTAAACAAGTACCCTCTAAGTATCATAAATTGAAAATAATAAATAAATAAGATGTTCTTAAATTGGCTTTCCCTACTCATCTTAAACATGATGGGTTTTTAGTAGTATCTTTTAGACTTTCTTAACACTCTAAAGACATTAATAGATTTGCTAATCCCCTTTTGACCTTTCTTAGATGAGTTTATTTAGTGGTTATAATTGATAAATTTATATACTTAAGTAAGAAAGAAGTGCTTGCAATAATTTGAAGACACTTTCATAAATATTGAGAGACAAGCAACTAATACTACAATAAAAAAGTTTGAATCTTATGTGGAATTAGTTATTGCTCTAGCTAATAGTATTACGAAAGAAGGTATACAGATAGACCTAGAAAAGATCAAATAAAGCTGATTATAATGGTTTAGGTTAGAAAATTCTTAGGTTTTGGTTATTGAAAAATATTTTCCAGAAGGGTTCTCTAAATTAACAACTAGGTTGGCTTAAAAAGGTATTAAGTTTGTTTAGGACTACAAGTGCCACAAGAGATTCTAGGAACTAAAGAAGAGGTAAGTCACAGCTTCAATGCTTACTCTCAATTTGGAGTGATGCATTGGCTAAGTGTCTTGAATATGTGTTAATATAGCATGAAAAGGTAATGGAATATGCTTTTGGGCAATTAAGACCATGAGAGCATGATTATCTTATCTATGTTTATATATATGTATGTAAATATCTATGTACAAGCAACTTTGATCTTTGTAGTAAAGTTGTAGGGGCATTATTCGTATGGTGACAAATGCAACAAATATATCGAACGTAAGAGATTAAAGTACTTCTTTGCTCAATAGAAGTTGAATGTGCATAAAGAAGGTTTATAAGAGTTGATGAATGATTATGATATAGAGATCCCTTACCATTAGAGAAAGATAATATAAAGGTAAACACTCTCGACAAGAAAAAAAAGGGTATAATTTGGTTATACTAATCACTAACCAGAAAACTTTGATTGAATAAATGAGAAGTCTAAATCCAAATGTAACAATGGATGGCGTAAGACTCAAATTGGCAAATTTAAGATCACTACCAACTTTGCTAGGCATAATTAAGAAAGCATACCAAAGTAATCCTCAGTTTCAATAGGTTAGAAGCTATGTGGAAAATTAAATAGTGAGGGACTTCCATATTAATTGGAATAGATCTTTGAGGTATAAGAACAAATTATATGTGACGATACACCTAAATTCGAAAAAGGAGACCAAAGAGAAAGCCTATTAATCAAGATATTTGAAATACCTTAGAAAGACAATTTTAATAAGGATATTAAAGAACATCATTGGTAGAGGAATATGAAAAAAGTGGTTGTAGAGTTTATTTCTAGATATTTGGCTAATTTATAGCGGAGACAATAGCATTAGAGACCAAATGAGCTTTAACCTCTACTTATAATTAAGTGGAAGTGGGAGAATATATCCATAATGATAGACTTATTTAAGACAATTGAAGGTCATGACTCAATATAGGTAGCAGTGAGTTTTTAGACTTATCAACTATTAATACAATTTATTCTCTAGAAAAGCTAATTACCCTATATGTTAAAAAGATAGCTAGATATAGTGTATCAATGTTGCTAGTCCCTAATAGAGGTATCGTATTTATTAGGTGATTTGAAGGAATTCACATTTCGCATTAAATAGAGTCAACAGCAATGAACAATAAAAGAGAACCAAATATATTGTAGAAAATATACTTATAACATGTGCTTTCGACTTCAAAGAAAAATTGGGATGAGTAGTTTCCCTATGAGAGTTTAACAACGATAATAATTATCGGGCTACTATTCACATGACACCTTATGAAGCCCTTAGGAGAAAGTTTAGGTCCATGATATATTTGGACAAGGTTCGTGAATAGAAGATCTTAAGACCTAAGATCATCCAAAGAAAAATGGACAGGATTTAAGTAATTAAGGAGAGATTATTAGCAGCTTAAAGCCGTTGGAAAAGTTGTGTTGATACGAGAAGAAGACCTCTTGTGTTGCATATGGGAGATTGTGTATTCTTTAAAAATCACCACAAAAAGAATTGTAAGGTTTGGAGCAAAAGCCAAGATAAGTTCAAGATATACTGTGTAATTTGAGGTATTAGAAAGAAGTGGTGTAGCCTACAAGATCGCATTACATTCTTACCTAGCAAGCTACATAATACCTTGTGTTTATATTGAGAAAGCTAATTCTCATCCATAAGGTGGAGTTAAGAACTATAAGTGGTAATAGAGAACTTAACTTTTGAAGGGCATCCTAAAAAGATAATGAATTCTAAAATAAGACCCCAAAATGTCTAATTATTAGTTATATTTAAGCACAAAAGAGCAATTATTGAAAGAGAAAGGTAGCTTGGGAACTAATACGGAAGATGGTAAAAAAACACCTAGGGATCACCTAAGATCTATGTAAGAGAGACTCTTAAGGATGAAAATTTTATAAGAGGAAGATGAAATTCCTTAGTAAATATTCTAAAGACAAGGTAATTTGGTTATTAATCCCTTAATCCTTTTGTGTTTTGAGTAAAGACCTAGTCGAATCAACGAAATATATAGGCGAATCTTTACAATGAACTTTTAACCCGAGCATGTTTTGGATACTAATAGTTATTATTATCTTTTGGCTATTTTAATTTTTTTTTGTCACTTATAATTTTTGTAAATATTAGCAATTTTTTCCTTTTAATTTTGTTCTCATAAGAGATGTCTTTTATGAAATCATGTTTATAAAGAAATCATGACTTTTGCATGAAGTAAAGTTAAATGATAAAACTATTGATGCATGATATTGCACCCCAAAAACTTGAAGAATTATAGATCTTTTTAGCATATATCATTTCACATCAATAGCTCATATAAGAACTACATAATGTAAAATACATTTTATAATTAAATATTGACTCTATGTGTAAAAAAAGACTATTAAAGTAAGGGTATAAAAATAATTAAGCTTTAATGACAAAGATAGTTTTGAAAAATCAAAGAAAAGTGTAAACCTTAATAAGAACCCTACATATAAATAGATAATAGACTTAAAAGACAGACTTTATTTTCTCTTTTTAGAGAACTCTCTCAACAAACCTAAGTCGCTTAATAAGAGAATAACTTAGAGTACAGTGATAAGATTGTTGAGAAAATCTTATGAGGATCAATTAAATTGTGTTCAAGCAATTATTGTAAGAGTTATATGCCTAAGGAAATTAAGGTTGTAGGGGTCTTTGAGGTGCGACCAATTACTAGTTTATCAGATCTAACCTACAAGTCTCCTTAAGATAAGAGCATCCTAAACAATTCCTTTATGTTTAATGGTTAGAAACTGCTGAAAGACACATTTGAGTGTCTTTTGTGATGGATTCTAGTAATTGGAACTATGGGTTTGTATGTATGGATTAAAGAATTAATTAGGGATTCAAAGTGAAAAAGAAAACAAAATTGAATTCGAAGTAGAGAAGTGGAGCACATGATGTATAGTGTATAATGAATACACGTTGTGTGTTGTTGGGATACACACCTTGTGAATGAAGAATCTAATATACAGTAAATAAAGATGGAGGGTGTATGTGTATATTATACACGGCATTTATGTGTGTTAAGCTACATGGCGTGTGTTTCATTCCAACATATTTTAATTCTAATTAATCAATTTCCTTTTTCAAAATTGCTAAAGTAATAAAATAAAAATTCTAAATTCTCCTAAATACATAAAATTTAATTAAGGACTCCTAAAATAGACCCTAGTTATATCATCACGATTAAACTAGAAAAGGACTTGTTTAGGATAGGATAATAGAATTATGGTATGAAAATATATTACTAAGGAAAAGTTATCTTTTGTACGATACTTTAGGTGTAGAAGTTTATTCAAGTTCGGTTGTAATTGATTTGGTTATCGAAGACCCAAGTACGTCTTTGCTATATTTGTTGGTTGTACTTGTTAGGTTAAGAAATAAAATGAATCTAATAACTATCCCATTGATAATGAATTGTTTGTTGCTTGTGTATGGCTTAATCTAATGATAAGTTCCTGAAGGGTATCCCTATGATCCTTGAGTAACACTATTCCAAGTAAAGTTACTCTTAGAAATGATCTAAAATAGATTTAGGGATACAAGACCATAAGATGGTGCACCTGTATGATTTTAGGTGCAATGTAGGAATCATGTGATGATGAACCTTTGTCAATAAATATGAGTGTTTAGGAAGATATGGGGATTGTGTGAAGGTAAGCCCTTGTCAGTAGAAAAGACTTAGAAGGTGTCAGGATCATGTAATGGTAAACGTATTCCAAAAGAGAAGTTGAGGTCGTAGATGGTGTTCGTGTTAAAGTGTATGATTAAGATTAAGGGTATCCTCTTGTTGAATGTTAATTGAACTAAGATATTAAATGACAATATTTGTTGTGAATTTCTTATTGCATTATTCGCATATGCTTTGCATGACATGGCATGTACATATGATTGTGGTACTCACTTTATTGGGTGTTAGCTTATTCCTTATTTTTACAAATGTAGGTATGTAAGTTGTAATTATAGAATTTGATAGATTTGAAAAAGTTCACTAACATGACCATGATGGGAAGAGCGACAATAAATTATACAATCATAAGAATAAGATATGGATGAGGAAGTATTCTAAAAAAGGTATATTATTTATTTATTTTAGTGATTAGTCTAAACAAATCATGAGACTTTGATTAGAATATTTATAATTGATTATTATTAGAACTTGTTCCTAAATTGAAGAGGTTTCGTATTAGTTATTTTGAATCTAATCAGAGGATTTTTCTAAAATTATTTGGAGTAGATCTTATATTTTTTTGAGATTATAGACTTTAATTAGAGCCTTGGTTTGATATTAGATAATTGTAACACATAGCAGTCTATAGCATCCTAAGTTTAGGGTGTCACAACATATAAGAGAAATTTTTACTTTATTTGTTGTGATAACTTTTTTAAGCAAATTGTTAATGGGAGGTAGTAATGAGAAAGTGTAAGTGAGAAAAATGAGAAATTATAAATAGCTAAAAGATATTATTAATATAAATATATAAATAATAAAAATTTTGAAAATATTAACTTATAATCTTAAATATCATGAATCAGGTATGAATATTTATGGTTTGTAAACTTATGAAACCCCAAAACCTAAATTTTACATTACATGCGAGATCATAAAATGGGTTTAAATTGTAAAATTTTTTTAATTAAATGCAAAGAGTATAAAGAAGGAGTTTATTTCTCTATCTTGCTCTTTAAGGATGAGTGGATATAAGGTAAAGTAGGTCTGAAGCTTTACCTGTCACCTATCCCGTAAGGTTTGTAAAACCTATAGGTTATGCTATGGAAGTTGTTCACCTTTTTTCCTATAAATTTCAAGTTTGTAAGATATTAAAAAGTGATCTTTACATGATTTACAAGTTCTTCATAACCTATAGTAAAATCTATGAAATTAAGAAAAGTAATTTTTCCTACCTTCATTATTTTAAGTTTATGTGATCTTCTTACTTAGTAAATGGGAAAGAGTATGAGAAATAAATGGAAAACATAAGGTTGGAGAGAAAAATGGGAAAGAATAGGAAACAAAAAGTCAGAAAAGCGGCATTATTTTTAGTCATTTATAGTTATTAGCTCATTTTTCTTTTTACTAAAATATTTATTAGTTGAGCAATATAATGTTATTATTTATCATTCATTTTATTAATATTATTTAATAATAGTTTGCAAGGGGATAGATGATATCATAGAATCTATATCTTTTGTGCTTTAAAGGACATGTTCCTAGGTAAGTATGGAATAGGAAGACTTCATACCTATATTTTACCATGTGAGTGTAAGTTTTAAAAAATTTGTATCTAAAGTCTACCTTATAGTCCTTACAATATGTTTACGTGAGTAAATGGTTATTACAGTTCTCCCTTATTCCTTATAACCTCTCTATTCTACCGTTCACTTATCTACAATCACGATTCTGAGGCATTCTAATTCTTAAAAATCTTGAATTGGAATCCTTTAATTTGACCTACGAATTAATGTTTTGAAATTACCTTCACTACCCTTCCCTCTTTGCAATACAAAAACACTATAATACCTACCACCATTACTCACCATCCACCACCAGTACCACTACCATCGCACCATTACTATTTACCATCTACTATGGTCACCAACTTCCACCCGGCTTTTTCTCTCTATCTCTCTATCCCTGTACTATCATACCACTCTTTGGTCTAACAATTAAACTTTCTATGCCAATAATTTGTAAGATATTATCCAAAAATATATCTCAATGAAATCTCAAAAATGACAATGGACAAATTGTTCAATTATAGCATAGATTTGTTTGCCTATGTCTATTCAAATTATTCTTTATCAATCTTTTTATTATTTTTTATTCCACTGAAGGGTAAACAAATCTCGTTGTACATAATACTCACCCGAACCATACTCCACTTGATAGGTTTCGATAGGTAATAAGGGTCATGGGGTAGGTTCTTAATTATAATTTCTTGAAACCTACCTTTGTAAAATAAGGTATGAGTAGGAAGTTAGGATACCATTTCTTATCCTAAAATATGTACTCTAAAGTATACAGAGTATAGATTCTACAGTACCTTATACACACCAACTAATAATAATTAAATAATACTAATAAATCAAAATTAATACCATTACTTTTTTTTCAATTTTAAAGAAAATAATAATAAAAAAATCACTTTATAATAAAACACTAAGACTATACGCTAGTTATATCTACCATCTAATCATGCGTGTACACTTTAAAACCTCTCTCTTCTTTTATTAATTTTTTTTTCCCTTACTTCTTACTCTTTTACTAATTCTAGTTTAGTAAGGTCTTAAAAATATCTCAATTTTTAATTGACCCTCCAATATATTATATTGGAAGTACTTGCATATAATTTTTTATATTCAGCTATAACAATCTTATAATTTGATAAAAATTTTATTTTAATAATTTAAAAAGAAAAAATAAAAGAAATTTAACAACCAAACTAATAATTTCAAAAGGATTTCAAAGAGACCATACCTGTACATTTCAACCATAATTAGTGGAAGAAAATAATTCTAGTGATGCTGCTAAATGTCCAAGAAAAAGATTTAGAAATTGTTTTCCATAAAATAAACAAAGTGTTGAGATATGTAGTATTAAGAATAAACAATGAAGTGATTACAATTTTCACATCCAATTTTGAAGTTTTGGTATTGATTTTAGGGTTTTGACCATTTACTGTGATATGTTTGGATATAGAAGATGAAGTCAATTGATATGTGATTTGGATAGGAGTAAAATATCTTTTAATTCCTATTATATATCTATTTATTGCTATCTTATTTGTTAAAATAAATAATATAACGGATAAATCACTCTTTATTTTATTTTTTAATAATTATAATCCGTTTATTTTATTTCATTCGGTGAAATAAATTAACGTTAACATCTATTAAAATTTTTCTAATCAAATAAGATATGAATATGGATATACACGTACATTCGGCACTGGAGTAAAAGAGACCAATTTCTACCTCCTCACCGCAAACGAGATGTCGGAGGTGGAAAAAGAAGAAAAAGCCGGAAACCCGATACAAATAAATGGTCACGGCTGTCTGGTACCTTCCCGAAGAAAGAGAATCACAGACTCACAGTTGATTGATTTGACAGCGCCTATTGATGTCCAAATAATTCCAGCACTCACGTGGCTTCTGCTCTCTCTCTCCTTTCAACCCTAAAAGCTCCAACGCCGTTTATACATCTCCCTGCTTGCGTAACTCTATCGTCTCCTTCATCGAAAACCCCGAACAACTGCTCAGCTACGGCTTGTCAAATGTCAACTCATGAATCATATATTTTACATTAAACTATGTATCTTAATTCTTATCTTTATACTGTGTTTGAGATTGAAGGGGGGAATTAAAGGGGATAGAAAAGTTGAAGAAAAATATAAATTTTAATATTTTTTTTATTAGAATTAAAAGAAAAATGAAAGGAATGGATTTAAAAGAAAATGTTTTTTTTTTAAGGTTCATATATATATATATATATATTTTTAAATTAAAGTGATTTTGGATGAATAGTTATTAAAATTCTAATTATATTCTCATTTTTTTGAAGATAATATAAATAATTTAATAATTTAAAATATTTTTTACTTATTTTTTCCTTCAATTTAAACAAGAATATACAATAATTCTTTTTTTCCACTTCTCATCCCTTCTAATTCATTCTCTCTTCTCAAACACAGCCTTAAAGATTAAGGTTATTTTTAATTCTTAATCCTCCTCGATTTTCAATCTCGTTAGGCACTGGAAAGCCGCTTCCACTGGCTTTTGTTTGACTACAAGGTCACTTTTTCATTTTCCATTCAATATCCGGCTAAGTGCTATAGGAAGAGTTTGGTCAATTGTTATTGGGATTAGGTTTCCTAATGTTTCATTACTACTTTAACTACTTCTTCAACTAGTCTAAGATTTAAATATAAGTGTGTCTTAGATTGAGACTTTGTTTTCGAGGAGTGAACAGATTGAACACTTGCTTGGTACTTCTTCTCCAAATTGCACATATCTCTTCTCCACTTGTTAATAAGATATAATTTAAAAATATTTTCGAACAAAACTCTAAAATTTAGTGCATAGAGAAATATTTTTAAAATGAGTTAGAGAGTGAGGGACAATAGAAAAAAAAAAAAATCTTGAATGAATTCCCCCCCCCCCCCCCCCCCCCCCCCCCCCCCCCCCCCCCCCCCCCCCCCCCCCCCCCCCCCCCCCCCCCCCCCCCCCCCCCCCCCCCCCCCCCCCCCCCCCCCCCCCCCCCCCCCCCCCCCCCCCCCCCCCCCCCCCCCCCCCCCCCCCCCCCCCCCCCCCCCCCCCCCCCCCCCCCCCCCCCCCCCCCCCCCCCCCCCCCCCCCCCCCCCCCCCCCCCCCCCCCCCCCCCCCCCCCCCCCCCCCCCCCCCCCCCCCCCCCCCCCCCCCCCCCCCCCCCCCCCCCCCCCCCCCCCCCCCCCCCCCCCCCCCCCCCCCCCCCCCCCCCCCCCCCCCCCCCCCCCCCCCCCCCCCCCCCCCCCCCCCCCCCCCCCCCCCCCCCCCCCCCCCCCCCCCCCCCCCCCCCCCCCCCCCCCCCCCCCCCCCCCCCCCCCCCCCCCCCCCCCCCCCCCCCCCCCCCCCCCCCCCCCCCCCCCCCCCCCCCCCCCCCCCCCCAAGCCAATATTTCCTTCGCTGCGTAGACCTTGCATAAGGAGGATTTCCTATTCACGAAAAGTCTAAGGGCAAGACGATGGGACAAGATAAGATTGTGAAATAGCATGGATAGATATGATATCAATGGAAAAGGGTAATAAGCATTTTAAGGTTATTTATTAAAAATCTTAATAATGAACCTTTTTTACTTCTTCATAAATTCGTTTTTATAGATTACATAATTAATTTTTTGATAATGTAAAAAGGTTTCTAGTTTTGTAAGACTTTAATAAGTGCTTTAGAGCACCCTGTCAAACATCAACATGCACTAATTAAAAAGAATTTACACTATGTCTTGCAATGTTTGAATCAATGTGTTTGGAGATTAAGATTGTTTTCTTGTTGAGCAAACTTAGACCAAAAAGGGAAAAAAAAAAACTAAAAGTGAATCATATAAATGTTGTATATATGCATGTATCATATAGTTTTCTTTGTTGTGATATTATACCAGTTAATAAGAAAATTAAAAACTTTTAATACCTGTCTCTCTGATGAAATCTATAATTGCATATTGAAAATTACAATTTTTCTTAACAATAATGTAATAAACAAGTGCTCCATAACACTTTCGGATAAATGCTCGTATACAAACTACAAGATATAGATTCGTCCAGCCTAACCTCTAGGTTTTCATCGTAGCACGCAATTGTGATTACCGAGTAATTAATTAGGTTAAAGGGCATTAAATTGAAGTGTGGACTTTGCCCACATCATTTTCACATAATTGCCAACACATAATTCCCACTCCTAAACCCTAGTCCACTAATATTGTAGTGGAGTTCTTATTCACATTTAATATTACAGCTTTGATGTGGGTACAATTCCATTATTAGTCGACAAAAATTAAGCTTCTCGATGGTTTTAGTCAATTATTAGAGTGGGATCACGTGTATACCTTCGATTTTAGTCATTTGACTAGGGATCATTTTTTGACCAGTTCAACCGTTCTGTATTAGAATGAAACAGATTTTAATATTTTCGAACGGTTGATTTAAGGTTAATTACTAAACAAAATATCTTGCTTTTCATATATTTGAATTGTTGATTGTATTCATATGGCACAGATAAAGTGTTTAATATAATATATATTACATAAAATTTATTAAAAGTACAAAGAACAATATCTCAACTAGGTAATCAGCTTGGTCTATTTTAAAATCTCACTCCTAATTTATTAATTTATTACTAAGTAACATATACAATTAAACTTTTTTTAGCTACCTTTACCGATCATTTTTTCACTTCAATTCAATCAGTTAAAAGCTCAATGAATGCTCTTAGATTAATACAGTACTTTTATTCTTTAACCATTAAATTTTAGGAAACAATGCAAATAATTTCTATAAACTTTAACTATGGTATTGGCCCAAATAAAAAGGAAAAAAAAAAATTGACCATAGTATAATTAACTCTTTAAACTCTAACCTTGTAATGAAAATACTTCATCAAACTTATCAAACTCTACTATAGTACTCTCTATAAACTTTGACATCCACATTATTATTATTTTTTTTTTTTCATCTAGAATAATAAAAATTTGGCCGATGTTAAAACACACTTTACATCTACTTTGAGGTGAAAGTTTAAGAGAATTATTTGTAATTTTCTATAAATTTAAAACTAACAAAATAATTTTTAAACTAAAACAACCAAATCATATGATCTCTAATTAGGGTTTTTTCTCCATTACCTGTTAATATTTCTCCCTAAAAATAAATCCCATCGTTTTCCTTCCAATTTGCTAGATGGCACAGTCCTTTGACATTTCTACATCTCAGTTTCTCTCCTCTTACATTTATTTAGTCTAATTACACATTATTTATTTTAAACTCCAACATGTTTGGTTAAAAGGAATTTAATAGGATTGCAACTGAGTGAGTATTCTAGGATATAATTTGAAAAGACTAAAGTTCCCTCATCTTAAGACCTCTCTTGTCTCGTATTTATTTAATTAGCACTGCACAACCCTCTACCCATTACTACATATGCCATAACTAATTACCACAATGTTCAAATCGCATGACTACTAATGATAACCTATAAAGCTGCAGCTTGCAAGATCCATAAGGGCTTACAAAAGATGATAGTTCGCTAGACAAATAAGATTACAAAGGATCATTGACCCATTAGTATCGATCTTACTTATAAGACCCCTTAAGGTCACCAATGGCTCTGTTAAGGTTGCAAAGTGCGGCCATTATGGTTGCTAGTGTGGGTCTTGTGTCACATCTAGGTTAGTGGCATTGGGTTGTAATCTTGGTTAGGTTGGAGGTATGGATTGAGGAGGTAGCACGTCGCAACAAGTTTTAGGTTAGGGTTGTTGGTCCATTTCATACGGGTTAGAGTCACTGGTGAGTGGGGGTCCTAGTGAAAATAGGTGAACTCTCATATAATAAACCTAACTTGACCTAGCATGAGTTTAAAAAAAAAAAAAAAAGTCTTTAAAATAGCTAATTGACATAATAGAAATGAAACGAGCAAAATAAGTAAAAACCAATCAAATCATGTCAGCCTCGTCTTCAAATAAGTTGACTTAGTATATATTCGGTTGACCTAACCTGTTTGTGCTAATTTTATGCTCAACTCATGAGCTATATTTACAGGAACCAACTAAATAACTGCTCAATGAGTATGAAGGAATATATAGTGGTTAAATGCCCCCACGATACAAAAGCCTAGGATTTTCACTGACGCCAAAGGTCTAGGCTTGGACGTAAGATATGTGGATGGGCTGTGATCCTAATATGACTTGGGCTATGCATTTCATTTCATTAAGCTCATCAACTCGAGCACCTATACTGTTCATTCTAATACTAAAAATCAAATTCAATTTAATTAATTACATTACTAATTATCGCTTGAGCTTATGGTCAAATCTCAATCACACTCCTAAAACTTCTGGTTATGTGAGAATACTTTCAAAAAGTGCATTCATCTCCCTAATGCATTGGGAATATGCAAATGTAAACAGATTTTTGCATCTAGTTTCGAAATTAAGAATTTTAAATCCATAAACAAAATTTACATATGTTAGATCATGATGAATCAAACAGAATTGTACCTATTCCATTTAATCATAAATATTTTTGAATGCTACTGTAAGATTTGGTTTGATTCAAAGGGATAAACTAAATTGAACCAAGTCGTGTCCATTCTTTTATTATATAACTCTTATTAATCAGTTTTATGTTCTTTGTTGTCAATCTTTTCCTCTTTATTATTAAATGTAGAACATTTCATAAACATGAAAATGAGAATAAGAATCTATGTTTGATTTTACATAAAGAAGCCATCGAAATTTTGATATAATTGCTTTCAGGAGCCTAACCAAAACAAAATATAACTGAAACGACTTTTATTTAATGGTAGATATCAACACATCATACATATAATTGTATAAAGGAAAATATACAAAAAAAACCCATAATATTTATTTATTTTTCTATTTCAAATCTCAATGTTTCAAAAGTTTCATTTTAATCCTCAATATTTCAATTTTTTGTCAAAAAAGTCATTCTATTAAATTCTATCAACTTTTTCATTAGTAAAAACACGTGACAACATACCATTAGCATATATGTAGTTTTGTAAATGAAAAAAAAAATAAAATACTTTTAAAATAAAAAAATTTTAAAAAATTACGAAATTAAAAAACACATATAATATATTATATATAGTTATGTAAATATTTATATATTAATAAATATAATAATCAATTTCTAAAAACAAAATTTGAAATCCTACCACCCAATAAAAGAGAGTAGCTAGATTCTGGCTTGTAGGTGAAGTAGTTGGCTGCCCACTTCAACAAGTAGATTGTGCAACCACTAGCAGCCTCATGTGACCCTACACCTCCTTTGCCACCACAACATAAAAAGAAAAAAAAGTTCAAAAATCAAATTAGATTTTAATTAGATCGAACCCCACTTAAGTGGTAGGCAGCCACTCTAGGTTAGTGAGTCGCACAACCTAATTTGCCCAAGATAAGGGGTAGCTGGCGGTCACCTTTTTTTGGGTGGGGCGGTGCATGGGTGGCCGAATTTCTTTTCTTTTTCTTTTTATTTTTCCACTTTTTTATTTCAAATATATATTATATAAGTGTATATATATATTATAGTGTAAATTTTAATTTTCACAAGTTTTTTATTTTTTTTCAATTTTTTATTAATTTTCATTATTTTTTAAATTTTTTTATTATTTTTCATATTTTAATATATTTTTTTTAAAATTACATGTGAACTAATCAAATAGTACCGGTGTCATCACTAACAAAAAAGTTAATGGAACATGATGAAAGGGTTTTATTGAGAAAAGTTTGAAACGTTAAAGATTGAAATAAAACTTTCGAAATGTGAAAAATCGAAATAGAAAAATAGATAAATATTATAGATTTTTTTATACACTTTCTTTGTATAAATACTACATTTTGGAAGCTTATTTGTGCGTCTCTTTTTATTAGCATTACTACATATAAAGATGGGCAGGAGCCGGTTTTAACTATAAACCAGCCCTAAATTGGTTTGTCGAGTCAAGAACCGAAACGCGCTCAATTAACTAGTCCTCAACCTAAGTTCATACCCAGTACCACTGCTAGAAATAAAAATAAATAAGTGAATAAATGACATGATGATTGAATGGAAATGCTTCAAACTCACATAGCATACATACTTTGATATTTTCACATGCATGTACAAAGACAAACGCAGGCATAGTCACTTACATACAAAAATATAAACACAAACACATACACACACATGCCCAAACCCCCCTCCTCTTTCCCATAAATGCACTTACGTGCACATATACACACTCACACAAGTAATTTTACATATCTACACATACATACCCACCTAAATAAAGTTGTGCTACACAAACATTTTAAGGATACTTTCTTAATATTTTCCTCATTCGCCTTCTGAATGTCTGTTATGTTTATATTTTTCATCTATTATTAAAATTTTCAACTTTTCTATAGATATCTTCTAATAAACATTAGTTCTTTTTTTTTTTTAACTCTTTAAACAATGCTCCTTATATCATCTATCCATTTTTACTTGTGGCAAAACATGACATTCCTAAACTTTAAAAGTGTGTATTGAGAATTTTATAAGAAAAACATGTACTACAATCATTTTTACTATTAAATTGAGACAAGCCATTAACACCGGTTATGTATGAGTATGAGTTTGTGATGACCTCAGCTTACATTATCCACTATTCAATCAGATTATATTTTTCAATTTGCTTGAATATTTGTATCACTTAAAAATGCCTTTAACTGATGCTGAGTTTGAGTAAGTGACTAAATTGGAGTGGATTGTGTAGTAGGGAGTTCATTACAAGTTAAGGTGATTGAGAAGACTCACATATATTATAAATGGCTCATCTCAAATTGATAGAAAAAGGGATTAATTAAATACTTTCCTTGGAAAATTTTTCATACCTATTACTAAAAAATGGAAGTACTTTATAACTTTGGTATTAGAATAAGTGGGATATCTAAGGAATCGCCATCTTCTCTTCTTTAATTCTTAAACTCGAAATTGCTATTTATTCAAATCTCTTACTTCAACATGTCAATACTTTAATAAAGATGAGAATGATGACCTTAATCTAATATGTATGAGCAGTACCACATGGATCTATTGTTATCCTAGAGGTATTTGTAAGACATTTTAATATGTGAAAAATATTGGCATTACTAAATGATGTTATTATGTACATTAGTGACTTTTGTTCCATTCATTTGTTATCTATCCCCTAATTGTAAATATAATTTCTTTTTCAATTTGGAAATTTTGTTGTAGGAGAATTAGTATCCCCATCTATCCATTGTATTTAACTATTGATCTTACACTTTAATAAGATAATTTATGCTAATCGATTGTATATTTTAAATATACTGCGCTATATATGCGTGTGTTATTTAGGCAACGAATGTGCATAATACCAATAAGGAACAATTTTCCTTTAGGAAGGAAAGATTGCACGAATGATGAACCAAAACTGGCACAGAGCCGACTGGTCTCGAGTTAGTCCCAATTCACCCTTTGTGAAAACTAGGAATTGGCGGTTTTGGCTGGGCCAGGCTGGGGCCTCTACTAAAGGTTTAATCACAAAGCTGAGTAGTCAAAATTTTTTAGACATCTAAACATTCATCGGAAGGTAGTTGCAGGCCATCGGTACAGTCACATCCAAATTATTCTCCTTGTCATTGCTTGTATGACTTCATTGCAAGAATCAATACCAGAAGCTTGTAAATTCAGATAAGACATTCTTAGTAATTACAGTCTCCGCAAAGAGGGTCGTTCTTAAGGAGACATAGGGAACATTAAGGACACATGGTTTTCGAGGACTTCTAAAGTTTTATGACCACTCAAGTGACCATTGACTAAACAGAGGAAAGAGCCAATGGCGAGTGTCCCTTTCTATCAATTCTCAACAGGTTCGGACGAAGGTACCACCATATATATGGGACCTTATGTCCTGATGAATACAAAACCCTTGTCAAAAGAAGCAATTCAATGAAGATCCTTTCCGGCCAAAATTTAATTAAGTTTTGTTCCCACATATTAAAAAACTGTCTTGATAATTAGATGATGTTAATATATTACTAAGATTCGAAATGTTGAATCTTTTTTTTTTTTCTTTTCAAGATTTAAACTTGTTTCAAAGTTGTAGTTATGGATGCTTAGATGGTTTCAAAATGGTCCTTTGAACTAGAATCAATTTACACTGTTTGCGGAGGAAACAATTACTCTCCCTCGTTTAGCAAAGACTGAAATTCCTTCAAAGTATTTTTACGTTTAAGGCAAGTCACTGAGAAACTTAACGCCTCACTATTGACAATGTTGGCATTCAGTTGGCTCTCATGCGATCAAATAGGTCGATTCCCTCTTGATTTAAACACTGCTAATCTTGTCTTGATTTCTAGAAGTTTAATTCCTCAGCGGGTTAAGCTTGCTAGCTTGGATAAATTTATGCATGAAATCATCTCAAAGGTCCTGGTTGATGGGTTATAACCTCTTTTGAATGTGATATTATACAAAGGAGGAGGTGGGTGGACGGTTGAGGATGGTCGGATGAGGGGAGCTCAAGGGGGTGATGGGAAGGAGTGGGAAGAGAGGTGTAGCCTATCAGTATCTTTCTCGGTCGTGGTCGTGTCTCTTCCATTTCTCACATCGTCCATCGGTGGTCTCCTAGCAGTCGCAGGTTTCCTGCTTCTTTGTAACAAATAATAACATGATAAAAGCTCCACTAAGCTGAAGCAACAATAAAATCCATTAACTCATTCCACCGGAGCAGCAATTTCCCACCACATCGTGCCAGCTCCATTTTTTACCAATTATACTTTTTTTCATGGAGATGTAAAAGGAGAAAATCGAATTTGTTCCATTTTTAATGGGATAATAATGTTCACCGCCATTTCGGCTACAAGAGTAGCAACCATTATGTCCCCTGCCTATGAAAGACTTCCAAGTTATATCATTAACTAATATGATATGCGAGAATTAACTACGACGAACAGGCCAAAAGACAGACAAGCAGCAGTACACTTTACACATTACGCACATTATTGAATACACAGCATCTTGCAATATGTCATGGTAAAACAGTTTTTGCCAAAAGCGTTGGGTTCAGTCTTTGGGAGCTTTGCACATACTACGAAACAAAAGCAAGCTTTTGGGAGCTTTGCACATACTACGAAACAAAAGCAAGCTTACAGAACAGAGTACCTAGCAAGCATGATGAATGAACATAGCAACACAATATAATAGCAGTCCAGCAACCAAATCCTCGATCTCCAAGGGAATTCAGGTTTGACGATCTTACCATCTCTCATCTGGAATGAAGTACACTGCTGGATAGACAATTTCGATCTGTGCAGCAAAAACTAGAACTTGTTCTTATTTTTATTCCCTGCCCTTGGTGCTGCAAATACAAACAAATTTATGTGAGGATCTCATGTCATCCATCAACTATAAAATGAAATAAAATTAGGATTGCTGTGGAAAATGCAATAGATGGTCATGCTGGTGTTAAAGCAGGAGCCATGAAGATAAGGAAGATGATACCTATCGTTCACAAAGCAGTGCAGGCAATAAAATATTAGCTGCTAATAGTCCTGAGTAATTATTATATATTCCTCTTCTAAAATTAAGTACCCAATAAATTCTTAAAAAGTTAAATTTATCTATCATTTATTTTATTCATATTTAAAAATAAATAAATTAAAATAATCATATCCAAAAGATAAAATATATTTTTTCAAATCATTTTTTTTTTAATATTTGAATTTACATTTTCATCTTCTAATTCTGACACTTTAATCGTCATCTTCATTATAATTATGAAACAAAAATAGATAAAATATAAATATAAAATCCTATAAAAGATTTCAAATAAATACAGATCAAACGGAGAATAAATATAGATAAGATATAATCATAAAAAAAAATTAAAAAAAAAATACAAACAGGAGCTAGATAACGTCAACTAATAAATATAAAGCCACATCAAGCCTAAAAGGTTTAAGTTTCTAGATTAGCTAGTTATGAATTTATTATGGTGTAAGAACAAGAGACCTTGAATTCAAACATCTGTGAACTCATTTCAACCACATTAATTATGGAGTCTACAATGAGCTGTTTGTATATCTAAAATTTATCTGATAAAAGGACAACAGCCACTTTGAATAGTAATTTTCAGCACAAGGACATACAATTGCAATTCTCGTTTCTCCCCTCTCTGAGTTCATTGTTTCCATAAAATCCTGTTACTTTGAATACCATCTTTGAAAATGAAAACTTACATTTTAGGAAAAGTCACATCAAGATAATAAATAAGTTATTTGAGAAACCCCAATCCTTTAAGACAACAGTTTTTGCTCCACACTGTTGATAGTTAATAAAATTTCAAAATAATTGGATCCCATGGAATCACCTTCCTTTTTTCTTCACCAATTACGCTTATATTATTGTATATTGTCCTCTACAAAACTAGTTCATTTGTACGAGGTTATAAGTCTTTCCCATATTGTCATTAGGGTTTTGTATGTTACTTATAGATACAGCTCATAATCATAATTTATAAATTAACACTTTCAATGAACACAAATTATACAACTACATGGTATCAAAGTAAAATGAGTTCAAACTCCGATATCATTAGTCATCCCTCATCCCCCATTTAAATTGTCCATCGATGGGTTTAAATTAAAAACCTTAACTCACAAGTAAAAAGGAATGTCAAGTAATAAAATATAAAACTAGCACCAAGCAAACAAACTCGAACTTTTGGATCAATTGTTTATGGTAATAATCTAGAATATATCATATAGTCCGAGCCTCTTTATTCTCACCACAATCTCCTCTAAAATACCCTTCTAGATCCATGATAATCTGGCTACAAATGGTATCTAGACATCGCTTAAACAACATTTCTCAAGAACTCTTAGCTCAAGAAATGGAAAATGAGTTAGATTTTATCCCTCCGATTAAAAAGCACTTTCATATGTAACTACTTTCATGACCTTAAATCTAGTGCCAATCAACTCATCTCTATCAATAAATCTTTTGGTGTATTACTCATATCTTCATATAGTCTTCCCTGTGAATATGACAATTGAGTTACTATTCTTACCCATTCACTCCTTCCTCTCAATTTTGAGCAAGTTTGAGCAAAGCTCCTCAATCAAGAAAAATGGCTTAAATGCCATGATGACCCTATATCCATCCCACAACTCCAAGCACTCAAACCACTTCCTCCACCTCCAAGGGTTAAGGTCATAGCTGTGGTCACTTAGGAGCCATGGGGCATAGACATTCCTCTACAGCTGATAAGAGCCCATCTTAACATCCACGTTAACACCACTCCACTTCCAGCCATGGCTCCTCTAGTCAGCAACAACCTTCGTCGCCAAACACTACTTCCCACTCCACACCCCCTTTTAATATCATTCAGATTCATGACATGCCTAGTCAACTATTCAGTGCTATCATACATTTAAAGAGTCCTACTCAAATATGCCCCAATCATTTGCTATCCTCTCTCTCAGAGAATCACAAGATAATTTTTTGTATCCAGACTTTTGATGCTATGCATCTTATGAGACTGGATGTAGGTATGTTCACAAACTTAGCAGTTCTAACAAAGATCTAGTAAGTAATGGTACATTGCTACCCAATTCTTGCATAAGCAATCTCACCATTGGCATTTATAGCCATAATCTGCATCTTAAAAACATCTTACATATTCCTTTTCTCACACACAATTTGCTATTTGCTTCTGTCCTTTGATAATTCATTATTTTCTGCTAAAGACTCAAGTAGGCAAGACTCTACTCCAACATCCAATTAGGCATCCTTTCCATCCCATCACTCTGTGTCCCATCTAACCTCACAGGCTCTCCTCGTGTCAACTGTCCTCAAAGACATATGACATTCTCAACTATGTCACTTTCACAATGACGCCTTCAATAAGTTGGCCCAACACTAGCACATTCAAGTCCTCCCCCACATCTACCAATCCCCATCATTCCTACTATATAGGAAACTCCACTCCCTTATCATCCCAAAAAGCGTCTCATAGAGCACAAGAGCACCTAAATTTTCAATCAAACGCAAGGAAGTCACCAAATAGGTCAAATCTTGATTTTCATTATTATGTTTATTTATGATTGTACTCAATACTCATATTTTTTTAATGCATAATAAAGGTAATGTTTTGTTTCATTTCAAGCGCTTGAAGCCTATAGTTGAGAAGTACTTCTCCACTTGTCGAAAATTTTCACAACAATGGTGATGGTGAATGCTTTAAAAAGGCTACCCTAAACTCAACAACATTCCTCATTCTGGGTTGATCTCATCTTCATTATCATCAATACCATTAATAAACTCTTCATCACAACTCTTGACCAAAAATCTTCCTTCAAGCTCCTCTATAATGTCTACAAACTATCAATTCTTATATTACTGAGCTACTTCACACTATCTGTTTGCATGCAAACCTTCTGCCCATATTTCAATTCAATGCCACCTTCAATATCATCTATACCATTAACAAAATCCCATTGCAACTCCTGACCACAAATCACCCTTCATCCCCCTCTACAATGTCTCCAAACTCTCAATTCCTTCACACATTAGATACTTCTGCTTTCCTAATATGACACCTCAAGCTCTACACAAACTCTCCCCTCGATTTATTCCTAAAGTTATACAAGTGAATTAAACAGATAAATTCAACCCAACTCACTTTGGCCCACTGGCCAACCCATAATAGCCCATTCATAAATGAGTCAAAATTTGTTGACTCAGCTTACATGAGCTGATAGGTTAAACGAGCTAGTCCATTTAACTCGTTCATATGTTTCAAGATGTTCAACGAGCCAACCCAACACATTTAATCAATTTATACATTTTAGAGGGTTCTACGGGCTAACTCATCAATCAATTAACAATAAATTTTCTTTTTTTAATTTAAAATTGTACAAAATAAAAAAGCAATAATACTCTTAATAGCTTACAACTAGAAACTTAGACAATACACAATTTATTGCAATCTTCCTGAAAGAACTTAGTCCTTAACCCACTATAATACCAAGTTATTACATACATATTTTGTTAAACGCACACACTATGCTTATATATCAAAAGAGACGAGATACATATACATGGCATGATATCATGCAAATACACATGATTGGAAAAAAAAAAACAAGAGTCAAAGAAAGTAAAAAACACTTGATAGTGGTTGAAAGAAGACCAAAAGCCAAATGGTTGAAAACTAAGGCAATGGGGATGACAACATTGAAGACTAAGGTAGCTTCACAAAGAGAAGACGGCAAGAGACATTAAGAAGTCAAGGATTGAGGAGTCGATGTTGTTAAACTAGATGAAAGAAAGAGAAGAACTAACAAAGAGATGAGTGATTACAAAGTGACTAGTTATGATATGAGTGAGGAATTGAGATACTATATCTACAGGTGAACATAGTTTGAAAAGGAAACTCGTTATTTCTTTAGTTCCTTCACATATAATTTCCAATACCCTTTTTTCCATATTAAATTTTGTGGGTTAGGAGATTAGCCCAGCTTGTAACAGGTTGACCCATGAGTTAGACAGCCCAATTAGTTTAGCCCGCTTTTTAAACAGGTCGAAAATTTCCAACCTTAACTCCGGTTAAACAGGTCAATTTGCACAGAAACATCTAAACGAGGGGTTTATAGCACGAAGTAACCTAAAGATAGATAAATAATAACACATATTAATTACAAAAAGAAAGTAACTACACCTCTCATTGATAGATTATTGTCAACACTGCACAATTTCTAGTTGAAGCCTTCTCTAGTTCATAATTATCTCTAGAAAATTGTCAAACTTGGTTTGCATCTTTGTTACCTCAACACCTTATGTTTCCTAAAACATCCAATTGAGAAAAAAAAACTCTTAACAATCGTTTATTTGTTGTTAGAATATCATCTTCAACATAGCAGTAAGTTGATTTGCATCTTTGCTACCTCAACACCTTATGTTTCCTAAAACATCCAATTCAAAAAAAAAAAAAAAAACACTCTTAACAATCGTTTATTTGTTATTAAAATATCATCTTCACCATAGCAATAAGTCTTAATAGAGTTACGTAAATAGGTCAAGGCCTGTAAGCTAACCTATTCAACTTACTTAAAAAACAAGGTTAGGTTGAATTTTTCAATTTATTTAAAAAGTGGGACAAATAAATCAGCCTGTTTAACCTACAAAAGCAAGTCAACCCATTACAAGCTGAATTGGCCAGCCAACCCACAAAATTCAATATATATATATATAAAGCGCATTGCAATTTACAAGTGAAAAAACAAAAGAAATAACAATTTCACTTTTCTAACTCTAACTTAGCCACACTGGTGAAAACAATATCTTAGTTCCTCACTTCATTTTTTTTAACAATAGCCTCATATTCTCATCAGTCGATTTGTAATCACTCATAATCTTCCTTGATTCATTTTTTTTTTTCATTTGGTTTAACATCATCAACTCCTCATTGCTGCTGCTTGTTCTCTCTACTAAAACTATTTTGGCCTTTAACGTTATCCTTACTTAATCTTCAACCATATGGCTTTAGTATTCTCTTAACCATTATCAAGTACTTGTTCCTCTCTCTAACTTGTTGCTATTTACTTCAACATACATGTCTTTGATTTATCACCATACCATATATGTGTGTCTCTTATTCCCTTTGATGCAGACTTAGTCTATGTGTTTAACAAAGTGTATATGTAATAACCTAATTTTATGGTAAGTTTAGAGGACTAGGCTCTTTTAAGAAAAAGACTGCAATAGATCATCAAAGTTTGTACTTATAAACCGTTCAAAGTACCATCACCTTTTCATTTTGCACAATTTTAAACAAAAAAAATAAAATAAAATCTATAGCTAATAAATTGATGGGTTAACCCATATAACTCACTAAAATATATAAATAAATTAAATTGACTAAGTTAACCTATATAATCAATTGAAGCTTATAAATGAGTTAAATAGGTTGAGTTAATTGGCTAGCCCTTCCAACCCACCGGCCCATGCAGGTTAGGTTGAGCTAGCAAATTCTAGCCTATTAATTAAATGGCCTGCAATTAATTGGCCCATTTAACTCACGAGCGAAAAAAAACCAATCTAGATTGGCTCGTTTAACTCACTTGCATAGCTTTACCTATTCCCTGCATCTTCATTAATTATTTCACCCACTATAAAGGCTAACATTGTCTCGATTGTAGCTCCAGTTGAGTTTATATTAACCGCCAATGATCTTTCATGAAACTTTCCCAACAGCAAACTTGCTTCTTCCATCTCCAACATTACGCTCACCTCCTCCTCTCACTTTTACTACCAACAAATCCACTTCTACCCTCTCGCACATTTGTGACTAACACTATACCATTACATCTCCGACCCCTCTCTCCCACTCCTCCTTGAGCCCTTGTATTTTGCTAGCATCCACCTCAATGGCACCTGCTTCCACCTCCTTGGGCCATTTATTTTTTAGCACCCATCACTCATGTTTATCATCACTCTATACCTTATTCCACTACATCTTTTGCCCCTCCTAAACAACCTTCACATGCAATCAACTGCAACCCTCTCCTCACTCTCAAACCTCATCATCAAAACCAACCCACTCTATACCCATTCATTCCAGATCTAGTATCACCAAACATCGTACTATGTTTAGTCTCCACAACACTCCTTTATTTTTAAGCCTTGTCACTACACTACAACCCTAAGACAGCTACCATGAAAGAAGAGTTTGATTCCTTATAGCAAACCCCAATCCCCATTCCCCCATTTGACACCCCATTATTTTGTCAATGACAATCTTGAAGCTATCTATTTGTCAAGCATTCTTGTCTAACATTATTGCACAAAACATGTCGACATCAACTACCATTATGTACACAAGATGGTTTCCTTTAGCCAAGTTATTATTTGTTATATTCCCACCCGTCATCAACAAGTCGATGTCCATACAAAGAACTTGTCTATCTCAGCTTTTCTTGATCATTGATCCAATCTACTTCAGCACCTTGAAATTGAATGGGCATGTTATTATATATTATCATGTACAGACATTATTTATATACGATTATGATAATCTTTTCTGCATTGTCATTAAGGTTTTGATGTTACTTATAAATGCATCTTATAATCATACTGTCCAAATTAACAATTTCATTAATTCGCAAGTTATACTATTGTATATTACAGAGAATATGATCATAGAAAGTGAAGAGAGGCTTTGCAAGAAAGGAAAGTTACATCAGAGAAAATCGGATGGAAGAGAAAAAGAGGAGAAAAAACTAAATTCATTATTCCAATGTTTAAGCTTGTTCTCTCTACTAAGAAAGAACCAATAGATCATAAAGATGAATCATTATACCTATTGGTCTAATAATTATAGGACTCATAAGTCATAATCAAGTCTAAAATAAGCCTTTTACTGAATGATATACCAATCATAAATGAAAAGTAAAGTACAAGTGATTAATGTTGTGTCTACTTAGTAGAAAACTCCATACTACCACTAGTGTTTTATATAATATAGCAATATAACAAGTTTTGTATTACCATTGTAATTAATCCTTTATAGTTTTCACTTACTAATGATTAGAGATAGCTTAGGATGAGAGCAATTATAATGACCAACAAACAATGGTTGAGTAGCCTCTAAGATGCTTTATTAACCTACTCCTAAAAAAGACTCTTTAGCAACAAAAAGTATTTCCATTTTTGAAAACACCATCTTGGAAGAGATTAACAAACCAGTTGACAATGTAGAGAACCAAAACCACTGGTTTTCCTCTACGCCCAAAACCAAGTCCTTTGCTAAGGCTTGTCACCAAACATCCAATGCAACCTCAACCAATGTCTTCTCTTTATAGTTTTTTCCTCCTTTGTCTAAAAGACCTATTTCCAAGGTAAGACCACTTTTTGAGGTCACCGTTAATGGAGCAAAGTTCTAGGATGCCATGTTGATGGGCTTCTTCCTCAATCGTAGGGTCCCTTATAGCATAGTTAATCCCATCTCCATGAGAATGTGGCAAAAGTTAGGCTTTCTTTAAGTCTTTGGAAGCTCTAGAGGGCTGTCCTATAGATTTCCAGCTTTTCCAATTTGGATGATATCCTAAATAAACCATGGTTTTTTGCTCAATATTTCATTATTCTCTAGAAATGGAAGCCAGTGCTCACACTTGATAAGCCACAACCCTCTACCATCCCTATTGGGGTTATTTTCTCAAGGGTCCCCTGTGAGTTTCTTAACGCCAATGGTATTAGTTACATTGCGAGTGAGGTCGAAAAACCTATTAAGGTTGACTCTTTGATGGCTCTTCGCACGCATCCTAACTAAGCATGTGTCCTCATTTAAGTACATGCAAGCAACGAAATGGTTTCTATGGTGGACATTGAGCGAGATGATGGCTCTATCTCTTCAATTACAGTGAACTATCAATTCCTTCCTCCCCACCATCCAACTTGCAAAGTTCTTGGACATATTTGCTGTTCAACACCACAAAACTAACCCAAGCAAGGTAGTATTTCGAAACATGAATGGGCGCAAGTAAACAGAAAAGGTAAGAAAGTTGAAGATAATGGTGAATCTCACCCTTCACCCACATGCCACGGTGGTCTAGATCAGGGAGATAATAAGGAAGTTCTATCCTCTCTTAAAAATACCATTCATGTAGAAAGAGACCCAACACAAGCCTCTACTTTTGATTCATCCAGTAAAGACAATGACCAACTTTCATATCAACTAGTCAAGGAGGGAAACTCAAGATTTTAGATAAAAGACACACGTCTCATTTATCCAAAACTCTTATACAAAATGTCTCAGGTCCTTCTATTCAAGATAAGCGAACCAATTTGGACCTTTGCACAACTCAACCAAAATGTGTAGAAGTCACTCCGGTCTTAGCAAACCCCAAAAAGAAGCAGAAAAATAAAAAAATCAGGAAGTGGCTCCAATTACTAAAAGTAGGAGAAGCTCCTCAAGTGGCAAGAACAGAAAATTCTTTAAACACAAAAGGATCTTCAACTAACTTCTTTCCCCCCTTCTTTTGTTATATATCATGCAACATGGAATGTTAGGGGCATTTCTGACACCTTTAAAAGTTCAAATGTAAAGAAGTTTTGTGCTGATAAAGAGATTTCACTTATTGGACATTTTGAGACGAGTCCACCACTCTAACATAGATCTCGTAAAGGCTAGAATAAACCCCAACCGGTAATACTATCAACTCTCTAGCAAAAAAGAAGATTTGGCTATGTTTGGATAATAACTACTAGGATATTCAAGTGATTAAAGAGCATGATCAGTTTTCTCATTACTTTTGTATCAATAGAAGATGGAATAAAGGCTTCTTTGCCTCTTTTGTGTATGCAGCAAATTTCAAAAATACATAAAAGACAGTTGTGGGAGTGCTTGCGTCAACTTAAACAGGCATCACTAGATCAGCCATGGGTCACATTAGGAGACCTCAACACCATTAAAGCTGTAGAGGAAAAAAGCAACGGCAACACCAGGCTCACTCAAGACATGGTGGACTTTAAGGTCTTCTTAGATCAAGCTGAAGTGGAGGATTTACATTTTTTGAGGAATTTTTTTACTTGATCTAACAAACAAGAGCAAGATCCCAAATTAAGAAAATTGGACCATATTCTCATCAACCAATGCTGGCTGGACGCTTTCCCACAATCTGTTGGCATCTTCTCTCCTTTGCTCTTATTGGATCATACCTTGGCTTTGGCCTGATTAGATCTTCTTTGCCTTCTGGGTGCCTGCCTTTTTAAGTTTTTTGATTTTTGCGCTTCTTCTGATAAATTTCTTCCTATTGTTAAGTCCGTATGGAGTAGACTTTTTGCTAGTTCTAAGTGTTTCCAGGTTACTAACAAGCTGAAGCTTCTCAAAAAAGAGTTTAAAGAACTAAACAAAAAGGATTTTTCCCTCATCTAACCGTGTGGTGAATGCTAAGGAGCACTTCCAAGACATCCAAAGTCATATTAGCAGTGGTGATGCTAGTATTATTCCTATGAAAAAGTAAGCTTTGAAGGAGTTTTACATGCTCCGAGATGCTAAAGAGAGTTTCTATCGGCAAAAATCAAGGATTAAGTAGTTAAAACTAGGAGATAAAAAATAAATCCTCCTTCCACAAAGCTGTCAAACAATATCACAACCGCAATGCAATTGTTGCATTGGTACGTGAGGATGGAACCTTAGCGAAGGGATAGAGGAAGTAAAAATGGTAGCAGTTAAGCACTTCCAAAACCCTTTCGTAGCAAATGTGAGGCACTCTCAACTAAATGAAGGTCACAATCTCCAAGATTTCATCCACAGAAAGTCGTCTTCCGAGCAAATATCCCTCCTTGAGGCTCCTTTCACTGATGATGAGATCAAGCATGCTTTCTTAGAGGCTAGTATGGAACAATCGGCTTTTATTCCAAGAAGACATATTTTAGATAATATTTTTATAACTCTAGAATTGCTTCATAGCTAACATATCAACAAGGGATCTCCTCAATGTGCCCTTAAGGTTGATATCTCAAAGGCTTATGACACCCTTGATTAGTCCTCCTTAGAGGCTGTTCTCTTTCATACGGGATTCTCTCCACACTTCCATAGACTGCTAAACCACTATTTCTCCTCTCCTAAATTCTCCGTAAATATTAATGGAGAACTTATGAGCTTTTTCTCAGGTTCAAGAGGACTTAGGTAAGAAGACCCCATATCCCCTTACCTTTTTGTACTCACTATGGAAACTCTTTTAAGCATTCTTTGGAATATAGCCAATTCTCATGGATTTTCTATCCATCAGAGGTATAGCAAAGACCAGATCGCTCACCTTAGTTTTGCAAACAATTTGATGATTTTTTGTAAGGGCAACATGCATTCCACAAACTTAGTCAAGGAAGCGCTACATAGATTTCAAGTCCAATTAGGCCTTACAACTAATTCACTTAAAAATTTCATTTTCTTTTGTCATGTTGCTCCAAACATCAAAAAAGAGCTCATACATTCTTTGGGCTTTAAGGAAGGAAATCTCCCAATTAGATATTTCGGAGTTCCTTTGATTTCCTCCAAGTTAAGAGTGGCTGATTGTGACATACTCATCTCCAAGATCTCCTCTTGGCTTGAATCTTGGACTTGCAAATTTTTATCATATGCAGAAGGCTACAACTCACTAAATCTATTATCTTCTCCATGTAGGTGTTTTAGGCTTCCATCTTTATCCTTCCTAAAAAGGTGATAAAAGAAAGTGGAACTCCTCATGAGAAATTTCCTTTGGAGTAGAAACCCTGATATCCACACAAAGGCAAAAGTAAAATGGGAGCTTATTTGTCTTCCAAAGAATGAATGTGGTCTTGGCATCCTCAACTTAGAGGTTTGAAACAAAGCAGCCCAACTTAAACATATTTGGAACCTCTTCACATTGAATCAATCAAGCTTATGGGTATATTGGGTTCATTCAAATCTCCTCAAGGGTAATAGCTTTTAGCGAATATAAAGCCCATCTGTTTGCTCTTGGTCTTGGAGGAAATTATTCAAGCTTTGTGACATTGCTTACCCTTGGCTTAAGTGGCGTTTAGGAAACAGTCTCTTTATATCCCTATGGTCAAATTTCTGGTTACCAACGGGTCCCTTGGATATGTCTCTTAATAGCGAACAAATAGTAGATTCGGGCCTCCCTTAATGCAAAACTTTACTCAATCATGGATGGAGCAACTTAAGTCCTTCCTACAGGAGAAGTTTGGGAAAATATCAACATACTAAGCTCTCTTCTTCGAAATCCCTCGACCATGGACGCACCATTTTGGTCACCTTCTTCTTCAAGCGCTTTCTCCATCAAGTGCTCTTTTAATAGCCTAAGATCACACAACAGCAAAGTTTCTTAGGCCAATCTAGTGTAGAGCAAGAAGTCATTGCCTGGACACTCTTTCATCCTTTGGCTTGCTTGGAAAAACAAGCTATATACTCTCGACAAGCTCAATCAATGGGGAGTAACGGATTGCTCCACATGTTATATGTGCAATTGTGCACCTAAGAACCACAGCCACCTTATATTCAACTGTAGGTTCACAAAGCAAGTTTGAGAGGCAGTCTTTTCCTCCCTCAACCTCCCCTCAAGTTTTACCTCATGGCATGGCTTTACATTAGCTACTCGCTCGCCCTCTACTGCTAAAACAGCTCTTGTTGCTAGAGTCTATTGTCTTTGGAGAACAAGGAATTCAATTAGATTAAGAAAGAGTTCCCCTTCTGTTGATAATCTTGTCAGATGTATTTTGAATTATATCCATATAGCTAGCTAGATCTAGCCTAGTTTGAGTGGTTGTATTTAGTTTCCTTTTGTAGAAACCTAAGGGCTATCATATCCTGCACTGGGCAGTTGTAAATTCTTCATCTTTGTCTAAAATTTAATTTACTTACCCAAAAAAAAGGATGAGAAAATTAATTTCTTCATTCAAAATAACAAATCATTTTCACTATTGTCTTTGCATATTTTTCATTGTAAGTAACCACCATCTTAACAATCACCTTTTATCATCACCGGCTATTAAATGCTACTTTCTGGCACAACTGTTTTCAAATTAACACCATTGCAATTTACTTTTTTTTTTTTTTTTTTTTTTTGTGAGGGGGGTTGGGGGTTGTTACATCGAACTTCCATTCCAATAAGCCAGAGCAACATAACCAAAGTTCACATACAGATCAAGTCAATATCTTAGCACAGGGTGTCATACCTTTGAACAACCTCGGAAACAAAATGGCCTAGATTGTTATATAAAGCAGATACTAACATATACTAGGAAAGTTTGAAAAAATTATTTCATAACACAAGACTATTCAGCCAACATCTAGAACTGAGGATCACCAATAATGAAATATCGATGGAAAGTGAGCAGAACAACCTGCAATCTTTTAAAGGGAAATTATTTTTCTCAATTTCTATAGCATTTATACTTTATTTAACCCTTAGCACTTGATGTCGGACACTATTGTCACTCCCACTAGTTAACATAACCTCTTGACAAATAAAGGAAATAAATTTTGACAAAAAGTTAAAATTACTTGGAAAGATTATCCTGCAACACTAATTTACCCTAATTGTCCTTATTTTATGTAAAGGGTTGAATTCAAGTTTGGAATCTAAGCCCATTAACTGATTGAATTTAACTGTTTGGGCTAAAATGACAGAATCCAAAAAGTCAAGTCATGTACTAGAAATGATAAAGAAAGTTTTGGCATGGTAGATTTAAAATAAAATCCAATGAATCAACCCGTTCAATCTAATCTTTCTCAATATTAGCTCAAACTAAGAATGAGGCCTCATTGGGCCTAAACTCATAAAAAAAAACTTACTTAAGGTCCATTTAAAGGAAATGATTGATCTTGGCCATTGATCGACATCACAATCCAATGAATAAGATTAATGGCCAACCCTTATAAATACTCATTTTCCTCCCTCATTTAAACAAGATAAATCTCAGCACCAACACTGTTATTCTACAAGATTCTTGCCACAAAAGATCTAACACACAAATATTTCAAACACAATATCTCACTTTTTATCAACTATGAAGTTTGATACCTCTTCGCTCCTCCAGCTATCACCACAAGTATTGGAGTCTTATTGAAATCGTCTATTCCTTCTTCATATCCTACCTAACTTAATCATCTCATATGTGCAATTCAAATCATTTCTCTAATTACATGTAGCACGATTTGACATGCGGAACACACACATCACCCTTGTATTTGAACCCTCACCCCTACATTTTATCTAGCACCACATAATATATGCTTGTAAAAGTTACTAAAACTAAATTCCACAACATCTATAAAAAAGGTCCTAGGCTTTTTCTAGATGCTAAAATGCTAACCCATTACATTATTGCTAATGTCATTACATAAAACTTGCCCCAAAAGGGTAGAGCATCATATAAGAATTTGCCAAAATGAGAAATTTGCTACACCACTTCAATACTTTGTGGAAGAAAAGCCTTTTTCCCACCCAGACTTGAAGGCAAGAAATTGACAAGACCTATTCTCCATTCCTACTGCAAAAATATAATCCTTGAAAACAATAAAGCTTGTTTCTTTCACTTGAAATGAGCTTTAAGAGTAGACTAACATGATATGCAATTTTCATATAAAAAGATGTTTCCATGAAACAAAATTCTTAAATAGAAGTGAGCACACATAGTTAACCATACATACTGCAAGTTCTCCATTTAATAAAGCTACTCTACTAGCTCAAGCATGTGCATCCTCACATCCCTCCAAATCAGCTTACCTAGGCCAATGGCATCCGAACTCTTCATAATTCTGAGCCTTTTGCATGTATCAATGAACATCCTGCATCAACAATGTCACAGATTTGATACACTTCAATACTAATGTTTATACAGTAGTTAATTGGAAGGAGATGCCAGACAATCATGCCTACGAATCAACAGAATCAAAAACTAAATTGAAGGCAAAGAAGCAAATGAAAACAATGTTTGACATCTTACAGAGTAAAGAAATGACATAAGAACTAGCAAGTTCCATACAGTGAGTTCTTTAAAACTTCTCAAATTTGAAACAACTCTAAACTGATATAACACATAAGATTCTGATACAGTGGTGATAGACATGTCATCTATTATATTCATATAGTCTAGTATAAGGCTAGTCTAACCACATACATTCACACTTCAAACAGAAAGGCTAACGTAGATCACATGCTTTAAGTTCCCCCAAGCATCCAAGTTTCAAATGCCATGTACACATAGAGATGTGTAGACTCAAGGGAGCATGAACATCAGTAACAGCTTGTAATCTTATTAATTTGGTGTAATTGAGAAATTTTCAATGAGAAAATGGACCTTTTTTCTTGGTTACAGTGGCCAAAATACAATAATCAAATTCTTGCCATGGCACAAAAAGAAAAAAATATACTTTCAGTTAATGGTAAAACAATAGACTAGAAATATCAGAACATACTCCCAGGGAACATCTCCAACAAGCATCCAATCACCATCTTTATCCTCGTAAGTGAGAACATATTCCGATCCATCTAACAGATCCTTCAGTTTGCTTTCAGTAAGCATCTCCTTGCCAGTCCCATGTGATCCATATTGACCTGGCACCATTACAAATCAGTAGTAACTAGGAAAATGCATACAGGGACAAGCCTCCCAATAACATGAACCCTGAAATTAGCCAAGGACATTAACATATCTCACCAGCAATGAAACAACTGAACATCTTCTCAAGGGCAGAAGACAGCTCCTGATATGCAGCATAATTTCGTAAGTCAACTTTCCTAAGATAAGGAGCACCATCCATGCTGACTTTAACAAAAAGGGCACCCGGTCCTGCTTTTCCGTCTACCTCTCCAGCATTTTTCGAAGTAGTTGCTAAAGAGTTCTTTCTAAAGGATCTGATAGGTGGCCAACCAACTACCTGTGCCCTACCATGGGGAGAAGATCAAGTTGTTATTGAGGTAAGAAACCCAATGATCCCAGTGATGTTCTTCACACTTACTTCGGAGCTGGAGCACTGCTCTTATTATTTCCAGTTGTGTTGCCAGTGTGCACCTCCTTCCCAGCACGAGTAATCTCCTTTGAACCCTGTATTGTCATGATCTCCTTAGCCTTGTTTGTTTGGGTTCCAAGGTTCTCAAGGACAGAACCACTTTTCAATCCTGTGTTTAAAGAAGGTCTTGGTGATAGCACTGCATTTACATCTCCACTTGGCAGAAACTTGCCCTGTCATCATGGCATTAATATGTTATACTGAATATTACCAAACAACAAGACACGCAGATATTAAAAGTTCTAATTACTGAAATTAGCCAATTCACCTCAGAAAGCCCATTCATGGCATCAGAAAATCCTCTTTTGTTGCCAGAGCAAATAGCTTTTTGTGAAGAACAGTACCCATCTTTTGAAGGGTACAGAGGAAATAGCGGTTTCTCACCAAGGAGTGTCGAATTTATAGGGGGCAGATTCATATCTCTTTCAGGAGATTGAGATCCAGGAAGTCCGAGCCTGAGTTCGGTAGCTTTTATGTTTAGGCTGCTCCTTCGATCACCTGAGGCAGCGGAGTCAGAGTAGCTGTCTAAGGAGGAGCTGTCAGTGAAACCCATGTAGTTACGCTCTTTCAGTTCTGCATTCTGGCATACACTCTCCATAGAGACTGGAGAAGCAAGCATGGTGACATTACTTTGGCCCTCCTCCTCAACACCAATAAGCGGTGGAGACATCACAATTCAGAAAGTCACAATCAAAGCAGTCAAGGTCACTACAAAAGCAAGAAAATACAAGAAAGATCATCACATCAACATCCCAAAAGTTGACCCAAAATTCCAAGCATCGATAACCCAAAGAAGGAAATCCATGAAAATTTAAAATAGCTGGCTAGTCTTGTCAAACAGCGTGATATAACATCACTTGGAACACAAATTACTCCATTGTTTATGCACCAGAACCTTCCTTATTATCAAGAATACCTTCATAGCATCGATTAGCGTGCTTATGAGTGAATAAAGTGAAGATTTGAAGGAGGCGTAGCTGACTTCAAATTGCTTCAAATGCTAAATTCCCATTAAGAGGTAAAACAGGCTAAAAAGCTTCCATTAAGTAAACTCTTTGACTGAAACGCATGCATTAATAGGAATTGACAGCATCCAAAGAGAAATATTCCCAGGCAAGGACAATTAAGTCAAACTCTGTACAAAATGCCTATAGATGAAAAGGTCAACCTCCAGAAAAATAAATAAATAAATAGATGGGAATTAAAAAAATACAAAACAAAACAAAAAGCATCCGCTCGTAAACTTTTCTCTGACCAAGCCTGTAAACCCAAGAAAAAATAACCCTTTTTTTTTTTAACATCCGATGTAACATATCAAATTAATCTCGAAACCAAAGACTTATGAAAAAACCTCCCTAACATTACTTGAACATCAATCACCAAAACCAGCCTAATTAATTTAACAAAAATAAGAATAAATAAATAAAAATGTGAAGCAAGCTTTTATTGAAAACCCCACATGACCATAGCTTCGTTAAAGATAGTCACACACTGAAAGTACTGATAAACACCAAAATTGAAGATTTGAAGCTTCCATGAGAAACAAGAACACATGCAAAGAACTAAGCACGGTCACACTTAACACAGGTACAGAAGTCAAATGTTTCGCAGAAATTGAATGACGAACTTTTTCGCTGTTCTTTAACTACTATAGATCCATTCCAAGCAAGATACTAAAAGAAAAAGTAAAAAATAAAACCATGAAAAATTAAAAATTAGCATACCTGCTCTCCAGGAAAAAGGAAGAAGAAGCAAGATGTTAAAAATGAGCTAAAAGTTAAAACTACACACCCAAAAGAAAAAAAAAGAAAGAAAGAAAGCAATGAAATTACAGCAAATATACATAAAGTCAAGTGACAATGGGACAACATGTATACCTCAAGAGATTTGTGAAACAGTGAAAGAGATACTGAATGGTAAGTGGATCGATTGACTTCTTCTGTTTTGCAAAAGCAAAGCTAATTTTGAGCTAAAGAAAGGAGAAGACAGAGGAGAGGAGAGGAGAGGAGAGAGAGAGAGAGAGAGAGAGAGCTAAGGACCCTCCATTTGCAAGCGACAAAAGCTTATTTCCTGTCCGGTTTAAAACACCAACACATTAAAATATACACACGCACGCTTCGCGCTTTTATAAAATGTGTCCAATTTTTCCCTTTTTCGGCTCTATTTTCTACTCTCTCTTTTTTTATCACTCCATTTCTTTTCTTTTGTTTTTAAACTAATAGGCATATCAAGAAGAAAAAAAGTAAAACGGTTGGATTCCTTGCTCATAGCATTCCTATTTATCAGAATTTCGTTCCAAATTTTTAGATTGTACATCAACGAAGAACCATTTATCTTAATAACCTCCCCACCTTATTATATTTCTTCATAAAATATTTTAACATTTATTTATATTACTTATAAGAACCACAAGACATAAATTTAAACTAACGTAATACTAAAAATAATAAAAAATAAATAAATAAATAAAGTTTACTTTTTAAAATCTTCGATAAAGATAAAATAACTGAAAAAGAGGAAATCCTTGACTAATGACCTCTCTCCATCTAATAAAACCTCAAAAATGACATTTTTGACATTAGTTCTTATGCTATGAAAAGAGTTCTTAAAATATAAGACCATTGTTCTAAACATCTCTTTATCTAAGCATCCATTCACTTTATAAAAAGGTACTTTAAGTAAAACTTCTTCATCATTATTTAATTATTTCATGGGTTCAACCATTTCTTTTAACCAATACAACACTTGCCTTTATTTAATAACTTCTGATGCATTGGTCATATGGTCAACCATGTCAGAAAAAATAAAATAGAAAACTAGTTCTCTATAAAGTACCTCCTTCAAGTTAAGCATCTATTCACAAATACAAATTATAAAGGGGGATAGGTGTTTGGTATAAGTATTTATGATAAGTACTCTTTTATAAACGTACTCTTAAGCCATCGCCAATGGAGGACCTCAATGCAACTTTCTAGACTAAAGAAACTCACTTTAGCATTGGGATGGGTTGCTTCTTGAAGGTGTAGCCCTCTATGAAGGACTGCATAATCTTTCTTTCTTTCTTTTTTTTTACATGATTTTTTGCAATTTTGTCTCCATTAAGTATTTTTATAATGTTGTTTTAGTTTAAGTATGTATATTTTAAGTTCTATAAAAAATACAGATAAATCTTATGAACTTTATTGAAAAAACTTTAGATAAAGTGGAAAGGTCCATAAAAAAGAAAATTTCTTAATAAATTGATATGACATATAGAGATTCAAAATGAATTTATTAGGTTTAAGGATGGCCTTAGGCATCATCAACACTCTAAGAATTTTTCTCTTTAAAAACCTCTACACTTTATCCATAATGTCACATCTAGTATGCAAAGATAGTTTAGAATGGAACAAAATGAAATAAAAGTGAATGAGATCAAAATGACAAATCTTTTCTATGTTTAAAAAGTACCTACATAATATAATTGAATCAAATGTGTATATATTATAGTTTTATACAAATACGGGGCTCTTTCCGAAAAAGATTATGGAAAAGGGACCTTGGCAATAAATGTTACAAATATAAAATAGTGAATGAGTATGCTTTAATGTAAAAAATTTGAAAAAAACGATGCAAAGAAAGTGTACATATAGTATGCGTCTTCCTTATAAATAAAAACACAAGGAAGGCATGTTCGATGCATGTGCTTTTCTACTAAATGAAAGTATAAGGAAAGCATAGCCTATACATGCATCTTCTACGTCCATAATATTAAAAATGCACTGAACAATAGTGTTACATGCACATGACATTTTCTCCATAAAAAACGCAAGAAACACACATGGGTTTTCTATAGGATTGTCAAATTTCTTCTAGATCTCGCTTCTTTTTCACTTAAAACATCTCGTTCAAGTATCTAGCTATTTAGTTATTGTTACTCTTTTGAAATTTTGTCAAAGATTTTGTAAACCATCATCTCAATAATCTATTATGTGTAAAACCTAAGTGTATTAATTGTGTTTTTTTTTTTTCAATATTTTGTATGATCTTAAGTTAAAGTTAGTGTATATGTACAGTAGTTGAGAATATTAGGCTCAAATTTTTACACACGCCATGTGCTTGATGTAATTCGCATTAGAGTTTTACACCAACACTTAGTGAATTTAAGAAGACCATGGGATGCAAATTATTATGTTGAAGCTTGATGTCTGGGGAATGGTTTTTTTTTTTTCTTTTAACTAATTCATTGATTGCTTGAGATATTATTAGGGTGAAAATAGAAGATTATGTGAAAGTAATCATATATGCTAGCGGAAACATTATCAATGGAAACTTGGGGTGGGAGTACAATAGAAAGCCCATTAAGAAGTTAAAGACGAGAAAAAATGCAAAGTTCTTTCTCTTCTTTCAAAGGATTTGTGGAAGTGCTAGAATTGACTTAGCTAGGGTTGAAACTGTCTACAGGCATCCTTTCTTTTATGACAGTGGTGACAATAGAGTTACTTACGAGATGATAGCCATTAGGGATGATTAGGATGTTAAAAATTTTATTGAGATGGCCAAATCTTTCAGAGAACACAACATTCAAATGGTATACATTAGGCATTATGGGGAATCAAACGCTCAAGCCAAGCAGAACATGTTTCATGTAAACCATCTGATTTTTCCAACATTCCATGTGTAGTTTACAATGATCGATATAAAGCAGTCAAATTTGAATGAGTCACATAAACTTCACTAAGCCCAAGCATGTTGATATTATAGAAGAACAATTTGACAAACCATTTGGTTCGATTATCAAACATAAAGAGTCATATGATCCAAATGTGGAGTAAATACACATGGATATAAATGCCAACGATGATAAAAAGGAGGAGTCGGTTGGACATGATGATGAGAAAGATGTTAGACTCGACGATGATGATGGTGAGGACATAAGACTCCTTACTCTACTAGCTCCTCGAAGCGAAGTTCAGACTACTCGTAATCTTATATGGATGAGGACATTACTCAGGTAAAACCAACTCTCTTACCAGCCCAATGTCTCCCCATGATTTAGACGAGACACCGTTAGAGCCTTTACAGTCTCCAGATGACTGGAGGCGCTCCCTTCTATCTTAGGTCATTAGAACCTTTACCTGTCATAGGAAAGAATAGATGAACATGCAAATTATCATAGTTGTTTGTATAAATATAAACAAATAACCGTTCTGTATATATAATTTTATTTGAATATGGGTTCAATTTTTTTTTTTAATGTTAAAATGTGTTGCAAGCTTTTAATTTTAAAATATGTTGCATGATTTCTCCACTTTGTATGTCTTTTATGCGAAGTGGATATTACCATGTATGTTGACTCTTATTCTTATGCTTTTCGGCAACTAAAGTTGATCCGTTGGAGGAAGGAGCTTAGTTGTCTATAGTTTGTGTTAATATTTACAAGAAATAATGTTTTTCGAGTTTAACTTGGTTCTTTGATGTGATTTGCAAGTGGGTATAAAGAAAAGCATACGTGTTGCATGTGTTTTTAATGTAGTTGGGATGTATTAAAGGCCGCCTTTAATTTTCAACAATTCATGGAATTTGGGGNAGGAAAGAATAGATGAACATGCAAATTATCATAGTTGTTTGTATAAATATAAACAAATAACCGTTCTGTATATATAATTTTATTTGAATATGGGTTCAATTTTTTTTTTTAATGTTAAAATGTGTTGCAAGCTTTTAATTTTAAAATATGTTGCATGATTTCTCCACTTTGTATGTCTTTTATGCGAAGTGGATATTACCATGTATGTTGACTCTTATTCTTATGCTTTTCGGCAACTAAAGTTGATCCGTTGGAGGAAGGAGCTTAGTTGTCTATAGTTTGTGTTAATATTTACAAGAAATAATGTTTTTCGAGTTTAACTTGGTTCTTTGATGTGATTTGCAAGTGGGTATAAAGAAAAGCATACGTGTTGCATGTGTTTTTAATGTAGTTGGGATGTATTAAAGGCCGCCTTTAATTTTCAACAATTCATGGAATTTGGGGGGGGGGGGGGGGGGGGGGAGGGGTTGCATGTGCTTTCAATATACCATTTTCCTAATATTTATTGCCAGAGGCCTTTTTTTGTATTATTTTTTTTTTTAAAAAAGCCTTTATTCATATAAAACTCGTATATATTAATATTTTTTAAAAATGCTTTTAATCGTTGCATGTCATTATTTAGTTAAAAGTTAGATATGTGATTTTTAATTAATGTAATTGATAAAGGTGAAATAAAATAATGAATCCACAAACCCCTTCCCCTTCCTCCACCGAGGAAGAGTCATGATTCCCTTCCTTTTAACGATGGAATCGAATTCTCCCTTAAAACCAAAATAATTGATTCTAAGGAATCCTAATTCTACATTTTAAAAATACTTCTAAACATGAAAAAGGACCCAATTATATTATGGTTCATTATCGCATACCAAATGTAACATAAGTTTGTTTAGAAAATTCATTAACATTTATTTATAAAATCAAAACATGTAAATTTAAACTAATATAAGACAAAAAGCAAAAATTGAGAAAAAAAATAAACTAACTTTTTAGGATCCTTCGATTTTTACCTACCCCCACCACTTAAATGGTGAACGCATCTTAGAGTACTTATGTCTTGAAAAATCCATGCCAAAGAGCCTCATATGTGATGAGTTTATGCTTTATAACATTATCAATTCCAATTGTAAACACTTTGTTTTTAGGTAAAATTATAATATTTTCTAATAAAAGATATATCTTTCGTTACTTCATATCTTTTACTTATAAAAACATAAGCATAATCGTTAAGTCATACGTAAAACTCCAAAACTATTGCTATTTAAGATCCTTTTGGTGACAATCTTATTTTTTAACAATGATTTGTTATTAATATATATATATATTGAAAAGTTAAGAAAATGTAAAATCATACTTTCAAAATTAAGTAATATGTTCATATTTAACAAAATGTTTAAGAATATATTTGCAATTATCCTTTTTATTAATAAAACACAATATGTATTATCTATCCAAAATCATTGTGGCTTAAATTTGATTTATAGTATTGTTCAAAGAGCTAGATGATGATATGGAAGTCATTAGTTGGATTACAAAAATTCTCTTTGACGAACAGTAATACTTATAGTTGATTTATCTTCATTTCGAGGATAATATGTTATGGTAATAGTATGAGATAAGCTAAATAAGAAAAAGCGATTTGAATTTGTTCTTGACATTAATCGAAGTAATTGAATATGCTCTTGTTGATGATTGATGAACTCACATATATATTTAATTGTGTCCTTAATATGGTAAGACTCGATAAACTAAGTGCACGATTTTGTAAAGTTAAAGTGTTGTCCATTTAATTTTCTAGATTTTGATAAGAGGATACTGAAACATTCAAATGTTCATCATCATGGATATGAAAATTGCAAGTTTAACACATTTTTAGCATTTTCATGAGATTTGAGTATCAAATACACTTAGGTCTTTTGAATTCACTTTGATAAATCAAATCTTCAAATCACAAACAAAATTTCCCAAAATAAAATCAAAGTTTTGAATCAAATGGGCTTCAACAGTAAGTTTGATCTTCATGAAGCATGTTACAAGTGCTAAAATGTGTTTGTGATAATTATAAGTAATTAATAATTTGATCACATAGGTGGCAATACTGTAGAGGTTCAAACTGTTCTAAAATTGGTTTAATTAAATCAATTGATTCTCTTCAAGTTAGTTCCCTTAGAACTAGTTTCCAATTTAGATGGGCTAATTAATTCATAAAACATTATGATTGAATAGATCTAGGCCCAAATACTAAATGGGCCTACAACCTTAATGGATGATACTTAGCATTAGTTAAGCTAAGCCCATTAAGCCTAATTAGTAGACTTAAACAATGGAAATTCTGTTAGATATCTCTCATGGTTATGGATTTTAATGATAACAAAAAGAGAATAACACTAATGAATTAACAAGTATGAAGGCATTTAAAAGGATTCTTAGAAAGTTTAATGTCGTAAAACTAAGTTGTATTCAAAAGGTCTAACTTGACTGAAAAAGGGAATAGTTTGGAAATTTTTCAAAAAGTATATCAAAAGCTTTTATAAAAAAAATTGGTATAGCATTTCAAAAGCTTATTCAGAAACTTTAGAAACAAAAGGTTGATGTTCTTTAGAAGGTTATTTAGAAAGTAAGTTTAGAATTACAACGTTAAAAATAGCTTTAAATCATATTCGAATTATTCAAGGCCTCCACTAGATTGAGTGTCTTGGAAAATACATTTAATCCCGTTTTACTTAAGATGGAATTAAGATCCGTAGGGATTTATTTTAAGAGAAAATATATTTGAATAAATCAAGATATGCACAAAAATAGATAAGGATAAGGTTGATTCTGATTTTGTGGAGATTCGGATTTTGTAGAGTTTCAAATTTTTGAACATGAAGCTTATCCGGAAGTTAAGTAGATCTTTTCAATTTCAAATCAAAAGCTTATCTTGTAGTTATGGATTGATATATAGAGAGTTGTTTTTTAATTTCAAATTATCAAGATCTTCTCAAAATATCCAAGAAATTATTTTTAATAACTAATGGTTGGATAATTATGGAAGCGAAGATAATATTCAGATTTTTAGCAGTTAAAAAAACTCAATATAAAAGGAAGAAGGATTCAAAACGTCAAACAAAACTCTAAAGAAAAATTATCATTGCATGAAATCAGTTTTTACCTTGTAAAAAGTTTCAGAAAATTCTCTAGATACTTCTTCAAAGAGCTGCACTGAATTAAAGTTCTATAACAAGTGCAAGATTATTCGAGACTTATATTTTTGTTGTCACTTGAAATCTCTATACTTTATTGTAGAGAAAAGATAGTTTGTATTTTGTAGATCTATATTAGCTTAGATTGTATAGAAGTTAGATAGGTAGAGTAGAGTGTTATAAAGTTATTGTGACAAATGCTTATAATCTGTTTGTGATTTATTTTAGTAGATTAAGTGGAACGACACTGGTGAAGTAAACTAAGTCCCTAGTAGTAGAGATAAAAGAGAACAATAGATAGAAGGCCGAAATCTCTACCTAATATTCTTATTCCCTACTCTTTTAATTTGGTTTATTATCTATTGTGTATTAAATCATTAAATTATCACTGTTCACCATTATAAGTTATTAAAAAGATAATTTCATTTTTTAACGAAAAAGTTTTAAAAAATTTAAAGATATCAATTCACCCCCCTCCCTCTAAAAATCTTATACAGGATCAACACATTCATAATTGAATTTGAACTTAGGTTCAATTTAATTAATTTTTTATTTAATAATGTTATTTGAGTAGTAAATTGTGTTTTTTAATTGCATATGGAACCCTAATCGAGCTAGAGTTCAATCAATCATCTTTGCTTAGCTTAAAGGTACAAAATAATCAGTGTATTAGAAATTAGATTATGGAACTTCAATGGACTAATACATAAACTTAGCTTAATAATAATTACTTATTGATTGTGCTAAGTTACCCAATTTGGAGGGTGACAATCTTAGACTAGGTTCTACAGCTGCAATTTAGAACGTTGGGATAATATAGTAAGTAAGTGCCCATGCCACAAAAGTAGTGTAACGAGTAGTCAATAGGAGAGAACCTCGTTAAATGACCTTAGAAATGGAAATAAGTCATGTCAACTTGTCTAAGTAATGGGCCTTAGTCAAATGGTAAGGATAAATTATGACATTAGTGTTAGATGAAGCGATAATGGGACTCTCCTTATGAGATTACTTATGATATGAGATGTTCATTCAACAATGCAATAGCTAGATACGCCCTTTAGCCCTTAACTCCTACTACGATAGGGTGAAATTCCGTGATACTACCATTTGTCTACAGCCATGAATGCTTCCATGCTGGTTGCTATACTTTAAAATTTTATTAATTAAGGAATGCTAGTTGCTACATTAGGCAATAGATATGTATAACTTACACATGTGATTGTGGTTGTTCTCTACTGAGTTCTTATAACTCATTCCTTTCTCCTTTGTTTTTCAAGCGATGATATTTACTCCTACTATTATTGTTGTGATGTGTGAATTATGATACTAATGATGAGATTGTTAAGTTCGAGTATGACAAGTAGATCTGTTACGAATGATGACATTACCTTTTACTAGTTTATCTATTTCTTATTTTGAGACACTTATATGAGATTGAATTATAGAGTTAGATTTTCTACTTTTAATTAGTTGTTTTGGGACTTTTGTTGATGGACTTTATTTAGATTGGTGAATAGTCTTTTGCCCAAAAAAATGGTTTAGAACAGGGGCCTTAGATTACTTATGGTTATGAGATGTTACATTATAGTATTTTATAGTTTCTCTCCAAGAATTTTAAGTTTATTAAAAATTTTCAAATCAATTTATCCTTTCGTCCTCAATAAATAGACAAGTACTTAACGATTCAAAGCTAGTGGAGTACATAGATCAAGGCTAGAGTTGTCCCATTTGCTTTAGCAAGATGGCTCTTAATACTTGTCATGTTTTGCAAGATAAACTAAACACAAGTAAGATTAAGACATACTTTACTTTCTATTGTTTCTCTATTTCTTCCTCTTATCTCAAGCTAAGTATCCACTCTGATTCATATATTTCTACAATTTCCTTTGACTTTTAATTCTAATCATTTCGTATGAATTTCTTATTAAAAAATATAATAACCATGTAGCATTTGAGTTAAATTTCAAATAATTAATAGGCTTTTTCTTGGTAACCACATTACATATTATAACTTAAAAAAGGTAGGATTTGGAGCTAATCTACTGTTAGGTAATTAATATTTATATCACTAAATTATAAAGATCTTAAAAATTAATAGTGTTTATGTTGAACTCAAGGGGATATTATCGTAGGATTTTAGGGTCCATATCACTATAATTCTGTGGAGTTCGGACATGTACTACTTATGGCATCCTTGATTTAGTTTTGACGAGCAAATTCTTGAGGTTCGATTCAAGGCTAGAGGTCAATGGGGATAGTTCTATTTGGTTTACTCAATTCAGTTAGATGTATGTATCGTATATCTAGTTGACTTCTTATGATCAGTTCCTTTTAGAGTTTCGCAGAGTGTAGAAGCTTAAAATCTATCATGATTATGTTAGATGTAATATGTATAAATATGTAATATTCTTATAGAAAAAGGTTTTCAAGTAGCTAGTAAGCTACAAATTTTTTAAAATCCACTCTAGATATGTTGTACCAAAACCTCAAAGTTGCTAGGACTATCATAGCTTAGTGGAATAAACATTGATATCCAATAGTATAAATTAGATTCGATTCATTTATTTATAAAGTTGTAATATGATAGTAGTTTAGGAAAAAAAAAAAAAAACTACTAAAAGCCATTTGCTAGAAAGTCTCGAACACAACCTTGATATATACGGGAAAGTGAATGATTTTTGGTAGATTGATGTCTTATGTAAGTGCTTCGATTTATAGTATATCTTCTATAATATGCTTTATACTGACTTTATTGTGCAGTATTTTTCACTTGATTAAAAAATAATTCTTTAGACTATTTTTTTTTTCGTTTTTGTCATTTGAATGATCTCCACAAGAGAATAAATATATAGCCTTTTTCTTTCTTTGCTTTCATGATATTTTCATGACCCAATTAAAACTAAAAGCATGCAAGCTTTTCCCACTGCGTCCTTCTCCCAACAGATGCATCTTTTTTGAACTTGTAGTTATAATACAACTATACAAGAGATATAATTATGTAATGGAAGAAAAAAAAAAAAAACACAAATTGAGGTTTGATGCTAGACTAGTTGAATTAGGTAGGACCAACACCATGGTTTTGAGCATCGATAAATCAAAATTAGAGAAAGAATATATCAAATATTTGTATGATAAAAGTAAATGCCTGGAAATAAATAGAATCTTGCCTAGTAGCATTACACTTGTATTGCTCTCCCGCAACGTTGGATCACTAAGGCTGACTTTCGTCTCGGAATATTACTTAAACTATGTCGGACTACAAAGAGCAATTGTACTCAATTAATTGGAAACATGGCCAGAATTTCATTTCAATTATCATTGAAAGTATAAAATTTTTGATAGTATTGTCACACCCAGGTTGATTTCTATGGTTTAACTCAGCTTTGACTTGATCTAACTGTAAAACCGGTTCGATTCAACCCTCCAATCTTAGTTTAACCTTATTGAATCATGATCGAGTTACGTTCCACCTTTTTAATCTTTAATCTTTAATCTTTTTATATATTCGGATAAGCCACACAAACCAAGTTCGATAAAATTGATTTTTACAACAAACATGGGACTATTAGGAGCATACTACACTGTTCTGTGGAAAGTGGTGTATCTCTACTGGGTGAAAAACTCAATTATACATTATGCTTATAGTCATCGATAATGCATGTGTCCTTGTTTTGAGATGCACCATGATTGAATATGGTGGCAAACTCATTCTTTTGTGTATCGTCTTTTATACACAAACATAATATATATGTCCCGTTTGTTGTGAATTACAAGAGTAGAATTTATGGTGCTCATAGCGAGTGCCCCAAGCGACGTGGCATGCTGTAAACAAAAGAAGGTTTCGTTCCCCTATTTTAAGAAAAGGTCGTTACGAATTTTAGGAAAGATAAGTAAACTAAAATATTTGGCTTTTATCGAAAATAAAAGAGTTAATGAATGACCTATAAACATCTTCAGCTAATATTAAAAACATTTATTACATATCTCATGAGAAAGACGGGTGGATAAAAAGTGAAAATTTCTTTATTTGGACTAGTATTAAACGATTCCTAACACTTGTTAACATTTTCATTAGAGTACAAATGTCAAAAAAAAAAGTCTTAACACAATTTCCATTTTTTGCTTTCCTATTTATATATGTGGCAAAATATGATTAGTAGAATATAAATAGAAGCACTATTTTCTTAAAATAAAAGAATTTATTATAAGCCATTCTAACTTATTTATAATCCCTAGATGATGGCACTCTAATTCCATCATAAGGTGGTATAATTATAAACCCTTCTATAATTCATATGAATATAGTTTGATATTATATAATGGCAAGGCACTATTTCTCAATCTGATAAGCGAAAATCATTGATTTTTTCTTCTTCCATCTCAATTATTGAAGATTGAATTCAAGTTAAAATGAGTACAAGGGAAAAAACTGCTATTGTTTTGTTTGGCCATATATATCAACTTCAACTACTCCACTCATTGCCCTACTATTTTTGACAAATAGATTCCTTCTTTGATTGCTCTATCCTTCATGCATATGTACTATTTTAATGCCATACATACCCTTCCGCTCACTTACATAAAAATTAGGCATATTCTTCAAGATCCATCCACTTTAAGCCATATGCTTTAGGCCATAAAAATAAGATCTGTTCCCGCACATGCCCATCACAAGGGTAAATATGTAAAACAGTTATTAACATAATTTTTCCTCTTAGGAAAAAAATTATTATGTTTGGGCTCTATAAAGACTGTAACATATATTATTAGACATATCAACATTCATGATGAAAAGTTGACTATATATTGAATATTTATATCCATATCAATATTTTTTTCCCAACAATCACCTTCTACAAAGAGGATGCACATATAGACATCCACTTCAAAGCTAATTGACATATACCCAATATGACCAAACCAAAGTCATATAAAACAAAGTATAACAGACCCAGGACATACACACGAGTCCAAAAGGTTCTTTCTTTCTTTCTTTCTTTCTTCTTCTTCTTCTTCTTCTTTTTTTTTTTTTTTTTTTTAACAATAGATTGCTAATGGGTTGTTATTAGAACACTGTTGTTATTAAAAAATATCTCACTATCTTTCTGATACCTAAGAGGAACATCAGCTCCCCTTGTTGAATCTCCTCCACTTAAAGACAACCTTGCCCTTATTCACTTATAAAGAAGATGAAACTGGCTAATTCAAGTCAGCCAAGAACTTTTAAGATACTAGTTTTCCAAGGGAAGTCCAGGATAATCCCCTTTCTTGTTGTATTTTTTCTTTTTATACTAAGTCTAGTTTTGTACTACAATTGCTAAACTAGTCGTGGTTATATTTTTCGCACTCATACATCTGCATTACATTTATTATGACTAATTTGTGTCAACAAAAATTAGCTACTATTGATGCTCATTTACAAGGGAATAATGGGAAATGAAGACAATTTTTACCAAGCCCATAGGTTATAAGCTTGAAATTTCACGTTATCATATATAGCACATTGTTACCATGTATAATACAATTTCATGCATTCAAATATATAGCATTCACGCTAAAGAGAACACCTATAAATAGGCTTGAATTCTTAAATTTGAAAACCATCCTAGCAATCTCCCAATATTTTATTTCTTGTGTTAGAAAGTAAAGAAAAAAAAAGTGAGTATTGAGCTTTCTCTTATTTTATAAAAGAGAATATAGAGTATTTTTTTCCTTCGTAATAAAGAGATGTTGTAATTTTTTATAGTAAAATTTTTCTATCTTTCCATGTGTTTTTTATCCTAAATTATTTAGAATTTTTCATGTAAAATCTGTATATTTATTTTTTTTCATTGTTATTATTCTCAAATTTATTAATTGCAGTCTTATTATATTGAAACCTTCCCATATGCAATATTCTCAACAATTTGTACAATCTATAATGACTATTTTCCTGGCATGCCACTATGTGTAGTGTAATCTTTATGCCAAATAAGGGCTTGTATATTCTTCTTGGTTCCTCCGTAACATAGAGAAATTACTTGCCGGGGCTTGAGCACTATTCGTCACCCTTATTTTGGAAACCTTTTTTCCAGAATATTTTAGGTAATTCCAGTCTTTTAGACTCAAAGACCTGAGAACTGTAGAATTAGATTTCAGATACCCTCACGAAATGATAAGAACACAAGACATATTACGCACACTTCAGGTTTGGGGCATCACATTTATATTCACAAGTATTGTCATTCTACATATATTCTTTAATTTAAGTACTTTGAACAAGTCATATGTAATCTCCAAATTCATATTTTTGGTTGTAAATATCCAATACCAGCCACTTTTTCCGTAACGTAAATTTACACAAACAACAGGGCAGTCCGCCAAGGCTTCCATGAAACTGAGAAATTTCAACTAGAGTGTTGCATAACAAAAAGTGCACATATTGTATGATAATCTTTTGATGACTTTATGGGATATGGACAAGGTTTATGTTATAAGAGTATCTGATGTAGTCCAACTCGATAAGTATTATGCACGAGCATATATACATGTGGCCGATGTTATTTTAAATTGTAAAATCGTTATTATAACACCTTGTAGCTCATAAATTAAAAAACTAGCTAGAAGCAACGGCAATTGTGCTTGAACAATTGCTGCCGCATTCATCAATAACTTGAGTGTCTATAATTCTCTAAATTGTCATGTTTTCAGCAAATATCACATTAAATATGTCAAACGGCATAAGAGTTAAATAAACTTGTACTTTCCTCTGGTCTGAGTCATGATTATAGTGAACAGATTTCTTTTTCCTTTCTTTTTTTTTTAAATGACATAAATATCGCAAATACCAATATATATATTTTTTTGGATAAAATTTTCTATAAATAGTGCCACTATATATTGTTTGAACATTAAAAAACAGAATCATAACTAAACCTAGCGAAAGGTCCGGCTCGACTCGTAAATCGGATTGAAATCTGCTCAGAATCGTGAGTCATAAGCCTGAATTGTAGCCTGATCTATCAGATCTGGCGAGTCTAAGCCCAAGTTGAAGAATTGGCTATTCAACCCGTCGGTTCCAACTCGAAAATTAAAAAAAATAAACAAAAAATTTTAATTTTATATAAATTAAATGTAAGTATTCCTTTTAATTAAAATATAAAATAAAATTAAATATATATTATTATTGATATCTATAAGTTGATCAGGAAACCGAATAATATATACGAATTTATAAGAAAAATAATTATTAAAACCTTATATTTTAATGTTGGCAAAAGTAAATAGTTATGGTGTAAAATATATTACTTTAATAACTGAAGGAGTTTGGGGTATAAAATATTACAAGTTTCTTATAATCTTGTCTAACTTTTCAGATAGCAAATGTTTTTGTAAATTAATATATTTTAATAATTTAAAAAAATGCTAGTGTATTTATAATATAATACAATTAAAAGTAATAAGGAATATATTTATACTATATATAAAACAGCAAGTATATTATAGATATTAGATAGATGGTGTTTTTTTTACAATACATGATTCACTCTCATATAAATTTTATTATTTTTTAAAATTTCCTCTCAAGTAATAAAATATCATAATGAATATTGTCTATCACAAATTTAATCTCACATTAGTCATATTGATAATTTTTTTTTTTTTGAGATATTGCCTATAAAAAAAGTTTCCTCAGTCAATTCTTTAATTATAAGTATACAGTAACAATTATGTATTGTAAAAAGTGTAAATTATTAATCTCAATACCCAACAATTAATATGGTGAAATAATCAAAATTTTAAATTCTTGTCATTTCGTAATAATTCCTTTTAAATTAAAAATAAAGATAAAAGAATATATTTTTTCCAAAAATAAAAAATAAAAAAAAATTACCAATTCACGAATTAAGAACCCACCAATAAAATCATCGGATCAAGTGAATCGACTCAAAACCGATCTAAATGGGATCAATCTCAATTCAAAGAGAACTAGGCTTTCGATCCGGCAGGTTCGGACTGGGTTTAACCTGCCCCTAGTCTAACTATGACATATAAAATAGACTTGGGTTTCATTTTTCATTTTCAAAAGATGAAACTATCTGGTTCTCCTTAACAAAATGATTTTGTCTTCCGAGAGAATGTTGTTAGTTTCCTTTCTTCCGACCAAGTTTACAGGCTTGCTGGTCATGATCAGTGGTGAACTGATCAACAGACCAGACGTGAAGATGGATTTCATCCTCTTTAATGATCGGCTATGATGGACGTTGTCTGCTCATAGGCAAGAGTTTTTGAATGAGAAATTTAACGTCATGATTCGTTATATATAATATACTGAAAATATTGCTCATATACATACATTGCATGCATGCCAACAATTCACACGATTATTTTTTTAGTTACTATTAAACTTGAGTTATATGTATACTTAATCTTCTTTATCTCTGAAATTAAGTGTTCAAATTTTTTAATCTTAGGCAAAAAGAAGTAACTTTAGAGCCGTAGTAACCATTTTTTACTTGATAAAAATTATTAAAAGTGAAAAAATAAAATTTGAAGATGTTAAATTAAATATAGCAAAATGTTCCAAAACCAAAATAAAAATGCATTCTCTCTCTCTCTCTCTCTCTCTCTCTCTCAGTTCAAATCCCAGGACCTTAAATTCTTTGTTATTTTATTAAGGGCATAACAGTTATATACAAGTTCGAAAACACGTTTGTTTTTTAGTTGGATGGAATAATTGTTCTACTCCACTAAACGGATATTCAATAGGAATTGTTATTAGGTAAAATATTGAATAGTAATTTATGTTTTTATCCACATGAATTACTATTCAACGATATATTTAATATCTTTGCCATAAATGCCCATATTTTTATAAACATCACTTCACTACTCTCCTAGAAGAGGTATAATATATATTTTGATTTTATTTCAATTTAATTCCTTTTCTTGTTTTATGTGAATTAAACAATGAAACAAACACATGTGATAATGATAATGTTTCTATTAGAAGAGAAATAAGCTAAATCTACAACCTACTCTCAAAAGTTAAAACTTAAAACTAGTATTGTCAAAGCGAGAATTATAACAAAAGATATCAACGTTTTGGAATAAGTTTAAATAGGAAATCAACATTTTTAAAATTTAAAATAAATAATTTAACATTTCATAAAGTGATTCAAATAAAATATTCATAATAATCAATTCATAAAATTATTTAAATTACTTTATAAAACGTTAATTTTTTATTTGAACATTTTAAAATGTTGATTTTTTATTTAAATTTTTTAAAATGTTGATCGTTTATTTAAATCATTTTATGAAACATTAATTATTTATTTAAAATTTTAAAATTTTGATCCATTATTTATATCTACTCCAAATATTAATTCTCTTCGTAGTAATTCTCCCTCCCGTAGTTCACTCCACTATAATTCAACTACAGTCACATCTTCTGTCGAACTAGGTTCTCACAAGACTGCCCTAAAATCAAACTTATGAAATGCTACATGAACACCGTCGACACAGATTTCGACTCATTATGAAGCATCATCATGAAGTAAGCACCTTTACGACAGAAATTAGGAGAAACTATAGTTTAAAATTCTGATTGACAGTTCAAATCCCGAATACAATTTGAAAGTTGAACAGAGTTAATGACCTTCAGTCACCTTCATTAACTAATAGCCATTAAAAGCGAGTCGTGAATGCGAGCATAGGCTCGGCAAATGATGGGCCTCGGGAGGTTAAGAACTAATAAGGCATTCGGACTGGCCCAGAAGCCCTATATCTTTCTTTATTCCTTTTTTCCCCAGTATTCATAATATTAATTAATTGGCAGCACAATATATTACACCTTGGAACGCAGAAGTTAATCACTTCAGTCCTCGTACCGTTGATTACTACATATCCCATATTGCTATACACACGTCAAATGGTTCAAATATAACTGTATAATTATCTTTCATCCGCCTTGAGTTTGTCCAATGCCTTTTGCTGGGTTTTGAGCCTATGAACAATATGATCGAGTGCATAACTATTTACGGAAAGATTTAAGGAGGGGCTAGCTTGCTTAGCCCATCAACTTGAGTCCCATGTACTATTTTTAGGTCTACGTACTGTATTATCACCTTTTAAACTAATACTGATTCTCCTCCACAGTTTATATAAAACATCGCTTAACATAAGATACTATAGTATTCAACAAACATAAAAATTTTTTTATCTCCTCTTTGATAGTGCAAAAGCCATGCGAATGAAAAAATCATATCTTCTAATCAAAACACTAAATGAGCGCTTCTTTCCAAATGTCAATCAATAGCATAGTGTTTCAATATTGGCAAGGAATTAATAGCGGTGACAATTCCATGGTGGTGATAATTAGACTTAGGTGTGGGTTTGGCTTAGTTCAAAAACTAAGATTAGAACTGTCGGCTCATAGTTCTCTAATGGAGAAACATGATCTACCCAACCTATCCCAATTTTAGGTTGGGTCTCGGGCTCATTGGTTCACGAGTTTTGTTCTTTGACTCAAGAACCATAACGCATCTAACATTTTTTATAGTTAAAGTTAAAATTAAAAATGAGTAAAATTTTAAACTAAAAAAATTTTAGCCCAAGATACATACAATCTTTAGCCTATTTTATAATATAATTATTCAAAATGTGCAGTTATTTATATAAAGTCATATCCAACTTGACTTATCATATTAATAATGTGGGATAAAAAAGTTAAAGATCACAAAGGAGTTCATAAAACAAAAATTAATCTCACATTGTTAAGAATTGATTTTCTCTATCAATAGAAGTCTATATATATCAAGCCAAACAAGCTTTTAAAAATATATTTATTAATATATTTTTCATAGCAATGTATTAAATGTTGTGAACAAGAAGTAATTTTTTCTTATTCACATAGAATTAGAAAAAAATTTCAATTTTCACATTCATTTATTTTTTAATTTTAATTTGATTTCATTTTACCTTTTTTTCCATTTATTTTTCTTCTTTACTATTTCATTTTCTTGTTTTTCTTTTTTTTTTTTTAATGGTGGCAAGTCAAAGCTCGTCAAGTTTATAGGTCTTACCAATGACCTAGCTTGGACCCATCACCTCAGTAGTTTAGTCAAACTAGACCAAATTGTATGGCTAATTCTAAGCTAAGTTTTAGACTTGATGGGGTAGGTTTTAGGTATAGCACCCCAAAAGGAGGCATAGTAAAATTGTTTAAAATTTTTATATTATATATACACCAATAATATAAAGATTAATTTACAAGTCAAAGGTTGCAAACTTTGACTAGCAAGTTTCTTAACATACTTAATCATTTTACATACATCTACTAAACTTTATATATGGCTATAAGTGATCTAGCAATCAATAGTCTATTAAAACCGTAAAAAGTTAAAATCACCTATCAAACAATAAAAATGTGTATATAAATTTCGATAATCATAAAACTACTAAACGCTTTAAAAGTTTAATTCGACTATCCTACTTACTTTTTTAAACATATGATTCTACTTTTTCAGCCTAGTGAAGCACTCTACACTTAAATCCTATCCCAGCCTCAACTTTGTAAGACTTGCAAAAGAAACTATTGGAAAGTAAATTACATCCAGCTTAATGAGTAACATTTTTATCCTATTGACAAGTAAGTTCAAGTAAGTGAGTTAAACAAGTGCATGAATGCAAACAAGTATAAGTCATGATTTTATGCCTACCGTTGCTTAGGTTGAGAAGCATTTAGGCACGTTAGGACTTGAGTCTCTATATCTCAATCCAATATCATTTCTTTTAGTTGACTTAAAGCAGTGGATACGGCTTGGCTTCAAGTAAAGGATGGCACTCCTAAAAATAAGTAGTTCCCAAAGGTCGAAATAAAAACATATCGTACGAGTATGTTGTGTTATTCAATAATAACATATCATATAATAATCGAATGGATCCATCATGCATAATCTCTTGCTCCACTACATAGTATTGATGCCCTTTTTTTAATGCAGTAAGATGTAATGCATGTTCGATTCACTTATGAGTCAAATAGTTATTAATCCAGTTTACAGGTAACCAAACAATATATAGCAAACACTCCAGAGCTTCGATAACAAATGCAACAACCAATCTTAGTTCTAATATATATATATATGATGTCTTATTAAGCAATTACAATCAACAAAAACACACGCAAGAATTCCTAACCCCAAGCACAACAATTTTTACCATATATATATAATTAAACAATGCTCTACACTACAAGCAAATACAAGAGAAGATAAGGGTTTGTGTACTCACTCGGCTAGGAAGTCTAGCAATCCAAGTAATTCTCGGTAATCTTGAACTAAGTATGCAACTCACTTAAGTAATGTAATTAAAGTAAAAAAGACTTATCTTACACCCTGATTTACAATTTATCTAAGATAAAAACTAATCTCACAGCCGCTACCGTAGACCTAATTTACATAAGGCATTAATGACTATTCTACTTTAAAGTAAATAATTCGTATGAAAATATCATTAATTTATATGCAAAAGTATTAAAACATATTAGAACTTCGATAATTTAGGAATATTAACATAACTTAGTAATTTAAGCTAAGAAAATATCTACATGGTTTGTTTCCAAAAGACTAAAAGATAAAAGTAGAAGCTTCAAAAAGTCCAACGGTTTCCTAAGTTTATATCCTCACTCCTTGAGAGTTTAATAGTAACTAACCTCAAGGTAGTTATAATGCAACATCCTAGTCAATACCTGCAAAATGATTTATAGGGATGTAAGCAGTCAACTACTCGATAAATATGGACGAAGACGTGAGATTATACGATAAACATAAACAGGGTTGTTAAACAATTAATCAAAAGTACTACAATAAACAAATGTCATTATACAACGTTGTCCGGTTCATCATAAGATTAGAGAAATTATACTCGTTTTAATTCGGGTTTAAGGAGTTTTAACAAGTATGAAATAGCTCACGACCAAACCTAAGCTTATACCATAGAGACTTCTTTCTCCTTCAACTACCTTCGAACTACTGCCTTCACCTTTACCGTGATTTCCTCTCCTATTACTTAGTTTGACTAAGGATGAAGAATAGAATGTTTCAACTATCCCTTTTAAAGGGGTCGGTATTTGGTTAGAAAATCCTAATAATTGGCTAAGGGTTGCAATGCATATCCAATTTGAAGTTTCAAGCCTAATATAGTTAAATTTAGTTTAAGGTGACCAATCAATTTCATGCAGTCCAGACAATTGTAAACTTGCATAGCAGGCTAATGGTATATAATCGAGCTTAAAGACATATAGGCATCCATATAAGTAAGCTCTTTATAAGCACAACCAAGTATAACCTTAAACCTTTAAGTACTATAAAACATTACTCCGAAATGCAGTAACATATTAATTCCAAACTTACCTGGATTTCTCCACTTACTCACTAAGGTGTGACTTAAGATGTATCTTTGTCGCTAGTCCCTGTAATATAAATATCGTTTTAGTGTTCATATAATTACTATATATATATATATATATATATACTTTTACTCTATAACTCTTATTATTATCTTTAGTTTAAGGTTCTACTATACTTAATTATCTAGGTTTTAGGTCTATTGTGATTAGTTTTACATTTAACTAGTTTCTAATTTAGCTTCTAATTTAGCCCTTGATTATAACTTAATTTATAAATCTTAAGAATACTCTTTGATCTATCCTTTGGAGTTTAACTAACTACATTTTAAATGTATAAAGTCTTTAATTTAGTTTCTAATTAACTTCCCAATTCACCACATAGACTTAGTCTTTAATCTAGTCTTTGAATTAGCCTCTAATGTGAACATACTCTATATTTTAGCATAATTTCCTAAAATTTTTATTTATAACCAGAATTAAAGTATACTATATAGCCTAATACCACTTCAGTTTGAATCGAATACACCTTACTTCATTATTTAACACTTTACATATTACACGTATTTCAATACCAAGTCTACAGTATTCAATTCCAATGCTTCTAGTATTACAAATTTAATCTTTCAACATCATTCAATACTATAATATACCAGAAAACCCACCAAATCAGGATCTAAGTCAACTCTTTGAAAAACTATTAAGTATATTTTGACAAATAGCTACTTTTCATAGTAATTTAATTCATATTATAGATAGTTTACAAAAAATTTTTGAAGTCGAAATAACATTGGTAAGGTTTTTGAACACGAAAGCGAAATTAGCTTGGGATTAGAGATTTCTTAAGGGTGATATATTTCAAGGCTTAATTTCAATAAAACTATATCTTTCTCAAAAATTACATATAAAAATAGCTCATGGTATAAATTTTCATAATTTTTGCAATTAATTTACTATTTTTAATGAATTAATGAAAATCAAGGTAATCTTAAAATTCATTGGAAATCATCATGAAAACCACTACCATCCCCTAACTCTTTGTCAGCTGGTTTGGGCATTGGGTCTACCTTTAAATGCCACTCTTAGTTGTTTTCCAAAAACTCTTACACCTTTGCACTCTAATTTACCCCAATTTGCACCGTTTTTTTTTTTTCTAATTTTTTGAGAAAAATCCTTTACCTGTTCTAATCGTCTTTCCTATTTTTATTAAGCTCCAAATGACGTAAAATGAATTCTAGAGTGAGGGATTTGCTTAAATAGAAGTCCTTATCAGTTGGGGAAATTTATAATCGCAACATGTCCCAAATTTTCATTTTATTTGCCCCATTACGTATCTTAATTCTTTATTAACATTATAAGTTCATTCCTCATTGATTGCCATGCAATAAAGAATAGTGTAACAGATTGCCAAATATTTTTTGCCATTTTTTAATTAATTTATTATATTTTAGTATATATTAAATATTTTAGGTATTTTCAAGTATATTTTCCTACGCGTAAATTCATATCTAATATAAATAAATACTTCTAAATATTATTTGTGTTATTTTATGATTTTTAGTGTGCATATATTTTATTTCTAATGGTTCATTAATTATTATAATTCATTTTATACGTTTCTGATAAATAACAAGTAATATATATTTACCATACTAATATAATATTTAATTACTTAATCATTTTATTTTCTTAAATCCAAACTTATGGGCCACTTTTACTATTACTCTTATCTTCAGCATAAAATTCGTACTCGATTGGGCTACTTTTATGATCGCTCTAAATTTTACAAATTGAATCCGAACCGTCCGATTGCGAAGCTTAGAATCTATTCACTAACCTCGATATAAATCCTTATTTCTACTTATTTCATATTTTGTCATAAGTTTCTTGTTTTAAGTTAAAATTTCATGTTCTTATAGTCAATTTATATTATTTTCGAGTGTTCTTTTATTTGGTGAGATTCTTTTAAGGTATTTAGGCTTGTAAGCCTTTGGTCTAAGTCAAATAATTTCATTAGTCAATGGTCTTAGTTTGAACATTTTAGGGATTGGGTCTAATTTTGGGCTTTGGACTTAATTTTGAGTAATAGGCCTTATAGTTGGGCTTTTAAGATTTTATTTAAGTGTTTTAAGATAAATCTTCAATTTATTTCTTAAAGTTTTTAATTTGGATTTAATTTTTACTCTTATAAGCTTAAATGGGCCCTTTTTGTTAATATTAAGCCTTATTTCACTATGGGGCTTATATGGGATGGTTCTAATGAGCTTTTTGACTTAATGGGCCTTTAATATATTGTTTTATAAGTTCATTAACTTAGGGTTTAATTTGGTCATATAGTTATTGAGCCTTCTTTTTAGTTTTTTCTGGGGAGTTTAGACCTAATTCACCCTTTACAACCTTAAACCCAATTCTATTTATTGTTTTGGGTCTAAACCCATTAAAAACCTTAAGATAAGTCCATTCTCTCCTAGGGTTCAAATCTAGACTTGTTCATCTATTGGGCTTCTAATCTTATTTCTAGGACCTTAACCACTAACTAAACGAATTTAGGCCCTTCATCAAACACTTCCTAACTCGACTTATTCTTTTGAGCCTTGATCCACCAAAAGCCCATAAAATATTCCATTTTTAATAAGGTTTCAAATCTAGTATATATTAATTCTTAGTCCTCTAATCAAGTTCTTAAAGCCCAAATCACATATTTAAGCCCATTTAGGCTTCTAAGTCATTGTTAGCTTACTAATTTTGTTAATTAAATTGTAAATCTTACTTAACACTAATTAATCATGTTGTTAAGATAGTAAACAAAAATTTACAGCGCATCATGCTTCCTAAAAGTGGTGGCCAAGGAGTTTATTGGTGGCAATTTATCTTGTTTTCATGAAAGTTGCACCTTAATACACCTATATGTTAGCTAAGTCGCATATTACACTACATTTTATTAGAGATTATCATGAAACTTCAAAATAAGATGGGGAAATACACTAGGGTATAAGGCAGTAAGCATAGTGCTTAGAGTTTCATTGAGTTCTCTCGACTTCTGTTCAAGTTATTTATATAAAACTATCTCTTATACTTCTAAAATGTGTGTAACTAACTAGTTAAGTACATGAATGAACGTGTGATTATATGGCTCTACAATGTCATGTACATGATTATAACACTTTTAGTTAACATTTCTAATCTTAAACTCTTAAGATATCATGGGTATAACTAGTATAAATAGGAAACTTAAGTTGACTGAGTTTTACATTAGGGTGATTTGCACAAGTTCTAACTTTTTCGCTTAAAAAACAAAGTGGAAATGTAATCCTTTGAAAGCAAGTGTTTGTTGGAAAAAAAAAAACCAGGAGATGTGGTGGCTTAAATGGTGGCGTTTGTTTGTGATTTGGTGGCGTATGGTAACGGCAATTGCAAAACGCAGTCAAGTGAACACCTCTTTTCCTTTGGTTTTTGTCTGGGTTTCTAAAGACTGTTGGGTTTTCTAAGGGTGAAGAGAGAAGTTAAATGAAGGTTTTATTAATATGAAATGGCAGATTATGAAGGTAAGGTAAGGGGGACAACTTCTCTCCTTTTTTGGTTACCAAGTACTACCTTTAAGTTAGGATCGCTTGCTTTTATGGCTTTTACCAAATAAAGCAAGAGTTAGTCTAAAAAATATTCCAGTTGCTAACTATTATTTTTGTCTTGTCTCCTTAATTAATCTTATCTATTTCTTAATTAAGAAGACTAAGGTTGGTAGATGGATTAAAGGGTAATTAAGTTAATTTATCATGATTATGCTTAATTAGGTAATTTAGGCTAATTAGGGTATAATTAGGGTCTTACCATATTTTATCATCTTAATTAAGTTTATTGACTTATATCACTTCATTTGTTAGAGTTTTTTAGTACTTTGGACCAATTAGGGTTTTCGGATTGCATACTAGATTTGTGACTTAGGATCTCTGAGTAATTAGAGAAATTACTTACAATTAGAGGGATATACCTAGGGTTTATTAGTTAAATTAGGGTTTTTGTCAATTTATTGATGTTTTTCAATTGTTCTAAGGTTTCTTGCATATTGGTTTTTTTAGGGTTTTGCTTCCTTTAAGGTTTTTTTTTTTTTTTTTTACTTATTACTTAGGGTTTATTCATTTTATTTAGGGATTTTATCATTATATCTTAAGCCGTTCTAGGGTTTATCCATTGACTCCTGTATCCAACTCTGAGTTTGGATCCAAAAGTTTGTGGAGTTTGCATTATCTCCCCAAGTACAATGTTGGCATTATTAAAGAGATATTTTCGTATAATTATCTTGGTTTCATGTGATTAATTACTCTTGACTTATAATTAATTATGATGTAAAACTTGATTAGTGGATTAAGGTGTAATTAAGTTTCTTAATCTTAATTTCTATAACACTTAATAGTAATTAAATGCAATTTAGAGCTTAATGTGTCAAATTAAGTTAGTTAAGCCCATTGGCTCATCTTGCAGGATTAGTTTAAGGAATTGGGACCAATTATTGCAGCTTGAGTACATTTTATAGGGTAGATTAAGGTTTTAGGGCAATAAAGCAATTAGTCTACGATTAACAAATAGTTTTACTATTTAATTAGAGTACAAGAGTTGGGTTTCGACACTAGATTAGGGTTTTAGAATCATTTTAAGAGTTTGCATGTATTAGAGTTTCAATTAAGGTTTTAAGGTTTGAGGTTTCATTCAGATGTTTCAGTATTTGATTTAGGGTTTCAAATTCATTGTTAGAGTTATCTATATTAATATTTATTTTTTACTCAGTTTACTCTTTATCAATTTTAAGGAACTCTAATGGCCTTCAGCTATCAGTCTCTTTCTCATTAGGGTTTAAGGCTGGTTTTGTTAGATTATGTTGATCTTGAGAGTTAACATTAGTTATTAACATTTGCTTATAAGATTTTAGGGCTTTGAATGTTGGGGTCAAACTAGGGTCAAGATTGCCATGTAAGGTTTTAGGAGTTTGATGTTTTTTTTTTTTTTTTTTTAGCGTAGTCTCTCAGTTTTAAGATTAGTTATCTTATCAACACTGAGGTTATATTTTGAAAAATCTTATTAACTTCCAACCCCTTATTTAGAAAATTTGCGAGGTTTACACAGGTCAAGTTACTATTTAGACTTGGCCTATGCTATGCCTAGGTCTAGTAGCAATGATGGTATAATGGTGATTATAACGATGGTAGCAATAGCAATGGTAAGATGATGATGACATGGAAAAATTTTAGTTAAAATAAATATAATATAATACAAATAGTATAATTATCAAAATTGTTACTCTAGTGCAAATTTGTAATAATAACATTCAATACAAAAAAAAATTGCGTTGTATTTAACACACCAATATAACATAAGAAATCTATGTTATATTATTCTTCTCATGCTGTATTTTGTTATGCATTCCCCTTATCCTACATTGCATTGGAAATCAAACTTTACTTTGTGTATACGTGCATGCATAAGCAACCTTATTTGCAATCAACGTTGGAAAGAAATTTGGATTATCACAAATTTCCACCTCTAGATTTTCATTAAATTTGATGGAACTGCAAAACGAAACAAGCTAAATGATATAATACCATGATGGGATATAAATAAATAATTTAATAGAGTCTCGTGAACTCTGACATGCAATATAGTTATCATACTGGAGGTATATACATGAAGTGATAGTTTGTAAGGATGCTAATACTAGATCCCATATGGAGGCATGAAAATTACCACGATAACCCTCATCAATTTCAATTTTTTTTTATAAAATATTTATCAGTTTTTTAATTTTTTATTTAACGTTATTTTTTTTTCCAATGGTAACATTATTAAATAAATTTGAAAGTATGCCAAATGTTGAATTTGAAAAATGGGGGATTAAGTGTGAGGCCTACTGACTTGCTTAAGCAAATACAAAGATATAAACCACAAACCCTAACCTCTTATAAACCTAAGACGGATTCAATTATTAGGCCCATAAGCTTAAATGACCCTAGAATATAAGAATTGACTATAATTATTGTCTACAAAATTGACAATAGTAGAAAGCAGTAAAAACCAATAGTAGAGATTTGATAGGCAAAAGAAGGAAACTAAGAATAATTAACCTAATAATTTCCTAGTAAAGAACGTTAAAATCAATATTATAACTGTATATATATAAAATAAAGCTATAATAAATAGTAAAAGGATTAGTTATTATAAGATAAAAGTTAATACATTAATTATAAACCATCTACCAAGGATTGAAAATGATAAAAAGTGAGAAAAAGACTAGTTTGCCTCTAGAGGTAAAAGTAAGTAGTAAAAGGTAAAAATAAAATAGTATATAGTAAATTGGAAATAAAGTAAGGTAAATAAGTAATAAATAATGGTAAGAAGCATGATAATAACCTACACCCTATACATATGAGACATAATCATAACAAGTCCCCAAATAAACACAGAAAATATATTTAGAAATGTAAATTAAATAATAAAATAATTGGATAGAATACTAAAATATAATCAAAGTACACTATAAAACACCGTAAAATACCCAAACATTATTAAATCAACTCTAAAAATGTCAAGTAACTATGGCATATCATAAAAATATCTAACAACTTCTAAGGAAAGTAAACAAAAATTTATAAAATTCGAAAATATCATAAAATTATTAAATTGTGTAGGTAACTTTTTCAAAAGGGAAAAATACAAAAAAGTCTCTACGTTTACCTGTATATACAAATTCATCCTTAACCTTTTATTTAGTTAATTTTAGTTCTTAACGTGTTCATACATAATGGAAAAACTAATGGATGGGCTTTTTTGTAAATTTATTAAAACATTGAGGACTAAAATAAACTAAATAAAAGGTTAAAGACTGATTCGTATATACAGGTAAATATTAAGGACTTTTTTGTACCTACATGGACTAATTATATGTTGACACGTGTCTACAGTAACGAAAAATTTAACAAAGTTTAACAGAATGACTAATTTAATACAACTTAAAAAGGTTGAGGACTGAAATGGATTAATAAAAGGTTAAGGACAAATTCGTAAAAACATGAAACGTTAGGAACTTTTTTATATTTTTCCCTTTTCAAAAATTCACTAAAATATGTACACTCATCCAAAAATCATGAAAAATTAATGTCAAATACATGTGGTAATTTTTTCACGACTTTACATTCATTATAAAATTATGCCAACATATAATTAAAAATTCACCAAAAATAAGACACTTGTCCAAGATTCACCAAAATTTTAACAAAATGTGTGTCAACATGTCAGAAAGCCACCCTAATTTTTGTAGAATTTTTAGACATGTGTGAAATTTAATATTAATCTTTGAAAGTCAATCTAAACCTATAAATATCCTACCCTTGGATTAAAAAATTCACACCACTCAATCTAAGTCTCTAAAATTTAGGAAGAAACTTCTCCATAATTCCTCCTGAAAGGTTAGACAAGGTTAAAGTTGTGGTAGCCACATTATGTAGTGGTTTTGACCTATTTAGTGGTTTTAGTTTCAATAATTTTAAAATCTCCAATTCATGTTGTTTCAAGGAGTACTTTCACCTATAGTAATTTTTTTAAGGAGTCCCTTTTTATGATTTTTGTAAGTTTTTGTCTATTTTGTTAAAAAAATACTCATTTTAAACAAAAATCATAAAACTCTAACTAATGACTTCCTAAAATTTCCAAATATTTTATCATAGTTTATTTTATATAATGTGATTTTTAGATATCATGTTTATCAAGTGTTGAAATATTTTCTAATTTTCTTGCTTTTATGACCAAATTTTTACTTAAATATCTAATTTATAGTAAATATTATTATATACTAAAATTTCAAAATAATAGTTATTATTGACACTACGCCAAAAATAGCCTAAGGCTTTGCAATGCGTTAAACAACTTATGCTTAAGATGTCTAAATGCATTAATTTTTTTTTATGTTGCACTAAAGGCTATTTAAAAACAACACTATAACAATTGTTACTACAACAACTTTGATGCAATATTGTGGCAACAAATATATCATATTGTTAATAATTGTTTGAATAAAGGCAACAATTTATACAAATTATTACTTATTTAATTAAGTTTTGGCAACTATTGTTAAAGCCATTACTTATATTAGTAGATCATGCAACTACTATAAAAAGAAAAAAAAAACAAAAATCATTATTTTATCAGATGAACTAAACTATAACATAAATAGAAATTTTCTTTAAATAATTTCTTAAACTAATATTTATTGGCATATTATATTGAATAAGAAAGTTTTTAATAAAAGAACAATAAAACTTATTAATGTATTAAGATAACTTCAAATCTTCATTTATTCAACAATATTTTACAATTAAACTAAAACTAATATATCATTACATAAATTTTGGCAAAAATTATGGCTAAGATTTAACTAATTTATATGATAATAAATTATAAAGAGATGATTTTATAATGAGATATTTTTTAAATAACTTATGTTTAGTGCTAAAATTCAAACATATAAAAAAGATATGAAACATGTTGAAAATGATGATTATATCCATTATTTATCAATATGTTTAATATATATACTTTCGAAAACCTCTTTCTTTTGATATACCTACAACATTTATAATGTTTTCACTTTTCAATATCAAAATAACTTTTTTTTTCTTTTAATTTTTTATCGTAAAGACATAAATTTTTGTAAGAAAAAAAATAGTTATAGTGTAATCATAGTCTTTACATGATTTGATACAATTTATGTAGCTTTTCATCATTTCTAACTTTTTGCTAATTAAAGTTTTTTCCATTTATAATATTTTGTTTTATCATATACAACTTTTTATTATTATACGTTTTCTCTATTTAAATGTTTTTTCTATTAAAAAAAAAACTTGTATTCAAGAAATATGTCTATTGCGAAAAAAAATTACTTGTATGAGCTTCTAATTTTACATGACTTAATTAGAAATTGTACAACTGTACTAAACGCAATCGCATTCTTATCCTTTAAAGAATTGCAATTCTTTATATAAGTTTAACACATCATATACGTATGACATAAACAACCAATGTGTAATATATATTTATATAATTAAATAATAGTATTGGTACCATATTTATAACAACTTGTGAACGTACATTAGAAAGAATTCAACGAGTATTATATGCCACGTGTAATATAAGTAAAGTATAAATACCAATAAGATATTATTATATATGATGTGTGCAAATCTCGAGTAGTTATTAATTTAAAAACTACCATTTTGTTAATAAATGTACTAATATCTTATTAGTACTTATATGTTACGTATAAATTACACGTAGCGTATAATATCTAGTGAATTTTTTTTATTAAAATGTCAATAGTGAATGTTTTTAAGTAATTAATTTTTTTTTACTAATATTGTAAAAACTTTAAAAGAATTAATGCAATCAATATAATGGTAAGATTTATACTTAAAATGACTTCATACTAATTTTTTATATAAAACATTACGCAAAATGGGTTTGTTTTAACGTATCATATCTAAAAGAAATTGCAGTTGCTGAAAAAGATAAGTATAAGCAAATTTCATATATTGCATCTTCATAATTTAAATTCATAATAATCATCACCACATAGTATAAAAAGGAGGAATAATTATGTATAGTTGAAATTTTACATTAGATAAAATAATAAAATTAAAAAGTGATTTTCTCTCCTAAATTGAATCTAAAGAGTTAGATTTTAGATATACATAAAAATACAAGCAAAAATTTAAGTTAAAAATATCTTAGAAGCATTAACAACTTTAAAACAAACAAAAACAATAATATCTATAAATGTTTGACAAGAAGTTTGAAAAGATAATCTAAAAAGGTAATAATTTTAGACTATAATTTAAAATGAAAGTCTATTCAAATTATCTAAAATGAATTTTTTAAATAATATATATATTTTTTTCAATATTGATATTTTATTTATTGGTTAAAAGTAAACTATGATTTTATAAACCTTAATAAAGAGAAAGTCACTAGTTTCTAATGATATTCTCTTTACATGTTTATAGTTTTCTAGTTTTCTCTATCAATCTTCAGCGAACAATATATATAGTATTAATTTTGAAAAATTCGGTTTAAATTATCGATAAGAGTTGCATTTCTAAACTAACCTCAAGTTCAACAAACGTAAAAGGAATTAGAGATTTTCTAGATTTTGCTTTTTCTAATTCAGCTATTGGGAATAAAAATCCCTTGTCCTTGTATATGGTATAAGAATAATAATTGATTAGAGAGAGAGATTGTTCTAGAATATTTGATTTTGATAAGTTTTGATACAACATATAATGAATGAATTTCTCATGGGGAAGATTTATTATAATTAGAGGATGAAAGCAATGATATTGATAGAGAAGCAAAGGATGCTTTTCATGACATGGAAGAACTAATCCATGATACTTTTAGAGTTAATGAATCTAACCGTAGAGTTTTTGATGGGCCTGATGCTAATGCTATAAGTTATTTAATTTACTTAAGGAAGTTGATGAAGAGTTATATCTTGAATGTGAAAAATCCTTAAAACTTTCTTTCATGATTCAATTATACTTTGCAAAATGGCTTCATGGAATGAGTAATACTTGTTTTAATGCTCTTATGAAAGAGTTACGAAAAGCATTTCCACAAGCGAAGCATTTCCACCCTGAGTCTTTCAACTATGCTAAGAACATGATCGAGGATACTTGATTCCAAAAAAATCCATGCTTGTCCTAATGATTGCATGCTCTATTGGAAGGAGGATGAGAATAGAGAGTCTTATCGAGTATGTAATACGTCTCGTTGGAAAGAAAGTTGTGTTGCAAGTGTAAGTGACAGTGGCAATGGCAATGGTTTTTTGGGTAAGAAATCTAAGATTCCAATTAAGGTTTTAAGGTACTTTCCATTAATTCCAAGATTGTAAAGATTTTTCTTGTCTTCAAAAACAGTTGATTTAATGAGATGGCATAGGAATGGGAGGATTGATGATGGAAATCTAAGACATTCAACTAATGGTGAAACTTGGAAAGATTTTGACTCCACTTATCATGAGTTTGCTATAGATTCTCGCAATGTGAGGCTTGTTATGACTTTTGATGGTTTTAATCCTTTTATAATCATGAGCGTTTCTCATAGCATATGATCAGTTGTCTTAATTACATACAATTTACCTCCATTGATGTACATAAAGTTTGAGTATTTTATATTATTGCTACTCATACCCGGAACCCAATCTCGTAGGAACAATATTGACATATATTTGAGGCCATTAATTGAAGAGTTAAAAGAGTTATGGTTTTATTAGAGTTTCTACATATGATGCAGCAAATAATCAAATGTTTAATTGCATGCTACACTATTATGGATGATAAGTAACTGTCTTGGCTATGCAATGTTGTCTGGATAAACCATAAAGGGGAAACTTGCATGTCCTGTTGCAATTACAATATATGGTATCAATATGTACGCTATAGCTGAAAAGGGTGTTATACGGGACACCATATATTTCTAGATCTTAATAATCCATAGCATAAGTATAAGAATTCTTTTGATGGAACCATTGAGTATAGAATTACACCAAAACCTCTATTAGGAACAATGTCATTCCATGATGTACATGATTTTCCTAATAGTTTTAGGAAGAAACAAAATGTGGTAAGACACGATGGATTGTAGAGAAAAAAGTTTATATTTTTTTAGTTGCCTTGTTAGGAAGACAGTCGAGTACGTCATAATCTAGATGTAATGCATATAGAAAAAAATATTTGTAATAGCATTTTATGTACAATACTTGATGTTCCAGGAAAGACTAAAGATCATGTAAACACTCGTCTAGATTTATTTGATATAGGCATAAGAAGGAAGTTACAGTTGAAGGCATGTCATAGCTTACAAAAAACTAAGTTTGCCATAGCATGCTTTTCGATGACTAAGGAAAAGAAGAATGTATGTTACAGTGTCTTCAAAAAGGTGAAGCTTCTTGATGGGTTAATATCAAACATCTTAAGGTGTGCTAATCTTAAGGAAACTAAAATATCCAGGTATAAAAGTCATGATACACATTTCATCTTACATTATCTTCTTCAAGCTACAGTCAAGAGGACAATGCCAAAACACCTAGCAATTGCTTTAATTAGGTTAGGATCTTTCTTCAGATGCTTATGTAGCAGAGTTAACAAAGTAGAAGATGTTCATTGTTTGTAATTTAAAATCGCAAAAATACTTTGTCAACTTGAGAGAATTTTCCTACCAAGTTTTTTCGATATAATGGTTCATTTACCAAAAGAAGCATTACTTATTGAGCTAGTACACTACCATTAAATGTACCCAGTGGAACGATACTTGTGTAAATTAACATCATATTTTGAAACAAAAGCTACTTAGAGGGATTTATTACTAAAGGATTCTTAGCAAAAGAATGCTTAACATTTTGCTTAAGGTACTTGCATGATAACTATTCTATTAGGTTTAATAGGGTTATAAGGAATTGTGAATCCACTAGTACATCAAAAGAGGAAAGGCATCCAATATTTTTTTTAGTAGGTCGTCCAACATGGGGCAAGAAAAATAAGAAAGAAAAAGTAATATCGGTAGATGGGACATCTTTAAAGGTAGCTCATTGCTACATCTTGTTTAATTGTGATGGAGTTCTAGCATTCATCAAGTAAGTTAATATACTTCAAATATTGAATCTTATGTTCATATTTTATTTAATGACTCTTAACTTTTTTTTTTTTTTTACATCAAATATTTCAATATAGTGAGCATTAGAATATAGTATCTAATTAGTGTGGAAGCAAAAGGCGCAAATGGAAAAATGCATTAGCTCATAAAAATGATTTTGCTAGTTGGTTCGAGACTCGTGTTAAAGATGATGACAATGTTACTAATTATATCAAAGATAGCAAGAGGTCCAAGTAATGTTGCACGCTCTTTTTCTGGTTTTATCATTAATGGATATAGGTTTCACACTTGAAAGCGCGATGCACAGTGTAAAACGCAAAATAGTGGAGTTACTGTATTTGCTTTAACATCAAGTTATGATCAAAATCCAATTGTCAGTAATGTGACTTATTATGGTGCAATTGAAGGGATAATACAACTTGATTATTATGGGAGTTTCAAAATTGTCTTATTTGAATGTGCTTGGTTTAAAGCTAAACAAGATGATTATGAATCGACACGAGTTAAGTTTGAGAGATTACTTTACCAAAACGATCCTTTCGTGAAGGCTTCTTGAGTGCAACAAGTATTTTATGTACAAGACCCTATAGATACAAACTAGCAATTTGTCATAATAGTTCCTAGAAACTTGTTTTTGGCTTTTGAAGATTCTATTTCCATGGATAATTATGATGATGTGAGCCTCGTAATTAGGTATACGGGGTTCAATTTATAAAATTTAAGGTAATCGAGTAAGTTATTCGATCGAGGCCAAAATTTACGATGAAGTTAAAAATATTAGTAAAAGTGATTCCATGAGTTTGGATTTAGGAAAATAAATAATGAAATAATTAATTATTATAATATTGAATTATATATAAATTATTCGTTATTTATTGTAAACAGGTAAAATGAGTTCTAATAATTAACGAATAGATAGAGATAAATTATATGCATACTAAAAATTATAAAATAACTTAAATAATATTTAGGAGTATTTATTTATACCATATATGTATTTACATGTAGGTAAAAAATATGCGAAATTACTTAAATTACCTAAAATATGTTAAAATAATGTTAAATAATTAAAGAAAAATATGGAAAAGTATGGAATTGTCCATAAATGTGGCATAGAAGGTTGGGAATAGAATTTGGAAAATTAACCAATGAAAAATAGCTAAATAGAAATTAAAAAAGAAGAAATAAGGAGCATGTGGCAATTAGAAAATTAAAAAAAAAAAAAAACCTAACTACCTCTATAAATTCAACAACCACATATTAAACTTCATTTTAATCAGTTGGAAACCAAAAAAAAATCGAGAGAGCTTAAGAAGAGAGGAAAGAGTATTTTTACAAAAAAAATAACAAAATAGTGTGCATCTAGAGTTTATAAAGGCAACCCATATTCGACGACCACCTGGAGAGGAACGGCCACCACCACTAGATAGTGGACCCTATGTCCAGAGCTGTAGATAATGGTGGAGCCACCACTGTTGGCTGGAAGCTTATCGATTGGTGAGTTCTGATTTCCCTTTTGAATTTATTTAATTTAGTAAAAATATCAAATATGCATGAAAAATTATGAAATTTAGTTTCCTTAGGTATTTTTACATATAGAATTAGAATATCTAACCATATTTTTTAAATTATAAGTGCTTATATAGTTTCCTTAAAAGTAGGCTTGATTCTAACGAATTTTGTATAAATTTTAAAAAATAATAAATAATGTTATTTCAAGCTAATTTTTGGTCTACATATTCCTCATATGATATATTTAATTTAGATGAAAATAATTTTTTATAAACTATACATTTAGTATTTATTAAAATTATTTTTTTGAATCTACCATGTTTTTCATATAAAAGAAATAATAGGTTTTTAATTAAATTCCTTAATGAATCTAATTTGTAATGACTTCTAAAGCTTAGTTATGATTTTGGAAATATTCAATTTGAATCTTATAATTTTATTTGATCATTTACCTAATTTAAGCTAATTTTTAGCAAGATTGGACCTAAAATTAGTATTCTGGAAAATAATATATATTAAACTATCTTAATACTTGTCATGATTAGAATCTAACAACTAAAAATTTCTAATTATAGTATATTTTCCATAGCTTTAATGGAACTTGAGGTGTTAGTTGCATATATTATGTATATATGTAGGTAAAAAGGGCATATTTAAGTTAATTTTGTAATTTAGGGTCAAATTGGAAAAAAAAATTTATTTAGGATGTATTTAGAAATTTTGAGATGTTAGTTGGTGATGAGAGAAGATATTTGAAGTGTTGAGAATGTTAGATGTGCAAATTAAGTACATATTAAGTAATAATAGGTAATATGTAAATATAGAAAATCAATGAGTAGAAAGTATTATGTCAAAATTGATGATATTATAATAATAATATAAAAGAAATCTGATATAAAACTTAAATTTAGGTAATTATATGAAAAATATAAATTTTTCTCACATTAAGAGCTAAATCGGTAGTTAAATTAAGATTATGGTGTACCATACAGACTACAATACTAGTTAGAGACCAAATACGATATTTAGGATACCCGAGCATAATGTGATTAATTTCACATTATGGTTTGAAACAAAATCTTATGATTACATATAATATAACACCCATAGTTAGGACTGAATTAGAACCTAAATTAGAACCGTATTCGCAAAATGTAATTAGAACTTAGCCCAAATTAAGAATAATTGTAAAAAAAAACCCAATGATTAGGTATAATAAAACCTTAAACTAAAGATAATAATAAGAATTTTAGAACAAAACCTATCTATAATAGTTATGTGAAAACTAAAACAACATTTGTATTATAAGGATTATTGGCAATGGCCTATGGGAGTCACACCTTAAGTGAGCAAGTAGGAATTTCAGGTAAGTTGGGATAGTTGACCGTGTGCATGCCTATATGTGCTTGTTTCTGAGTTTCATGATATGATTCTGATTTGCTGCTCTAGCTTATATTCATATGATTTGTTGAAATAATTGAACACTTTGAACCAAATCTAATTGAATATATGACTTATAATTCTAAATCAAAATTGCATAACAACCTATTAGGGGGAAACATTAGGGTTCTTCGATCAAATAGTAAACCCCTTTGAAAGAGATAGCGCTGAATAGCATAATGGGTCCCTTCTTCATCCTTGGTCAAATTAAGCGATAGGTGAGTAGGTCATAGCAAAGGTAAAGTTAATGGTTCGAAGGTAGTCGTGGGAGAAGTGGTATCTCCATTAAACAAACCTAGGTTTGGTCGTGAGCTGTTGCATAACATGAAAACTCTTCAACTTGGATTAGAGCGAGTATAATTTCTCTAATCTCACGACAAATCGGACAATGTCATGCAATGGCATTTGCTTATACATGTATTACATCTAACTATTTTGGTTGATAATCCTATTTGTGTTTGATGTATAATTTTAAGTCTCTGTCCTAACTTACTGAGGAGTTGGTTGCTCATATTCCTATAGATGTTATTGCAAGTGTTAGCTAAGAAGCGGCCATATACCTACTTTAAAGCTAACAACTGCTAGATCCTAGAGAGTGAAGATAATAACCTGAGGAGCAATTATAATCTTAAGTTTAGATTTTATCTTTAAAGCTTTTAATAATAATTTATGTATTTCTCAAGTAGATTCTTATGAGGCTACTAAATCCTATAAACATACTTAGGTTATTTAGTGTAAATATATATTTTTCATAATTACATCATTAAATAATATGTTTAATTTATGAACTGTTTATTTTGTAGATACCTTATGTAAACTAAGTCTAAGATAACGGCTGTAAGGTCAGCTTTTATCCTAGAATAATGGTTTGTACGGTGGGATTGTTACAACTCTGCTGCTTCGGAGTATGACAGATGATTCAAGTAATATCGAGATAGACCAAATATTAGAACTTAATGATGATTTTGATTTATCAAGAGAAGGGGTTGAAGATGTAATTATTAATACGCTATTGAATGAACTACATGTTCATACGGATGGAAACAAGGGAAAAGAAGACCATGAAGAAGAAGAAGAAGATGAAGATGATGATGAAATAGAAAATAATGAAGAAGAACGAGGACGTGGTATAAATATCAATAATAGTAATTTAGCTTATATGGAGTAGTCTAAATTGATTTCATTTTAGCTATTTTAATAACTCTAACATTTGTTAGGATATATGATTTTTTATTTTTTACCCGTTTCATATTATATCTTTTTAGATATTATATTTAATTATGGTGGCATTATTGGATTTTTTTAAAATTGTATGTTATATTTTTATTACTATGGAGTACATAACATTACTCTCATATTGTTGTTATACGTGCTTTGATATATGTTTCATTAAATTAAGTTGGTCTTCTATAAAGTCTCATAAGGCCCTAAAAAGAAATGGTAAACCGACTTGTTTTATAATTGATATATATTTTATTATGCTAATATTGAAAAACAAAATAAAAAAGGGATCACATAATTTTTTTAAATTATATTTATTTTTGATATGGCCCTATCTTATATATAAGAAATTATTGCTAATTTTTTTAGTAAGTTTCTTTATATGTTTATATAATGCTTTCTTTTTAGCACTGCTGTATTATTTAAGGGGAATAAGGAATGCGATGTAATAATAAATTTAGCAAATCAACATTTTAATATTTTAATTTTAAAAGAAATAATTATGAAAATTTTATCTTTCATTTTTTACTAATTTCACAAGTTATAGTTTTATATACATTTAGAATAAATATTCAACTTTTAACTTTATGACTATTTTGCACTTTCTTATAATATCACCATGCAATTAATTTTGCAGTTACAAATTATTATAAAAATCATATTTGTTCAATTATATAGTGTTATTATAACATTATATTTATAACATTATATGTATGTAATATTATATGTTCATATATATAACATGTCAAATGTTTATATTTTACATGTGTAATTTAACTATATACATGATATACATATTAATTGCTAACTATTATATATTAACCAAGCTTAGGTAACTCCAAAGTAGCTCAAATCAAGTCATGCTCGAACGTAGTTTGACTTGTTTGTAACTATACCGTAGCTAGATAAATATTAGTATAAAATATTGGAGGATTTTAAATTTAAACAAATTCCAAGAGATTTATGCTAGAATATTTAAGATATTATTCAACTTTATTTAAGATACATACAAATGCATATTTATAGGAGATCGTCAACAAATCTATGAGATATCTTCTCATTATTCAAATATAAATTTGAATTTGTTGTTCAAGCAAAAGATACACTCCCCATTTTTCAAAGTTCCTTTTAAATTTCAAAATGAAACTTAAGATCATTCTACTAATGTAAGGTCTTGGATAAGTATAACATATATATAATATATTGTAGATATATTATATGCTAAGTGACATGAAGCTTATATTAAATTATATCAAATATTACATATTATGTGTGCATAAATATTCTGTCTACATATCATGTAATCAAATATTTATTTGACTATAATTCCTTTGAAAAACCTTATCTTTGAAATAAAAATAAAATAGAAAAACAAAAACCCCAAAGTTGACATTATTACGGCTAAATATCTTGATAGTGTGAAAAATGTATTTGTGAGTCGATGAATATAGGAAGTAAATAAGCAACTTTCTAATTAAAAAGATTTATAAATATCCTATTTATGATAAAAGACAATTAGTGAATAAAATTAAAAGAAAATAAAATAAAATAACTTAAGCTATTTGGCTCCAACAATATCATGTTAGATGAGATCCCCCCAAAATAATCATTATAGGCTATCCACTATTCTATTCTTTTGTACTTCTACATTCACCATATTTGTAGTTCAAGCTTTTCATTTTCTATAGGATGATCCTATACCTTCCATGCGGTAAGATTTTTGTTTTCTTTTTTCTTCACGTACAATAGTAATTTGTTAGAATAGTTTTTGTTATGTTTCTTTTTCCTTTTTCTTTAATAAACTTAATGAGTCTATATTCAGTAAATTTTATTTACTTTTTTTTTTGTTTGAAATTTTCCTTGTATTGTTATCAAGAAGGTAATTTTCCTAATCTTATATGCACCTTTCCAACCTCTTTTACGTTTTGCTTTCTATTCTTATCTCATCAGCTATTTGTGACCATTGTTTAGAGATTTTTAAATGTTTTCTACTCGTGATACATGTTCTTTTGTAAATTCATGGAGATGAAAATAGAGTTTGCATATTGATTTGTTTTTTTCTCCCTTTAATTGAAATTCACAAATTACTTTAATCTATGTGGATTTTGCATCAACAAGCCCATTGATAAATATCTAACAAGGACACACCTTAAATTCATAGCATTGTGTAATCCATGAATATGAAAGCTTATAAAACCCAACTTAATCAATATTCCTTTGAGATACATAGTATGGTAACCCATTGTTACTGCGTTTATGAAAACTTCACACAAATAACTTAGTGAATGATTGTACAATGTATAGAATCATTCATCCTTAAGTAATAAAACAATTGACAATTTCTAGTGTTTTAAAATTTTTTTAGACACTACAGCGTCATTTAACTAGCTTTATTTGTTCAAATTAAAACATAGGATATTAAGTTTGAAATGAAATGAAATTTAAAATAAGCTTACATCATGAAGTGTAAGTAAACTTTTAGCTTATATATTTAGACAAGTCATATCAGCACATGAGAACTTTTACCATATCACTTCGCTAAGTGGTGATAAGTGTAAGTCCCGAAACCAGTTACTTAGGGTTCTAATTGGATAAAGAATTTGATTGAGCTTAAATTATAAAATAAAGCTAAAAATGTTAGTAAAAATGATCATGTAAGTTTTAATTTAGGAAAATAAGTAATAAAATAAAAGAATATAAAATTTTCAGATTTTAAGTATATTACTCATTATTTATTAGAAATACGTAAAATGCATTTCAATAATTAACGAATTGTTATAGATAAATTATATATACACTAAAAATCATGAAATAACTTAAATAATATGTAGGAGTATTTATTTATACTATATATATATATTTACATGTAGATAGAAATACGCATAATTACTTAAAATACGTGAAATAGGCCAAAATAATGTTAAATAATTAAAGAAAATTCGTAAATAACTAAGGAAAAATTTAAAAAAAATTAAAAAAGTTATGGAAATATCTGGAATAGGGGCATAGTAAGCAGAAAATTAAAGTATAAAAATTAATCAATAAAAATTAGCCAATAAAAAAGGTAATTTAAAAGAGCATGTGGCTCATTTCACATTAACTTAATGCACAAAAATTCTCTAAGACGTCTATAAATAGCCAAATTTTTACAAAGGGTCATTTGGTCGATTTGGAGAGTGAGAAAAATAAAGAGAATCGAAATATTGAGTGTAAGGATTAATTACAAAAAAATTACTCAAATCTATGTAATTAAGGCCTTAGAGAGGAACCAACACTCGACAAGCACCTAGGAGTGCATAGCCATTACCACCACATGATAGTGGCAGCGCCCAAACCTACCGACAAAGTCTTGGCGGCTGACGATGGTCGGAGCCACCTATACAGGTGAGTTCAATTTCTAATTTGATTTTGTTTAATTTTGTAAAAATATTAAATATTCTTAGAAAATAATGAAATTTGGTATTATGGGGTTTTTAAGTATGTAGATTTAGGAAAAAAAATTATTTTGATGATTTTGTGTTTAGAAATATACTATCCTTAAGAAACCGTGTAAACTTGAGCTTTATTTGGATTAGAAATAAATGACCTTAGGAGTATAGTTTTGAGCCAAAGTTTTTGTGTAGACTACTTAGGTAATATAAAATAGTGCCACAAAGCCCTTTTTTAAAAATGAATTTTCAAAATTTTTAGATAATTTTTAGGCCTTAAAATGATGCATAAAATGGGTTATTTTTTGTTAATTAAGTAATTAAATGATTAATTACTAATTTATTGAATAATTATATATTTTAGGATGTTGAAATCTGATGAAGTATGATGTTTGTAGCATATAGGGTGTTAGATGTAATTATTAGAATATTATGTAGTAAATAAGTAATAAGGAAAACAAAAAAATTTAAGTTAATTTTGTAAATTAGGGGTAAGATCTGATTTGGGATAAATTTATATATTTTGAGATGTTAATTGATGTTAGTAGATGATATTTGGAGTGATAGAGATATTAAATGTGTATTATGTACATAATAGATAATAATGCATAATATGGAAAATTGGAAATATAATAAATAAAAAATATTAGAATAAAAAGAAAATATTAGAATAAAAATTGATATTTTACTAATAATAGGAAAATATATAAAATCCGGTAAGAGACTTAAATTTAGGTAATTATATGAAAAATGTAAAATTTTCTTATATCGGAAGTAAATTCGGTAGTTAAGTAAGATAAGGGGTATACCAAATGCATTAATATATTGATTAGGGGTAAATATGATATTTAAGAGACTTGAAAAATAATGTGATTAATTTCACATTATGGGGTTGAAATGAGTTTTAGGGTTCATATATAAAACCGTATTCAGAAAGTGAAGTAGAACCTAATTTAGAAATCAATATGGGAAACTGAACTCGAACTTAGCTTAAATCAAGAATAATAGTAAAAGACTTAAGAACTTAGATAATTAGGCATATTAAACTCTAAACCCAAAAAATAACAATAAGTGTTATAGGATAAAACCAACCTATAATAGTTTTATGAAAAACTGAAACCACGTTTGTATTATAGAGATGATTAGCGATGACCTGAACAAGTCGAACCTCGAGTGAGCAAGTGAGCAGTCTAAGTAAGTTAAGATTAATATAGTATTGTATTTTGAAGGTTTGAAATTGTACTCGATTGTGCTTGTTTTGAGCTGATAATATGATTTTGATTGTTGCTTGGCTTGTATTGTATAATTTGTAAGAAATGATTGATCACCTTAAATTAGACCTAGTCAAATAGACGACCTGTAAATATAAATCAAATTTGCATAGCAACCCATTAAGGGAAATCTAAGATTTTCCGACCAAATACCAACCCCTTCAAAAGGGATAGTGTTGGATAGCATAATTGGTTCATTCTTCATCCTTAGTCAAACTAAGTAACAGGTGAGGAGGTCACGTCAAAAGTGAAGTCAATGGTTTGAAAGTAGTTACAAGAGGAGCGATGTCTTCATTGTACAAGCCTGGGTTTGGTCGTGAGTTGTTGCATTAACGGAAACTCCTCGACTCGGATTAGATTGGGCACAATTTCTCTAATCTCACAACGGGTCGGACAACGTTGTGTGATGGCATTTGCTTGAACATGCATTGCATTTAACTAAGTGATTTGGTTAATAACCCTGTTTGTGTTTGTTGTATGCTTTTGAGTCTCCATCATAACTTACTAAGCTATAGTTACCTAAATCCCTATAGACGTTTTTGCGGGTGCTAGTTAGGAAGTGGCTTACAATTATTCTGAAGCTAGCAACTACTAAATTTTTGGAAGTGAAGAAATACATCTAAAGCACATATATACCTTTAAGGTCTTAGCTTATATTTAGAATCTTTTATTTTCAAATAATTTATTACTTAAGAAATATAGAACAATAAAACCCTATAAACATTATTTGTAATACTCGAATCTTAGTGTATGAATATGTTTCCATACCTTCTTAGGTAAACAACTTATTTAATTTATGGACTGTTTACTTCAAAGCGGATTAGTTGTGGATGCTTTATGTAAATCAGGCCTAAGATGGCAGTTTTATGGTCAGCTTCTATCTTAAAATGATTTGTATGGTGGGACTGTTATGACTTTGCCACTTCGGAATATGACAATAAGTTGACCAATCTTATGGATTATATATTTTATTGTTTGCTTGTAATTTATAATTTTTCAATAGATGCACTTTTTTGTTAGAGAGAAAAAAAAAAACCAATTTCTTCTGACAAAAATGAAGCTACAAATGAAAGTAAAAAATCCACAAATAAAGGAGAAAAAAGATATGACTGGTAATTCTACAGTGAAGTTGATACATAAAAGTCCCTTAGAGAAGATCAATCTATGAGGTAGTAACATCTCTTAATAAGAGACAATTTTTCGAGAGATTAATGAAGGCATTACAAGGTTATCAACCTACATTGTATTTAAGAAAAGTGATAGTGAAGCAATTTCATGAAAAAAATGGAAAATCAACACAAAATACAACGTTAGAAGATAGCAATGAAGATTGGGATCCTGAAGATGAGGAAGACAATTATTATAGTGAATTTGAAAGTGATGCAAGTGGGAGTAAAGATCTAGAAGCGATGTTAAATCAGGAAGATTATGAAAGTGAAAGTGAGGCTACTTATGAAGTCTAAGTTACAAATGGAGGTAAAAGTTTGTAATTGTAATTTTACTTACCAACACAAATATTATGCACACTTATGCTTTATGAATTCTTTATAATAATTTTTTTAAATTTTAGTACAAATTTTTTTTAGATTCTTCGAAGAAAAATACGAGAGGGCCTTCGACATGTAAACATATCCATGCTTGAGGACTTGACGAACGAAACACTATAACCATTAATGACAATGGGTAGCCAGATAGGAATGACAAGATATGTAATGAATTCAGTCATTTCCTTAGGTCTATAGCCCATAATCTTGCATTTGTTCCACTTATGATCGAAAATTGGGCTAAATTTTCACAAAAATAAAAGGATATTGTAGAAATATGTGAATGTATGTCAAAATTTGTACTTTTCATGTTTACTTAAATTGATTATAAACTTAATAATTCATTATATACCGGTTGCAAGACAAGTACATAGTGCCGGATGATGTTAAGAAATGGGTGTTAAATACCATTGTGTCGTCATAGAGAGTATACAAATCAAGATTGAAAAAGAAGTTTCTCACCAATTACAAGAGTTTTGCAAAAATAGTACAAAGTCAACCTAAAAGTATCGCCTTAGCCCACTTCACTACATTGCTTCAATATTGGGAGAAGACATTGCTTTAATATTGGGAGAAGAAAGATGTCAAGGTATGATCTACATATATATTTGAATATGATAGCTTAGTTACAAAACAATTTGTCTTGAACTTTTTAAAAATTTTAGGGCATAAGTAGAAAGAAGCAGGAGAATCGAAAGAAGCTAAGAAATGCACATAGAGTTGGTCTAAAAAGCTTCATACAGAATAGTGAGGAATTGGTAAGTTTTTTATATATGAGCAATGAGTCTATAATAGATTGTATGCTTCAAAGATTATATGCATAGAAGAATAGTATCCTTCTGTCAATTTACTAATTAGAGGATTTGGATTGTTTGGCTTGTTGGTCAATTGATTTTGGTTTACAAAAGAATCTCACACTAAGTGCCTTTTTCTTTTTTATTATAAGAAAAAGGTGATATTGATATGGAATTCACCAATTCAACCTAAGGTAAAGTATTGTTTTTGTAACTCTTGATGCACCGTCTCACACAATGGGGCTTTTGAAATAATGTATAGAATATTATGCATATATTATTAAAGATTATGCCCAAATAATTTTAGTTGTCTGTAAAGGAACTTTTATTTGTTCTATTTTTAGACTAGGGATTTTTTATTATCAATTTTTGGTTTTTCTCGTTAGTATCCGCATTTTCTTTAGCTAAGCTAAGCTCTTAAGCCAACCACAGACATCTGACCCCAATTTAAGATGACTTCTCTATAGGACTGATTAGTCCATGACCTAATCTAAATCAGGTCAGCTCCTGACTGCAAACACTTTTATTTCGTTTATTTTGTAGCATATTTCTAATGTCTAACCACTAAGCAACATGCGTCTTTTAACATAGCATTCTATAATGATTTTTACTTTTTCATATTGAATATTTTTTGTCCGTTTTACCCCTTTTAGTATGTTTTATATAACCCAATTGTAACAATACCCTTTTTATTTTTCTATACATATAAAGTAACCCTATTAGATAGTTACATAAACCCCTACTTATTGTACGCAGACAATCATTCATCAATGCCAGAATATTATTTAAGTTTTTTTCTTAGTAACCATAGTGTTCTCACCATCCTTAAACTTTTATCTATTTTCTTTAGTATGGAGTAGTGGTAAATAATCCTTCATTTCAGACTGGTGTGTCATATTTGGCAAATTATAAGTCAAGCATGATCAAGTGGTGTGTTATATCCGTTTGATAGCTACCCTAACTTTGCTATCTCTTCTTTTATTCCTTTTATTCACTTTGTTATGGTGCTTCTATGTGTGTCCGACCCTAGAGACGCATCAATAAGTTTGTAATATATACATAGACAAAAAAAAAAATGTTTTAGTCTTCATTTCACGCAATCATTGGGCTACATCACATTTTAATTAATTCATACTCATTCACTTTCATTGTCGCAATCTGGAGGGTGTAATAGTATTGTTCCTTTCATAGGATGTTAATATTAGAGTAATCCATTTGATTTATCTCGTTGTACGTAATTGTTTTTGTTATTGGCATCAAATTTTTTTATTTAATTCCTCATATTTTCTTCATAGTTCTTAAAAAACAAAAAGAAAGGAAATATTTAATTTTAGTTTTTACATTTGTGTCGCAAGTTTTCTGTTCATGCTATTTCATATCATAGGAGCGATTGTTCATTAATCATCCTTGTATTGATGTCAGTATTGTTAGTTAAAAAAAGGGGAGTGCCGCTAGTTTTAATTTGTCATCATTGAGCACATTTTCATTATCATGTTAAGTACTTAAAAAAAAGAGTCGTTGTTTTAATTAGCTTAATTTAAGTTTATTGATATTACATATTCCTTGCATTTTAGTCTTCAATCGTTATTAATAGTGATGAGATAATTTATATGTTAGTTTTATCTTGTCTTGACATGTAGATGGCTAATAAAGGGGGTAAAGAGGAGCCACCAAGCATTGAGATGTTCCTTGAGACTTGGAGATCAAGACGAAGAGTAGAACTCGATGAAGACACTATTGAAAAAATTGTAAGAAAAAATTTCGTGATAGATTTGATTTTTACCATTGAAGATAGAGAAAATAAAAAAAGATCTTAATGTTAAATTGCTTCTTTTTGAAATTTTGGTTACAAATAATTCGCTTTTTAAAAAAAAATTTGTGTATCGAATTATATATATTTTAGTTAGCTGATGGAAAATACACTAATTTTTTTTTTTTTAATTTAGTCACTATTTCAAGAAATATAGAAAGGATTCATTTAAGTGATGGGTGAGCAACGAGAAGCATAGATGCATTTTCATGGAAGGGGTGTTATATACAAAAGCTTAAAAGAAGTGGTAGTGTATGTCAACAAAAAAAATCCACAAAAAGATGATATTGATGTGATGAAGAAAGTAGAAAAACTTGATAGGACTGTACATGTGCTTAGATCAACTTTTACTCTTCTATTGGAGAGTAATCCGCATTTGGTTGTTCTACAAGAATAGTATGACCTTTTACACCCAACCATTCAACAAAAAGGCTCTAAAAGTATAGAAAATCATGAACCCCATTGCATGCTCATAAGCTTCATGATGACTATGTCCTTAATAAACTAGTTGTGAAATTAATTATTCATCTTTATGTATTGCTTTCTTTAAGAGGTATTTAGTTATAGTTTATATTTTTCCTTTTTGCAGGAAGATTTTCAAGATAGAGAAATTAATGAAGACGAAAATCGTTAATCAAAGATTGCTTAGATATAGATTTTCCATTGTTTTTTGTTATTTCAAATTTAAATGTTCAAATTGTACTTTTTGATTGTTTTATTTGAGAGGAACCTTCTTAAGAATATGTAACTATTAACTTTTCATTTGTTATAATTGATTTTTACTAATATGATAAGCCTTCTCTACCTTATTAAATGCAATAATCTACTGACTTAATTCTTGAGTATAATGTAGAGATATTTTTTAAAAGAAAAGAAATAAATTGCTTTCATAATTATAAATTGCATCGATAAAATATTGTTGATTATAATATAAAAATTGATGCTTATAATAATGAAGCTATATTATTATGCTATATATAAATTGATGTAAAAAGAATAATTTTTGTTACATATAGTTGTGATGAGCCATTGCCAATTTTCAATATTGTTACCTTTGTCCAATTAAGGTGTCGCTTTACTAATATAATAGGTTGCCTTTAGTTTAAAATTTTGTTGCATTAATGTATTAATCTTATGCTTCTAACATAAGTAGACAACACCAATATAGTGTTGCATTAAGCAAAATATTAGTTACCTACCAACATAAGAGGTAAAACCCATATGGTATTACATTACGCAAAATATTTGTTGCCTTTTATTTTAAGCAACGAGCACTTGCAGCAATGGTAAACTTTTGTTACCTAAAGTTTTAAGCAACGAATTTAAAGGTAAAAGCAACTAATTTTGTTGATGCCTTAGGTTGTTTTTGGCATAGTGTGAATTCCTTTCATTTTAAGCATTTTTATAGTGTTACTTTATCATTTATCTTGGTTTAATTACTTTATATCTCAAATTTTTCCTATGTTAACTATATTATAATACGTTCTGAACCTTTGTATATGAATACCGTTTACATTCTCATTGTTGAGCTTTATTTTGGTTTTCTTTAATTTAATATATATCAAGTCTAGCTCACTTAATTTAAATTTCTCAACATAAATTTAAGGAAAAACATTTTTTTTTTAAATATTTAAAAATATTCTTAAAACAATTTTGGACTTGCCAACCAATAAAATTGATAAAAAAAAAAGGAAATGAGGATTTTTGGGTAGGAAAACCCTAATTTAGTCACTAGTCTGTGAATTTAAAAAAAAAAATATTTTAAAAGAAATCTAATTAAAAAACTGAATTGGAGGCCTAACTTATTAAAATTATAGTCACCATGTAGAAATTAGAAAAAACTAAATAATGGACCTTAATTTTTGTGATTTTTCTGAAAATGCAAAAATATGCAAAAATGTACAAAATGTAATGAAATAAATTATTATTATTTTTTATTATATATTTTCTAGAAAAAATTATTTTTTTACGATTGCCGTAGAGGTGTCTACGTATCCACTAATTATGATCAAACCAACATAATTCTTTTTTTTTTTTTAGAAAGCTTTAGTATGTGGGTCGATTTTATTTATGAAAAATAATCAAGTTTACATTTTTAGCCTGTTTATTTTTTTATTAGGAAAAATTCTAAGAAAAAAGTCTAATTTTATTCTCACTTTTAAAAGACCCTAAAAACCTAATTTTTGAAAAAGAATCCAATTAAAATTTTTATTTTATGAAAAACCAACTAAATGACAAAAAGAAATCTTTTCTAAAAAATCCCTAAAATGCCTAATTTATTTATAAAACATGCAAATTTAATACAAAACATGTAATCTTATTCAAATGCTTAAGATATGCAATTTTAGTGCAGTGGATGTAAGTCTTATCTTAATAGATATGAATTTTGATGAAAATATAATTTTTCCTGCGTTTTTTTATATGCAAAATTCAAATTTCATGAAAAATTGGCAAATTTGAACAAAAGATGCAATTTTTATTCTAATATTTATGTAAGAGGTGAAAACAAGCAATTTTTAATAAAAAGATGTAGTTTTTCCTAAACAATGTAATTCTAACTAAAAAATGTGTGTCTTTTCTAAAATGAATTCAATTTTAGTGAAAAAATATTAAATTTCATGAAAGATGCAATTTTCTCAAATTTTGTAGGATATGCAATTTCGGTGTAAAAATATGGCCAAACATGCAAATATTCAAAAAAAAAAAATTGCAAAAAAACATGTACTTTTATCAAATATGCAACTTATATCCAAAGAATGCAATTTATATGATAAATATGTAGTAAATATTATAAAGATGCAATTTATTCTAGAAATTCTAAGAATGTGATTCTAATGGTAAATATGCAAAAACAAGATGAAATAATAAAAGAATAAATATTCATACAATAACCCGTAAAAAAAAAAAAAAAAACTCTTGTTAATGTAAAAAACCTTAAAAATACTAATTTGATAGAAAATAAATGACCTATTAATTTAAAATAACAAAACTAACAATTTAAAAAATAAGGACCTGCACGAAAATAAATAAAGTCAGTGTTGGTTCTATTTTTATTTAATTAATTATGCGACAATAAACAACTAAATAAATAAAAGAAAAGAAAATAAATAAATAGTAAAAAAAAAAACGAAGACAAAAAATCCACCAACACAGGGGGGTCGAATCAGGCAAGAAGAAAGAGGAGGCCCGCAGGTCGGATCTAGGTCGGGTAAGGAGCTCCACGGGTCACAATTTGGATCGTTATCCTTCTTCCACAGAATTGCTCAAACAAACTTTCTACAGCAGCTTTTAATCTGAATTTCAAGCAGGAAACCAATTTTTCGTGAGCTTTTTATTGATGAAAAGAAGCTTGGACACAACGCCACAGGTTTTTGTGGTGGTTTGCATGGTGTTTTGAAAGTGGGCGGGGCGGTGGTGTTCGGTGGACATAATGGTGGTTCGTTCAACGTGAAGTGAGGGTGGCTTTAAGGGTTTTAGGACTTGAGGAACTCGATTGTGATGCTAGTTTTTTACGGGGAAGTGCGGATGGTGGTGGTCAGTGGTAGGTTCTGGTGTGGGCTCTGATAGGAATCATGGCGGTGCGTGATAGCGAGTAGGTTCGGTTACTGGGGTGTTGTTGGCTTGCGCACGGTAGGCAGCTCGAGTTAGTGGAACTTAATTGTGTTTTTAAAAGCTTTGATAAAATTTGATTAAGATTCGAATTGGCCATGGTTATCATTCATTTTCGCGTACCTATTGCTAAAGAAACTGTTGTTGAAGCATGAACCCTAGACCTCCTATTTCCATGTGCCCACCCTTGCCAACTGTGCTGTTGACTTTTTGCAACATCTAAATGCATTTCATAAGCCTTCTAAATATGGTCTTAACCTTAACTTCTATTTTCAAACCTTGAGCCAATTTACTTTAATTTATTTTAAATTGACCTACACCTATTTAAATGACTTAAAATATGCATGTTAAGAGTTTTTCAACATAACTTTAATTTAATAATTTTTTATTCTTTTTTTTATTCGTCCGGTAAAAATTATTCAAATTTTAAACAAAACTTTCTTTCATGGCTCTATATTTTAAACAAATTTTTTTTTATGAAGTCCAATTTTATAAAGACTCATAATTTATTAAATTGTATGTATATTTTAGTATTGCCTTATTCGACCTTAAACTACTCAATGATTTGACTTGAACACTTTTAATATTTTTTATTTTTCAATTTTTTTGAATTTTTGAAAAAATTTTGTATTTTTTTTCTAATATTTCAATTTTTTTATATTCTTATAAACTTAGAATAAATGAAAATAAGAAGTTGGCAAAAATGAGGTGTCTATACTCAATAACAAATATATTAGTTTTACTAAATACCTACATGTAAACAAATATAACCAATCATCTTATTTTGCTTTTCTTGAAAACAAATAATAAGTTACACAACCTATAGGGATCAAATCAAAGATTATTATCTAGTTAAAATTACAAATATAACATAACCGTAAAACTTACCTCTAATCTATCGTACCTTAAAAGATTAACTAATTGAAGGCTCATTTTTAGGATGTTTTATGCAAAGTATGGGAATTTTGAGCACATGTAATCTAAGTAAGTGGCCTATCTAACGGTAGTTTTAATTGCATTAACAAGGGGTTGTAAGCAGTTATACTACCTGTGTTTGTAATTAGATGACCATGCACATGCTTAATATGTGGATGTAATGATTGTGGTAACTGAGTCTACCTAGTTGACTTGCCTTGCTTATGCATTTAATATCATGCTTAGAGATGATTTTAATGTTTGATCACCTTTTAAATTTGACTAGTGTTATATTTGACCCTAATAATTGGTATATACATTGCATTTTGCATTATTGTACGATTTTCACCAACACCACCCATACAGTGAGGAAATAATGATTTCCTTCTTTTCAACCTTGCAGAATTAAGTGATAGGAGAGGAGATTGCCATTCAGGATTGAAAAGTATTGTCAATAATTCGGGTTAGGTATAGAGAGGGTATAAGGGACATGTCCATCGCTGGTCCCATGAGTGATTGGCTATGGTGTGAAACTTTTCAAAACCCAGACTAGAGTGGGGTTAATTTTTTTAGTCTCGTGACATAACGGCCAACATCGTGTGGATGGTACTTTGATTGTTGTATTGTACTTTAAAAAGACTTGATTTGCCTTGCTTGTTTATACATAACGCTTATCTCTTATCACTTATTGAGCACATGGTTTTGCTCACACCCTTATAGTTATTCTTTTGTACGTTAACTCTACCAAAGCTTAAGATAAGAGTACTAAGCGGGGTTTGATCAATAGAAGCTGACAAATCATTTTGTTGGGCAATTGAAATTAGAACTTTAACATAAAGGAGGCATTGTTCTTCATGATTATTGGTAGGCATGCTCTGTTTCTACTAAACGTTGCTAGTTTTGATGTGAAGCCTTGTGTATATTAATGGTATAATAGTAGTTCTGGGTCTCATGCTGTCATCAACCATTTGTATGCATAGTGAGACTGTTACGATATAAGCATCTAGGATGTGACAGTTTGGAAGTAGTATCAAAGTATTATAACCCCAAAAAATAATACATAAAAAAGAAAGAAAGAAAGAAGGAAAATATTAAAGAACTTAGACCGCATTGACAGTGGGCAGTAGGGTGGACTTAAGTAATAAAAGTAGAAGACTTACTACTTGAAAGTTATAACATATGATTTCAAACAATAGACTTAGATCTTAACTTTAAAACACTAGAGTTGAAATTATCTTCCATATTGAAACATCGATCTTCTTTTAAAGCTCCTTCAATTTCACTATGATGTGATCGACTTGCTTTGTTTGTTTCATGGAAGATGGAATGGATTGCAACATTCAAAAAATCATAACAAGCTTTAAGTCTGATGAACAAAGAAAGAAAGAACTTCTAATTTGGTTTTCATTGATTGAATAACTTGGTAGTATCCACTCCAATTTCCTCGTTATCAAGCTCCTCATTATCAAGTTCCTCATATGAACACCTTTATTGATTTTCTTTTACAAACCATTTGAATCTTCCAAAAACCTTAACTATTTCAACTTATTTCTTTAGATTATTGGAATTCCCCTGGCAAGCTTATTTTTTAATACCAATTAACTTAGTCTTCTCATCTGAATTTTCTTCCGATGACCTAAACCTAAAATTTTCATTTCATCCTTTATCATGTCCTAACCATAAAAACAACCATACAAGTCTTATAGCCTCTACATATTCAAACACCATTAATTCTTCTAGAGAAAGTAAGAACATTAAATTTAATTCCTTTACTTCTACACTTATATCAACAACTACACCGAGTTTCCCATGCAATAGTCTCTATGCTTTAAAGTAGAGAGATTCTAAATATTCTCCATTTTGTTCCCTTCTCCTTGAACTATCTTAGGATCATTAATTAGATCTTGAACATTCATGCCTCCTTATTTTCATCTTTTCAATTGTTACTTCATTAGTTTAATACTATCCAGTTCGTCCAAATTGAAACTTTAGTCCCATGTCTTGCTTTTCTATAAGCCTTATCCTACATAAGGTTACATACCTACTCTTTCAAATTCAAACAATAGAGTTTTCTTAAAATAAAGTCTAATCTAACAACCTTAGACTAAAAGCAACAATTATTGTTCCTTAATCTTCTTTGATTTTCCTTTGTCATAAATTCAACCGTTTCTCTTTAAATCTTTACTTAACTAATTTTTCGGCGTTATTGCTAATATAACTATTGGATCGATCAAATCTTAAAATAATCTTTTACTTTCATAATTACCAATCCATCTCTTTCAAAAGAAAATCTGTATGGTTCAAATTTTCCTATTTCCCCCCTAGCCACCACCTTTGAATTTACAAGAAGAGCTACAAAACAAATAGAATATTTTTTTCAGTATTTATTTCATTAGTTATGAAAGAATATAACCATAATATAACTCTAATTATTAATCCACCTGTTATCTTTCTAACCATATTGCTTGTACCTCTCCAATTCTTGTAATGACTAATAATCCTTCATATAAACTTGATCTTTAAACACTCGATCTTTCTTTCACTCACTTAATTATTGTCCTTTCATTTTACTTAGACCAAGCAAACCCTAAATCAAATGTTGATTCTAACTCTTGTACTATTATTATACAAAACTATATCCAACCAAGATATAAAATTATCTTCTCAGACTTAACTATTGTTATTATAAAACTAACTTCTAACCTATTGATGTAAAATAATACCAAGAGAATTGAAGTTTGCCCATCAAATTTAAGTGTCCCTTTCTTGTGCCCCTTTCTTATGCCCCCATATACTTTGTAAAAGGATCAATGTCATCCAACTTTTAATAGAAACATTAGTTATTGGTAGTTGTTAATTGTAAGACCTACAATCAGCTACCTAAAGTTTGACTCGAAGAATTTAGGGTGATCGGTTAAAGGATCCGATTAAACTTAAATTATCAAATAAAATTAGAAATATTAGTAAAAATGATCCCATAAGTTTGAATTTACGAAAATAAGTAATAAAATAAAAGAATATAAATTTTCAAATTTTATGTATATTACTCGTTATTTATCGGAAATATGTAAAATGAATTCCGATAATTAACGAATCGTTAGAAATAAATTATATGCACACTAAAAATCATAAAATAACCTAAATAATATTTAAGAATATTTATTCATACTATATATGAATTTACATGTAAGTAGAAATACGCATAATTATTTAAAATATGCGAAATGTGCTAAAATAATACTAAATAATTAAAGAAAATTCATAATTAATTAAATAAAAATCAAGAAAAATATAGAAAAATGAGGAAAAGTCCAAAAGTGGGCCGTAGCAATCTGAAAATTAAAGAAGGAAATTAACCAATTAAATTTAGCCAAATAGAAAGTAAAAAAGAAGAAGAGATAAGGTAATTGTCAAATCAATTTAATATATAATAATTTCCATAAAGCTCTATAGATACCCCAAATTTTTCAGAAGCCCATTTGATTAGTTTGAAACCTTAGAAAATTAGAGAGAGGCCAAATTGAGAGGAAATTAGGGTTTTAAAAAAATTTAGCAAAAATCTGTACAGTTAGGACTTCTAAGGAGAACCCAGACCCGACGAGTAGTTGAGAGTGGATGGCTACCACCACTACATGGTGGTGGTAATGCCCAGGTGGGTCGACACACCCATGGCCACCTAAATTGGTGAGTTTGATTTTCGACCAGATTTTTTGTAATTTTATAAAAATAGTAAATATTGTTAGAAAATTATGAATTTTGTTATTCTAAAATATTTCAGTATATAGTTTTTAAGAAAAATATTATTTTGATGAAAATATATCCTGTGATATATGGTCCTTAAGAAATCATACAAAACCGAGTATATTTCGGTTTAGAAATGAATGACCTTAGAAGTGTAGTTTTGAGCCCAAAATTTTTGTGCAGATTACTTAGGTGAAATAGAACAGTGCTGAGAAGCCCTTTTTCAAAAATGAATTTTTGAAAATTTTAGATAATTTTTAGGCTTTAAAATGAGGCATAAAATGGGTAATTTATGGTTAATTAAGTAATTAAATGGGTAATTATTGATTTGATGTACAATTATATGTTTTAAGATGTTGAAATCTGATGAAGTATGATACTTGTAGTATTTGGAGTGTTAGATGTAATTATTAGCATATTATGTAGTAAATATATAATAGGTAAAAAAACGAGAAATTTTGAGTTAATTTGGTAATTTAGGTTAATTAGGTTCAAAATCTGATTTGGGATGAAATTAGATATTTGGAATGTTATTTGATGTTAAGAGATGATATTTGAAGTGATGGAAATATTAGATGTGTACATTTTGTCCACATTAGGTGATAATGTGTAATATGTAATTATGAGAAATTAATAATTAGGAAAATATTGCTTAGAATTGATATTATGATAATAATAGAAATATACAGTAAATCTGATAGGAAACTTAAATTAGGGTAATTATATGAAAAATGTAAGATTTTCTAATAACGAAGGTAAATTCAGTAATTAAATTAGGATTCAGGTGTATCACATGAACTAAAACACTAGTTAAAGACTAAAAATGATATTTAGGATATCCGAAGATAATGCGATTAATTTCACATTATGGGTCGAAATGATTTCTTAGGGCATACATATAAATCTCTAATAAAAAAACTGAGTTAAAAACCTAATTTAGAAATCGATGCGAAAACTAAAACAGAACTTAACACGACTTAAGAAGAATTGTAAAAGACTTAAGACCTAGATAATTAGATATATTAAACCCTAAACAAAAGATAACAATAAGCGTTATAGGATAAAACCAACCTATAATAGTTATATGAAAAATTAAAATCACGTTTGTGTTATAGGGATGATTGGCGATGGCCTGAGCAAGTAGGACCTTGAGTGAGTAAGCGAGGAGTCCAGGTAAGTTGGGATTAATATACAATATTGTATTTTGGAGGCTTGAAATTATACTTGATTGTGCTTGTTTTGAGCTGATGATATGATTTTGATTTGCTGCTTGGCTTGTATTGTATGATTTGTATGAAATGATTAATTACCTTAAACTGAACTCAATTAAATATACGACTTGCAATTATAAATCGAACCTACATAGCAAGCCATTAGGAGAAACCTAGGATTCTCCGACCAAATACCGATCCCTTCGAAAGGGATAGCGTTGGATAGCATAATAGGTTCATTCTTCATCCTTAGTTGAACTAAGTGATAGGTGAGAAGGTCGCGATAAGGGCGAAGTCAATGGTTTAAAGATAGTCATAGGAGGAGCAATGTCTCCATTGCACAAGCTTGGGTTTGGTTGTGAGCTGTTGCATTAATGAAAACTCCTCAACCCAGATTAGAGTAAGCGTAATTTCTTTAATCTCACAATGGGCCGGACAACGTTGTGCGATAGCATTTGCTTAAACATGCATTACACCTAATAAGTTGGTTGATATCCTTGTTTGTGTTTATGGTATGGTTTTAAGTCCTCCATCCTAACTTACTGAGCTGTGGATGCTCATATTCCTATAGATGTCGTTACAGGTGCTGGCCAAGAAGCGGCTTATAACTAATCTAAAGCCAGCAACTACTGGATCTTAGGGAGTGAGGAAAAATATTTGAACAACAGATATATATTTTTAAAGTTTAAGCTCTTATCTAAGAATTTTTCATTTTTGAATAATGTATTAACTAAGAAATAGATTACAGTGAAATGTTATAAACATTAATTGTAATAACCGAATTCTAGTGTATATATATATCTTCTTACTTTCATAGGTAAATGATTTATTTAAATTACGAATTGTTTACTTCAAAGTGGGTTAGTCGTGGATGCCTTGTGTAGATCAGATCTAGGATAGTGGTTGTAAGGCTAACTTTTATTTTAGAATGGTTTACATGGCGAGGCTGTTACGACTTTGCTACTTCGGGGTATAACATTCATCGTCTTCTATGACATTCATTTCAAATCTAAATTCCTAAGTTGCAATTTGACACATCTCTCTAAACCTAACTTCCCGCGAACCATCGAATTTTTCAACCTTTGCATATAAATTTGTTCAAAGCACAAATTGCAATTTGTAGATAAAACCTTATCCATGAACTTGAATTTCTAAAACCAAGTGACTTCTTGCACATCTACACTGATAAATAACCAATTTTCTTTAAACATTTGAATGGAAAATATTAATGTAGGATACAATTATTACTTTATTTAATGTGAATTCCGATACATATTTTGAATGTATAGTAAATATAATATTGATGGTGATAAATGTAGAAGATATAAAAGTAGGAATTATTTGTTTATCATTTTTCTTATTCTACATTTTTCAAAAACTTTGAATTAATTTGATTTGTCTCCTTAGGAAAAATCTAATCTACTTAGCCATCTTATTAAGCTCGAGACAATCCTGTTTTGGCTCCAATAAAAATACCTTATTGATTTCGTTTTAAGTCCTTTATAATCATTTTCCAAAATATCCTAAATAGTTTTATACTCTAGAAAAAGACTCATGATTTGAAATTGTTCTTGACTTACCATATTAGATCTTCCAATATACTTACCCAGCTTTGAATCATCCTTGAATAATTCTAATTGACCATATACCAATGAACTTCCTTAAAGTTCCTCACCATCTTTTATGTTGTGTTTCCTTTATAAATCTAGATAAAAATCTCCTAACTCTTAAAAATACTTTTTGTACGTTTCATTAAACATCATAACTATCCATTAACTTTGATAACTTTCTTATCTCCAAAACCACAATCATTTTTCTTATTGATTCAAAAAGTACAACCTTATTTATAAAGACTTCTCCTAACCACAAGAATTATCAACAACCCTTCCTTGAAAACAAACAAGCGTTTCATTCCCAACTTTGCCCATTAAACTTAACAACTAATATAAAGCCAACAAGTTGAAAGATGAATGACTGAAATAAGTTTTGATTATAATAGGAGGATGCACTAGAAGTGCAAGAATATCAAACTACCAGAAGTTTTGAAGACGAAACTTTTTGAAGACGAGTAGAATGCAAGGCCTACTGATTTACTTAAGAAAATACAAAGATGTAAACCCCAAACCTTATACTCTTCTAAACCTAAGATGAATTCAATTACTAGGACCATAACCCTAAACAACCCTAGGATATAAGAATAGACTGAAACCAACAAGAAATCATTAGAATTAGGGTCTATAGAGTTAATAACAGTAGAAAGTAGTAAAACTGATAGCAGAGATTTGATTAGTAAAAGAAGGAAACTTAAGGGAACTAAGAATAATTAACTTAACAATTACTAAGTAAAGAAAGTTAAAATTAATATTATAACCTTATATATATAAAATAAAGCTATAACAAATAGTGAAATGATTAGTTATTATAAAATAAAAGTCAATACATTAATTATAAAGCATCTACCAAGGACTAAAGATGATAAAAAGTGAAAAAAAGACCAATTTTTGCCTAGAAGTAAAAATAAGTAATAAAAAATAAAAATATAATAGTATATAGTAAACTAGTAATAAAGTAAGGTAAATAAATAATAAACAAGAGTAAGAAGCATGATGATAACCTATGCCCTTGCATATGAGACATATTCATAACATGTTCCCAAATGAAAATAAATAATATATTAAGAAAAAAAGATTGAATGATAAAATAATTAGATAAATGCTAAAATACAATAGAAATACCCTATAAAACACTGTAAAATGCCCAAACATTATTAAACTAACTTTACAAATGTCAAACAACTATGACACGTTATAAAAATATCCAGCAACTTCTAAGTAAAGTAAACAAAAAATTTATAAAATTCAAAATATAAAAAAAAATTAAAAAATGTAGGAAACTTCTTCAAAAATTCACCAAAATCTGTACACTCATCCAAAAATTATGAAAAATTAATAAGACACGTAAAAAGATGTTAGGTACATTTGTTAATTTTACCATGAATTTGCAATCATTGTAAAATTATGCCAACACATAATAAAAAATTCACTAAAAATAGGACACTTGTCCAAAATTCACCAAACTTTAACAAAATGTGCGTCAACATTTTAGAAAGCCACCTTAATTTTGGTAAAATTTTTAGAAACTTGTGTAATTTAATATTAATTTTGGAAAGTCACACCAAACTTATAAATACCCCACCCTTAAATTCAAAAAATCACACCATTCAATCTAAGCCTCTAAAATTTAGAGGAGAGCTCTTCCATATTCCTCCTAAGAGATTAGATAAGATTGGAGCAGTGGCGGTGGCGGTGGCGGTGGCTACCATTAGGTGGTGGTTTTAGTTGATTTGATGGTTCTAGCTTCAATAATTTTGGAGCCTCTAATTTATGTTATTTCAAGGAGTTGTTTTACTTGTAAGTACTTTATAATCATATATTCTTGTAATAATTTTCCTATAATTGATTTTGTACGTTTGGTATTTTTTATAACTTTTGCAAGTTTCTACCTATTTCGTTAAAAATGCCCATTTTAAACAAAAATCATAAAACCCTATCTAATAACTTCCTGAAATTCCCAAAATTTTTCTCATAATTTATTATATCTAATGTGATTTTTAGGTACCATATCAAGTATTGAAATATTTTCTAATTTCTTACCTTATATTGAAATTCTAGAATAATAGTTATTATTGAATTCCTTTCATTTCAAGCATTTTCATAATGTTACTTTATCATTTATCTTGGTGTAATTACTTTATATCTTAGCCTTTTCCAATATTAATTATATTATACTACGTTTCGAACCTTTATATATACATACCGTTTACATTCCCATTAATAAATATATTAGTATTACTAAATACCTACATGTAAGCAAATATAACCAATCATCTTATTTTGCTTTTTTTTTTTTAAACAGATAATAAACTACACAACCTATAGGTATTAAGTTAGAATTATTATCTAGCTACAATTAAAAATATTACATAACTATAAAACTTATCCCTAATCTGTCTTACCTTAAAAGATTGACTAATTGAAGACTCATTTTGAGGATTTTCTATACAAAGTTTGGGAATTTTAAGCATATGCAATCCGGATAAGTGGCATGCATCATTGCAATATTAATTGTGTTAACAAGGAGTTGTAAGATATTATACTGCATATGCTTGTAACTAGCTGACTGTGGGTATGTCAAGTATGTGGATGTAATGATTGTGGTAGACGAGTCTACCTACTTGACATGCCTTGCTTGTACATTTAATACCATGTTTAGAGATGGTTATACTGTTTGATCACCTTTTAAATTTGACTAATGTTATAATTGACCCTAATAATTGGTACATGCATTGCATCCCGCATAATGGCATGACTCTTACTCAACACTACCCATAGGGTGAGGAAATATTGTGGTTTCCTTCTTTTTAATCTTGTGGACTTAAGTAACAAAAGAAGAGGTTGTTGTTTAAGGTTGAAAAGTATGGCAAATAATTCGGAATGGGCATAGATGGAACAAGGGAAATGTCCTTTGCACAACCTCAGATTGGTGGGAGATTAGTCCAATGAGCAGTTAGCTATGGTGTGAAACTCCTTGAAACCTAGACTGTGGGATGACACTTTGATTGTTGCATTGCCCTACACTTTAAAAGGACTTGACTTGCCTTACTTGTTTACGTATGATGTGTCATAAACCGGAGGGGGTTGAGTCGTGTAGTACTGTTGTATTGCCATATAATATGGGAAGATCCGAAATTGAGTATTATTCTTGATTAGGGGCCTTCGGCATACTACATGAAGTATTTCGCAACTTCAACTTCCTCTTGGTAGCTAGCATCAAGTAATAATCGAGCGCATAATATAAAATCATGTAATCCATTTAAAACTAACACAAACATAAAAGGGGGCAGGGGGTATAAGGTTTTCCCTTAATAAAAGTCATACAGAACTAGAATAAGTCATTACTAGTAGTCCATGCTACTTAATATACTGTGGATACTTAAATGATAATAGAGAGTTCAAATATAAGTAAAGTATTCTCTTGTGCTCTCATCATCTTCATACTAATCAACCCCATGCTGGTGCAACTAACCTCAGGCATCTTATAGCACGGCTCCAGCTAAAGATCCTATCGCAATAATAAACTATAGGGGGGCCAAGCTCAGCTGCTTAGTGAGTAACTTTACCATTTTATTATCAAATAATATCAAACGAGTTATTAACTATAGACACCTCATTTTTGCCACCTTTAGGATTCTTTTTTCTTTTTTTAATTATGTCAGTTTTTAAAAAATAACAAAAAAATTAATAATAATAATAAAAAACGAAAAAAAGATAAAATAAAATAAAAAATTATAATGATAAAAGTGTCGAGTTGAGTCAATCGTTTAGGGTTGGATAGGTTATAGTTGAAAATATACGTGTAATCTAATAAATTCTAAGTCTCTAATTAATTGAGCTTCATTAGAAAAAAAAAATATTTTTTTTAGCCGAGTGAAATACAAACCGGATTTTTATCTAATTTGAAAATATTTTAATTGGACTAATTAAAACATACTCAGGATTTATTAAATAGTTAGCATGTATATTTTAGGCCATGGTCAATTTAAAATAAGTTGGACTAAGTCGGGCTCAAGATAGAAAGCCTAAAAAGGTTGTGAAGCTTGTAGAATTTGAAAGTGGATTAGATCGAATCATAATTAGATAATTCGAGAAATTAACAAATCTAAGTAGATATTGTCATATTTTATGAAAATTGGATTTGTTAAGATTGAATCTTTACGACAAAAGATTTGAAAGATTCAAGTTCATGGTTTATAAATAGTGGACTTTGGTGGTAAAAAAAATCGCAATCATTTTTCCCTTCTCTTCTTCGTACATTAACCAAATCACAATCCTTTCCTTTCTAACTCCCACTGCATACACATGTCACATTCCTCTTTACAGTCCACTATACACACACACCACCAAGCATACATAGATCTAAAACACACATGCTAACCCACTGCACGTCCTACTCATTTACACATACACTGTACACGTTTAGTCTACGCATAGTAGATCACGATCGGCTGCCATGCAGTAACTCTATGACAATATACTCGACATAGCAACTCTATGACGGTAGCACATACAATAACAACCACATGATCAACAGCCACGCAGTAGCCCCACGCAATTAGTAGCACCCCAACTAACAGCAGTTCTACGCAACATAGAACAACAACGCAACCTATGGTTTTTTTTTTTTTTTGCTTAATCATTAGTTTCATTTTTTTTAGATTGGTTATTCGCACAATTATCATGGTTAGAATAGTACTTTTGCATGTTTATTTTTTTAATTAGTGTCTAGTGTCGTAATTTAGTGTCTTTATAAAATCACATATTTTTATTAAAAATTTTGCACATGTTTGTTAGATTTGCATTGTTGTTTTGACTTGCATTTTTTTTTAAAATTATATCTTTTCTTTGATTTAGACATCTTTTCCATGATTTAAAAATTGTATCTTTTCTATAGTTAGGTATTTTTTTCATAGTTTAGACATCTTAGACATCATGTCCGTGGTTTAGATATATTTTCTATGATTTAGATATCTTAGGCATGTTTTCCACATAAATTGTATATTTTGTGAAATATTGTATTTAGACACTTTAGGATTTTTGTAAAAAGTTTTATCACATAGAAAACGTTTTTCTCTAAATCAAAATATGAATTTATTTTAGGGATTTTCAAAATTGGACAATAAAAACTTGGGTTTTTTAGGATTTTTCTTAGTAAAAATAAATTAGCTAAAAAGGCAAACTTGACTCTTTTTCAAAAAAATAAAATTTATCCACACACTTAAGTTTTCTATAAAAAAAAACTACGTTGGTTTGATTTTAACTAATGGGTACGTAAGTACCTTTAAGGCAATTGTAAAAAAAAAAAAATTTTTTTTAATTTTTCTTGAAAATTCGTAATAAAAAAATCATAAAAAAATTCATTTTAGTTACATTTTTACATATCTGTACATATTTTGGAATTTTTAGAAAAATTATAAAAAATAAAACTCATTAGTTTTTTTTTTTTTTATCTTTACATGGTGATTTAATTTTAATAGGTTAGCCCCTAGACTTAGTTTTTTCTGATTAAGTGGGTTAGGCTTAATATAGGTTAAATTAAGGAAAACCGAAATATGGCTCGACATTAACTAAACGTATGAATGCATAAATAAGCAGATGTAGTGCAATAGTATAAACAATTGGCCGGTAACTATATATAATACATTTTTCATGCCTAGCATTGCTCGGGTTGGGAAGTATTTTGACATGTTAGGACTTAGGTATCCACGTCTAATATAAAGTCTCTTAACAATATCATCACCCTTAGCAATAAACATAGCATAGCCTTAAGTAGAATGTGGCACTCTCCGGAGCCAAGTAATTCCCAAAGGTCAAGGCAAGAACATGTTATATAAAATATATCGTACAATAACAATCACAATACATGATATCAATATGGAAATATCTAAGCATGATTTCTTGTTCTACTGTATAGTGCTAACACCCTTTAATTTATGCTATAAGATGTAATGTATGTCTGGTTTAATTAGAGGTTAAATATTTATTAACTTAGATTCATGGGTGAAATATATTCAAACACTCCAGTATCTTGAATTCTAATGCAACAAGCATAGATGTTCAGAATATCTTAAGATATTTTTGCAAGCAGAATTCAACCATAGCAAACACATATAATATCCCATATATCTTAACATGCAACAAATTCAATTATCAAATATATTTAGATAGTGTACTAACTAGAAGCATATAACAAGTAAAATAAGGGGTAGTATACTTACTCAACCATAACACTTAGTAGTCCCAATAGTCCTCAATTGTGTCTAACTCGCTATCCTCGCCACTTGAAGAATACATTTAAAGTCTATGAGTATTTTGTTTGTGTTAGCTACCTAGGCTTATTGCTTAATAACCTTGTTTCAGTTGTTTTCGTAATTTGAACATATTTCCTTCATTTTAACTTCGTTTTCATGATCTTATAGTTGTTTTTGTTATTTTCGAATGTTCTTTTATTTGGTGATTAGGCTTTACAAGATCGTGGGCCCAAATAGTGAGTTAGATCACTTTAGGGTTTGGGCTTTAGGCTTGGTTTTTGATCTTAGGCGTTATGCTTAATAATTTAGGCTTCCTTTTAAGTATTTTAATTAAGCTTTTTTTTACCCAACACTTTAAATTTTTAGTATAGGCCTTAGTAATACTCTTATAGGTCTAAATGGGCCCATTTTGTAAATTTAAGGCTCTAAATCACAAAATGGCCTATGGTGGCTGTCTTGGATGGGCCTTTAGGCTTAGTGGACCTCTGTAGACACCTCATTTTTGCCATTTTTTATTTTTGTTTTCATTTTAGTTGAGCCAAGTTAATAAATAAACAAAAAAACCGAAAAAATAAGAAAATAAAAAAAACGAAAATTAAAAGAAAAAAGAAAAAAAAAAGAGAGTGAAGTCATATCGTGTCGAATCATATTGAGTCCAGTCGAATTATATTAAGTTAAGTCGGGTTGAGCTGAGTCGCGTCGGATTGTTTAGTGTCAAATCGGATAACAGTGTGATTAATTTAATAAATTCTTAAGTCGTTAGAAAATTAGGCTTTATTAAAATAGTTTTGGCCTAGTTCGATTTAAATAAGATTTTTATTTAATTTATATTAAGCTAAAATAGACTTAGGATTTATTAGATGACTTGTTGGGCGAAATCAAATTGGATAGAATAGGGCTCGGCAAATAGAAAACCTAAGTAGGGTTTCTAGAAATTAGGTCAAGTCCTTAAAGAATCGTAATCGTATCTTCTATATCTCGGTTTGATTGGAATTGAATCGATATTTAAAACGATACAAAAGATTCAATTTTTAGGTTTATAAATTGGTAGGGGACGTTGATAACGATTTTTTTATTTTCAATGACACAATTCCACAATCTGAACGACAATTCACAAATACAATTTGCACAACATGTAGCTAAAATTCAACCTCCATAACAAGAGCTGAAATCCCAATCCGAAATCCAACGACCAGCTTTGACACAAATCCACAAAGCCGACCCCCCATTTAACAATTTATGTCCTTAATCCTTCACGCCTGATCCAATTCCCCAAACGAATTCAAATTGCTGAAGTCCCCTGCCGCACGAAGCCTAACCAATGAAGTCAACTGAAGCTCACATCCAGCGAATCAGATGAAACCTAATGCCAAGTTGAAATCCCAATTCGATTTCCAATGTTCGAAGCCGAAGTCTAGATGAAATCCAACGTCCAATAGCAAGTCCAGACGAAATCCAAATCTTTGCATGACCGAGCTCCATAATGCAACTTGACCAATGAACATGTAGTAGCTGAAGTCAACGCAACACACTAGCAAATTCCAATTCCAATCCAAAGCCTACGATCATCTAATGCCATCCAACTTCAACGCCTGCTAAAATTCATAACCAATTAGCACTGTCACCTGACACACGAAAGTTGACTCCTCCTCTCCAAATTTTGATCCACTTCCCAATTACGACACATGATCAAGTGCAATTCGATTAGGTAAAAATTATTATTTAATTTATTTATTAGTTAGTTAGTTTTATCGTTTTTTTTACTAATATTTATATTTTTAAGTGTAGGTCTATTATTATTTTCATATTGCGTAGTTTTTCTAGATAATTCCGATTTTTTAATAACATTTAATTAAATTACGTCTTTTAGAAAAATTGTATTTTTTTTAAAGAGATACGTATCATGCGGTTGCGGTTATGATTTAGAAAAGATACGTATCGAGATATGTATTTAGTAGTTAAAATTTGAAAAAGATACGTATTTAACCGTATCTTTAACATATTTTATAGTTAGGATTTAGAATACATAGTGGTTTTAAAAATAAAAAAAATCTTAATTGAGTTTTTTAAAAGATATAGTTAGTTAGAGTTTTCTTTAATTAGGGAAAATTAGATTTTTTATGTTAAAAAAATAATAAATCGATAAAAAATGTAAACTTGGCTCGGTTTTTTGAAATAAAAAGAATTTACCCACTAAATATTTTATAAAAAGAGAATTACGACCGATTTGATCTTGACTAGTAGGTATGTAGATACCTTGAACTGCATAAAAAATAATTTTTTTCATTTTTTTAAGAAATTCGTAATAAAAAACAATAAAAAATCACTTTAGTCATCTTTTATATATTTAGATATATATTTTTAGAAAATTATAAAAATAAAAACCTATCAATTTTTTTTTTAGTTTTCACATGGTGACTTAATCTTAATAGGTTATCTTCCGAACCTGGTTTTTTTTGTTTAATTTTCTAAAAAAATAAATTTTTTAGAATATCTGCAGACTAGTAGTTAAATTAGGGTTTTCCCACCCGAAAACCCTAATTTCACTTTTTACCAATTGAACTGGTTGGTGACTTTATTTTTTTAAAAAATATTTCCTTAATTTAACGTCGAGTAACTTATATTAAGTAGGCTGGACTTGATATAGGTTAAATTAAGGAAACCAAAATAGGGCTCAACAGTCTCTTAATTAACTTATTCTATGCTTTTAATCCTAAGATTTAAATCTGGTCACTTATTTAAATGGGCTTTAAATTAAGTCATTTTGGGCTCTTTAGGCCAAAATTGCATTTTTGGGCCTTGGACCTACACCCATTTGTCTTTTTGGGTTTAAGCTCAATGTTGGCCTTAAGCTTAACCTACTTTCTTTAAGTTTATAGATTTGGTCATTATGGTTAAGGTGATCATTAACACCATTTTTAAGTCTCTAATCATTAAGTAAGCTAGTTTAGGGCCTTAGCTATATATTAACCTACTTAACTTGGTTAATTAAGTCTTAAATTATACTTAATACTAAATAATCACGTTATTAAGTTAATAAACTAAATTTTATAGATTTGGAGTCCTCATGGAAGTGGCCGCCATCTTGTGTTCTTAGGGCTACTCTTTCCATTTTCTTGTATCATTCGTTTTTAAGGTGATTTCTCTTAAGTAATGTAGACACCTCATTTTTGTCTCCCTTTAATTTTTTAGAATATGACAAGGAGTTCTAATTTAAGAGAAAATTATAAAAAATAAAATATTAGAAAAATACAAAAAATAGAAAATTTAGAAAAAAATTACAAAAAAATGGAAAATTTAGAAAAATAAAAAATAGAAAGATTGGAAAAATCATAAAAAGTAGAAGATTTAGGAAAAATTTAGAAAATAAAAAAAGTAATAATAATAATATATAAATTTTTTATAGATAATTTAAATAGAATAGAATTTTTTAATTTAGCTTTAGCATTTTTTAAGCCTTAAATAATTAAAAGATAAGAGGGATTTTTGGGTCTGGGTTTAGATTTAAATCTAACCTAAGTCAACTTAATTAATATATGCAATTTGATTACATATGAACAAGGCACAGGCTAATGACCAGATAGTTCTACACTTTGATTTATACTTGGGTTTAACTTGAAGATCCAAAGTTCGAATCTCATCAAAGGCACAAAGTGCCTCTTGTTTTTTCCCATAGGACATATTGTCACATGCTGGGATAGCATTAAGCTACGTGTCTACCATAGAAACGTTGCGTTGCTTCATTCGACCACTATTGATGTGGCGCAACATTGGCACCTTGGTGACATGTATCATGTCATGTATCTTGATACGTAGCACAATGCCATTCGATCACTCGGTTCTCTTTCTTTCCTTTTATTTCCCTTTCCCTCCTTTTCCTTAGCAAAACTAGTCCGCAGCCCCCACTTTGGCCTCATTTTTGGCACAATTTCCTTGTGTAAATTCACCAATTAATGGATGATTTTTGTTCTCTAGTTGGAATATTTTGCATCGGTACCAAAAACACGTCTTGATAAAATCTTTTGTGGGTTAAAAATGAAGTTAAAAAATCGAAAATAAGCTTAAATGTTTGAATTTTCCTCCAATTCATTCTACTTGATTGAAGCTATTCCGATAACATCCGAAGATTCTTTGGTTGTTTTTCAATAATAAAAAGGGTCGAGGAACGGATTTTGTAAACCCTACAAGATTTCAGTAACCTAAAAGCGAAGTCAGATGAAAAAGTCATAGATAAAAGAATCGAACCCTAAACGTTAAACCAAAACCCTAAAAGAAGTAAAGCCCAAAAACCCTAACCAAACATGTAAGAACCCTAATACTTGAAGAACCATAGGACAAAAATAAAATCCTAAAAAGATCATTAAGCCCTAGTTAAACAATTAAATATCTTAACATGATAAATAAACACCAATCGCAAGTTTAAATCCAATAATAAAAGTGATTGATATCACTAAACAACTAAAACCCTAACTTTCAAGCTCGTACACAAATCAATTTACTATAAACGAATATCAAACTCTAAATAAACCCTAAACACACCTTGATTACACCTAATTAGACTAATAGTACTTAATTACTATTAATCACCCTAAACAATACCTAGTCCCTAACCAACTTCTATTACATCTTAATTTGCTATAAGTTAAACATGATTAAGGACTACAAGACAATCCCTTAATTACATTTAGTACATCTTGTACCTTAAGGGGATAAGATCTTCTCAAATTTGGTAATAAATCAAAAGGGTACATGATCTCCTTTTTGGCTAAGTCCTTCATTACCCTACCCCCCACCCCCCCCTCTCCTCCATTTTTCTAGCTACTCCCACTCCCATTTCCCTTATCTCTCTCATTTTCTAAACTCATAAACACTTTAAAAAAATCAAACCCTAAAACACTCTCCACTTCCCGTTTTAATCAGTCACCACAACGATCATCGTTGGCCACCCTATTATCGCTGCCACCACTACTTCAAATCACTAAGCACTAAGCCTCACCATAAATAAACCCTCCTCCAACCCATTGACATACACTCACATCTACACTTACATTTACATTGATGACACAACACCCACAAGAAGCCACTTCCACTCCTTGCTCCGGTAAGTGTTTAGGTTAGCATTTCTTTGGTTTTTCTTATAGGATAGTGTTAGAAAGTTACATTTTTATGGATAATCCTTACATTACAACAATGTCCTAGGTGTTTTAGGGTGCTTCATGAAGAATAAGTGAGGATTAGTGAAAGAAAAATACACTTTGGTAAGAGTTATAACATTAGAAAGTAGAGTAGTGTAGTGTTATGTTAGTTTTTGGACTAAATCATTAAGTAGTATCGTGGAACACTCATTTCATATGCATACTGCCACTTACATGTTTCCACAACACCTCTCTACACTTTATTGTGTTAAGATTATAGTTATAGATGAGTAAAAATATAGGTTACTTAAGTGAAATCATCCTAAAAGCAAGTGTTACATAAAAATAGAAGAAATGATCTTAATAACACAACATGGCCACTACTTCCATGAACACTTCAAATTTGTAAAATTTAGTTTATCAACTTAATAACATGATTATTTAGTGTTAAGTATGATTTAGGACTTAATTAATTAAGTTAAATAGGTTAAAGTTTAGCAAAGGCCCTAAATTAGCTTAGTTAGTGATTAGAGGCTTAAAAATGGTGTTAATGACCACTTTAAGCTTAATGACTGGATCTGTAAACTTAATAAATGTAGGCTAAACTTAACGCCAATGTTGGGCTTAAGCCCAAAAAGACAAGTGAGTTTAGGCCCAAAGACCTAAAATACAATTTAGGCTTAAAAAATTCGAAAGAACTAACTTTAAAGCTCATATGAATAAGTGACAAGATCTAAACCTTAGGCTGAAAGGCTTAGAATAAATTAATTAAGAGGCCTACTAAGCCCAAAAGAGCACCTAAGATGCTTACCATAGGCCCTTTTACGATTTAGAGCCTTAAAATTAGAAAAAGGGCCCATTTAGACTCATGAGAGTATCACCAAGGCTTATACTAAAAATTTATAGTGTTAGGTAGAAAAAGCCTAATTAAAATACTTAAGTATAAGGCCTAAGACCTAAAACTAGGCCTAAACCTTAAAGTGACCTAACTCATCATTTGGGCCATGACCTTGTAAAGCCCAAATTGAGAATTTACTGACCTAAACAACCCAAAATAACCTCACCAAATGAAAGAACATTTGAAAATGATAAAAACGACTATAAGATCACAAAAAAAAAAAAAAAAACGAAGTTAAAACAAAGAAAATACGTCTGAATTATGAAAACAACTAAAATAGGGTTAGTGACCTGTAAGCCTAGGTAGCTAATGCAAATAGAATACTCATAGACTTTAAATGCATTCTTTTAGGTGATAAGGGTATTAAGTTGGACGCTCATGCCAGGGGTCTGGTTGGCCATTTTGGGGAAAAGAGAACGATTGAAATATTGAAAGAGTATTTTTATTGGCTTGGGATGATGAGGGATTTACATTGAATACTTAAGGGGTATAAGGTGTGTAAGTATGCTAAAGGGAGGAGAGAGCCTTATGGAGAATACATGCCCATACCAATTCCCAAGCGGCCATGGATCGATATAAGCATGGATTTCATACTCAGCCTTCCCCATATGCCGAGAAGATACGATTCAATCATGGTGGTGGTTGATCGGTTTAGTAAGATGGGCCATTTCATTCCTTGCCACAGGACTAATGATACTTTATTCATCGCTAACCTCTTTTTATAGGAAATTGTGCGATTACATGAAGTGCAGAGAAGTATTGTGTTTGATCGTGATTGATCGTGATTCGAAATTCACGAGCTTATTTTAGAAAACCTTATGGAGGAAACTTGGCACTAAGCTCCTGTTCAGTACTATAAGCCCTAAAGTTAAGCTAAGTGACCGTAGGATCAAACTTAGTAGACAAAGTTTAAGGTGATCGGTTAAAAGATCCGATCAAATCTAAATTATAAACTATAGTTAGAAATATTAGTATAAATGACCCTGTAAAATTGAATTTAAGAGAATAAGTAATAAAATAAGAGATTATAAAATTTTTAAATTTTAAGTATATTACTTGTTAATTATCGAAAAGGCGAAAAGTGCAATCTAATAACTAACAAATTGCTAGAGATAAATTATGTGTATACTAAAAATCATAGAATGACCTAAATAATAATTAAGAATGTTTACTTATATCCCATATATATTTACGATAGATAAAAATACGCGAAATTACCTAAATTGCTTGAAATTAGCTAGAAACTTATTAAATAATTAAAGAAAATTATAAAATAATTAAGGAAAAAATTAGAAAAAAATCAAAGGAATAGGGAATGACCTAGATTTGGTTGTGGCAGTTCAAGAATTAAAGAAGGAAAATTAACCAATAAAAAACAAGCAACACAAAAGGCAAATTAGAAGAGATTTGAGCATTGTCTTGTATAATTAATGCATAATAATTACTATAAGGCTCTATAAATAGCAAGAAAAATTACAGAACTCATTTGGATAGTTAAAAGCTTGGAAAAATTGAGAGTACTAAAATTTAGAGAAAAAAATTAGGGTATTAGAAATTTGCCCCAAATTTGTGCAAAGGGAGCAAGAAGGCCAAATTGACACACCACCACCACCTGGAACCAAACCACCACCACCACCCCACTCCAAACCCACCGCCTGGACCGGCCAACACACCTGAACTGGTGTTGGAGACCAAAAAGCCATTGGACCAAGTGAGTTTCACATTTTCTCTGATTTTGTAAAATTTCTTTAAATTATTTATTTTGTCCAGAAAATTATGAAATTTATTATTTTGAGGTTTTATTGTATATAGATTTAGGGAAAAATAGTGATTAAGTTTAATCATATCTGTAAATATAGGGTTTTTAAGAAATTAAGTAAAACCGAGCATGATTAGAACTAGAAATAAATATGCTTAGGAGTGTAGTTTGGAGCTCAATTTTTTTTTGTAGAATGCTTAATTGATATAGAATAGTGCTATGAAGCCATTTTTTCAAAATTAATTTTCAAAATTTTTAAGTAATTTTTTAGCCCTAAAATGATGAAAAAATTGGGTAATTTTAGGTTAATTAGGTGATTAAGTGATTAATTACTGATTTAGATGGTAATTAGATGTTTAAGGATGTTAATCTTCAATGTGGAAACTTAATCCTAGTCTTTGGAGTATTAAGTGTAATTAATATAGAAATTATGTGGTAATTATAGGGAATTAGGACTATGTGAAATTGGAATTTTAACAAATATGAAAAAATTAGGTTTATTTGGATAATATAATAATAAAATTAGTACATAATAAATCTGAAACAAAATTTAATTTTAGGTAATTAGATAAAAAAAGTAAGGTTTCCTCACATCGGGAGTAAATCCGGTACTCCAATTAAGATTAGAGTATACCGAATAGGTTAGAACACTAAATTAAGACTCAATGTAATATTAGAATACTCGAGCTTAATGTGATTAATTTTACATTAGGATTTGAGTGTATTTAGGATTCTTCGTAGTCAAAGACAATGTAGAATTAAAACTGGAATCTAATTTAGAAACCAAACCCAGAACTAAGGTAGAGTGAATCATTAGTAAATAATAGGTATACATGGAGAAGTAAGTTAAATTATAACTTAAAATATGTATCATCAAAGTATAAGTACTAAAAAGATGTATTTGTATTATAGGATAGCCGGAGACAAACCGACCTGCAGTTAAGTGATTGGACAACTGAGAATTCAAAGTAAGTTGGGTTATTATTTTACCATATTGGAGTACCATTTTATGGTACTCGGAGACTTAGGATTGTGTATGATTGTGATTGTAAGTAGTTTATGCATGTGTTTGAGTATCTGAATTCGTGTTGAAATTTGTGTTGTGATTAATTGTATATTATGATTGAATTAGTGTGAAATTGTATGAATATCCTAAATAGAACTTAATCTTAATCGACTCTAATGCCCTAAATTGTCATGCATTGCAATCCTTTAGGGGATCATTACGATTCTCCAACTAAACACCGACACCTTCAATAAAAATAGTGCTGGATAACAAATTGGTCTTTTTTTCGTTCTTAGCCAAACTAAGTGACAAGAGAGGAGGTCGCGGTGAGAATGGGGGCATTGGTTCGAAGGATAGTCTTAGGAGAAACAGTGTCTCCATTGCATAAACCTGAGTTTGGTTTTGAGCTGTTGCATAACATGAAAACTCTTCAACTTGGATTAGAGCCGGTGAAATTTCTTTGATTTTGCAACGGACTGGACTACGTTATCTGATGACAATTGCTTGTTGCATTGCATGAAAATAATTGCTTGATAATCTTGTTTATGTTTGTATACATTCATGAGTCTCCAATTCAACTTACTGAGCTGTAATTACTCATACCCGTATAGATTCTTTTGCAGATCCTGATTTCTGAATACTCTGAGTAATATGCCGCCCTATAACTATCTAGAGGTTAGTTCTTTTGAACCCTGGGGTGTAAGGATTAATTCGCCTAATAGTTAATGTATATCTAGAGTCTCCTTAGTAGCTTAAGACTGAAAGACGAATAGTTGATATGTAAATTAGTTGACTGTTACATTAATATAGAATTTCCTACGAAGTTCTGTACAATGTACATGTAATTATGTATGTTAACCTAAAGTTCTTGATAATTATTGTAACTTTAGCTAAACTCTTAATTGAACTGTTTACTTTAAAGTAAGGAGTTGTCGACACCTTGTGTAGATCATGTCTATGGTAGGTACTGTGAGGCCAATTACTATTATAGAATGGTTTACACAACGAGACTGTTGCGACTTTATGACTTCAGGCGTAACAAGTACCTTTTGCCACCCTTAGACAGACGGTCAAATTGAAGTAGTTAGCAGAACCGTCAATAGTCTCCTGTGCGCCACTGTTAGAAAGAACTCTTGTGATTGGGATTTATGCCTACTCATCATTGAATTTGCCTACAATCGCTTAACTCATAGCTCTACTGGAACATCACCATTTGAGGTTGTTTATGGACTTAACCCGAACCTACCCTTAGACTTAGTTAACAATCTGTCTACACAAGGGGAGAGTCAATCCGGCCTACAGCGTGCTGAGGAGTTTTATAAGTTACACCAAAGAATTGTTGAGCAATTGACCAAAACTGTAGCTTGATAGAAGGAAATGGGAAGCCACGGAAGGAAACAAATTATTTATGCTCCTGGGGACCTTGTTTGGATCCATCTTAGCAAAGAACGCTTCCTTAGCAAGAGAACGAACAAACTATTACTCATAGTGGATGGACCCTATAGGATCCTGAGGCACCTTAACGACAATGCCTACGAAATTGAGCTACCCGAAGGTTTTGGCGTATCCACCACATTCAATGTCGCCGACTTAACTCCATATGTGCCCGATGATGATGAAGGCTAAGATTTGAAGGCAAATCTTCAACAACCCCGGGAAACTGATGCACTACTGGTCAGTGGTCCCATTACTCGCGCGTGCCTCCGAGGCCTCCAATCCCTCTCTTGAAGAATTCTCTCTCGGCAACCTACTGATGACAAGAAACTGTACATCGAAGAAAGATGGTTGAATTCCTTGAGCTCCCTACATTGTCATAATTGATCTATACACTTAGTAGTAATGACGCTGACCATTCCCTTGCCGAAGACCTTGTGTTGAGTACTTTGACCAACTGTTGCCGAGAATCACTTGCTGAGTGATAAGAGACTCACTTAAACAGCCGAGTAATTTTCTCTCGGCATACCACCATCTCTCTCGTCCCAGCCCCTTTAGTGCTGCAACATTTTGACTCTTCCTGCCTACTGTGCTAAGAGAATATTTTTACGGGACCAATGCTGCACTGCCAGTAGTCTACCTTGTTTGACATTTAACTACTTTTTCATTTTTGGTTTGTTCTCCTTTTTACCCTTTTCATATATATTAGGAATCCCCTTTTTGTAAATACTTTCTTGTAAATACTTTCTTGTAATTTCTTTATTTGTAATGCTGCCCTAGAAACTTATTATAAATAGTGATTTTCTTTTGTAAGCCGGAGATAACTTACATCTTAATGTTGAATGCTTTGTTCTTGTAAGATAATCCTCTCCAAGTCCATACCCTTTACATTCTTATTTAATTTTGTTGAGTAGCTCAGGATTAGCTGCGGGTGAACCTTGACATCAACTTGTGCGTCATATCAAGTAAGGTGTCAAGTTGTGTTGTGTTCGTTGGTGAGTTACATCCTTTGAGCAGCTTCACGTCAGTTACTCTTGTTCGATTATGGACCGTTTCTCTATAATTTTTTTTGATATCTCGAAGGACTTATTTCAGTTTAATTCTGCCCTGGTAAGTCTTAGTGATAATTAAGCTCCTAGGCATACAGAGATGTTGATACCTAGGTCCTGACGTGCCAAAGTACTTCCCAACTTGAGTAATGGTGTGCGTGAAAATCGTGCTGTCTATCATTATTAGTTGATTATATATACTGTTGCATTGCATACGCTTGTTCATGCATTCATACGCTTGATTGATAACTTGTTTGATATTGTTTATTAGTAAGGTAAGAAGGTTATTCATTAAGCAGTTGAACTTATCCCCCTATAGTTTATTATTATAGTAGGATCTTTGGCTGGAGTCGGGCCGTGAGATGCTCGATGTTAGTTATACTAGCATGGGGTTGATCAGTATGAAGAAGATAAGAGCTCAAGAGATTACTTTACTTATATTTGAACTCTCTATTATTATTCATTAAGTATCCTGAGTTTATTAAGTTGCTTGGACTTCTAATAATGACTTATTCTAGTACTGGATGACTCTTATTAGGGGAAAACCTTTTATCCCCTCTTATTTATGTCTATGTTAGTTTTAAATAGATGGTATGATTTTATATTACGTGCTCAATTATTATTTAATGCTAGTTATTAGGAGGAAGTCATAGTTGTGAAATACCCTGTATAGTACGTTGAAGGCCCTTGATCAAGGATAATGCTTGATCTCGGATCTTTTGGTATTATATGGTAGTATTGTTACGACTCAACCCCCCTTCTGGCTTATGACAGATTTTGACCTTTAATCTTGTCAAATTATGTTAAAATTTGTAGATTTTGAATCAATTTCATAAAAAACCCATTATGAACTAACCTTAATCACCGTACTTCTTCACCACTCTAGCTACCACTCCGGATCAAACTAACTACACTACGTACCTCTTCACTCCTCAAAATCCCCTACCCCACTCTTTGACTAAACCTAGTAGCTGCCATTGTAGCTGAACCGATGCCACCACCTACAACTTAACTTCGATCACTACCCAAACGGCCACCAAACATCAAGGTACTAAGCTTACCCCCCTCAAATCCAATATGAAAATCATAAATCGCCTTTTCCTCGCATGTTTTCATGATCAGAATAGTCTGAAACAACCCTTGACTAGCCGCTATTGTTGAAGCTAGAGAGCGAACCGATCTATGACCTGCTCTAAACTCGTTCGACCTGACCCGACTGAAGACCTGCACTCTAAGCCCGATTTACATGCAACATTTGGTCTAGCGCTCTTTTTTTGTTTTGTAATTTTTTTTTTGTTATTTACCTATTTATTATCGTAAATTCCATTGTAATTGTAAATTAAAAGGAAAGAAAAGAAAAGACAAAGGAAAAAAAGAAAGAAGAGAAAAGTAGGGAGTTTAGTTCATTTTTATTTTTTTATTTCCTTTCTCGGTCAAAACATTAAAAAAATAATAGAAATAAAATGAAATAAAGAAACGGATAAAAAAATTAAAAAATCATTTTTGTCACTTAGAAAAACCATTTTCTAAATAAACAAAAATGAATTAACTTCTTTTAAAAAACTAGGACATTTTTGGAACTTTCCAAAAATAAAAACACTATTGAAGACCCTTTTAGAAAATTTCCTCAAAATAACTAAGTTAAGATGTAAACTCAACCTTTTTTTAAATTAAAATCAACCAATTTGCCTAAAATTTTTATAAAAGAATTACGTACATCCGATCCTGATTAGCGGGTATGTAAGCACTCCTAGAGTGACGTAAAAAGTGAAAAAAAACTTAATTTTCTCCATTTTAGTTTAATTTATTCAATTCAGTAAAAATAAAGTCCAATTTATTCTTCGATTAAATTTTTTCAAAAGATGATTTAAAAAATTAACCTTAAATTTGGAAAGGAGATAGTATCCGTAAAAGTTTAAAAAACTAGCCTTTGGACTCAAACTATGGTTTTTTCTAAAACCCTTTTGTTTTTTAAAAAAAAAAATTGGTTTTCCTCACATGAACCGGTGTCTAAATCAAAACTAAATTCATCCATTTGGTTTTGACCTAAACCATTTTTCAACACGGATTAGGTGGTGACTCTAAGAGTTAGCAAAATTCTTTTAAAAAGCTTTAGTTTTCCTTAAGCCTTAGTTGAGGATCAATATTAAATGAGTAGGATTTAATATTGATCGGTTTAAGGAAAATATAAAAACCAGAAAATATTAGGCTAGACAAATAATCTATGTTTTTACTCATCTATAACTATAGTTGTAACATAATATTATATATACAAATGTAGTGCAACTAAAGAAGTGACCATGCAAAAGAAAAAGGGGATTTATTTTTTTCCTATCATAATCATACTTGTTTTTATGAAAACACTATAAAATATCTAAAGCATGGCTGCAAAATGACTATGACTACTTAAGATATAACTTACTAGCATTAACCCTAAAGGAAAACAATGATAAGTTAAGCCTATTCACTTATCGGAGCTAAGAGTGTTGTTATTTTTTCTTTAAGGGTGGCCGTTAGTTGGGATGTAGTGGTGGAGACAGTGGTAATCGGTGGTATAAGAGGGTATGTGTGTATGTGGCATGGTCCTTGGTAGTGGTGGGTTTGGTGGCGTGAGTATGGTGTAAGTGAGGGTAAGGGAAGGGTGTGTATAAGGGAAGAGAGGAGGATTTCAAGTGTAGTTGAAGGGCCATTGAGTGAAATATTTGAGAGAGTGTTGTAAGTGTGTTTTAAGGTTTGAAAAATGAAAAGAAATGAGTGAGGAAGAGGGTAAGTGGCTGGTGGAAATGGGAGGAGTAAGGGACAATTTGTGGCAATTTGGGTAGGAAAGGACTTGGCTAAAAAGGGAATTGTGTACTAGGTTACTTTTTTGCCTTATTTGGAATGGTTTTATCTCCTCAAAGGACAAGATATTTTAAGGCCATTAGTGCATTTGTCTCTTGGTCCTTAATTAAGCTTAATTTGTAGTTAATTAAGATGTAATGAAAGTTGGTTATGGATTAAAGTTTGATTAGGGTAATTGATAGTAGTTTACCATAATTAGGCTAGTTAAGTGTAATTAGGATACGTTTAAGGTTTTTTTGAATTTTGATATTACACTTTAGTTAATCTAAGTACCATACACGTGTTTTTAGGGTTTCTTTAGGGTTTGGTATCCATTTATGGTTGTTTGATTCACGTACAAGCTTAGAAATTAAGGTTTTAGTTGATTAACGCTATCGATAACTTTTAATGATGGGTTTGATCTTACTATTAGTGTTTATTTGTTGTGTTAAGATATTTGATAATTTAATTAGGGCTTAACAATCTTTTTAGGATTTTGTTATTATTCTAGGGTTTTTCGAGTATTAGGGTTTCTAAGGTTTTGCTCGTTCAACTAAGGTTTTAGGGCTTTGCTTCCCTTAAGGTTTTAGTTTAATGTTTAGAGTTCGATTCTTTCGCTTAGGGTTTTGTTATTAAGTCTAGGTGATTCTAGGGACTATCCAAAGAGTTTTCCATCCAACTTCGCTTTTGGGTTACTAAAATCTTGTAGGGTTTACATGATGCTTATCCCTTGCTACTTATTAAGCACATGGTTTTGCTCACACTCTTATAGTTATTCATTTGTGGGCTAACTCTACTAAAGCTTTGGATGAAAGCACTGAGTAAGATTCAATCGACGAAAGCTAATAAACTACTTTGCCAAGCAATTGAAATGGAAACTTTAAGATAAAAGAGGCATTGTTCTTCAAGATTATTCGTAGGCATGTTTTGCTTCCCTTAAATGCTACCGGTTTGGATGTGAAGTCTTGTGTATATCAATGGTGTCGTGGTAACTATGGTTCCTATACTATCATCAACCATTGGTATGCATTGTTAAGAAATATGCACCTAAGGTATGTGACATTAAGTAAACATTCAAATATATACATAGGAGGAGTCTAGAATTTATCCAAATATGAAAAGCAAAGTGGATTGCAAAGAAACTTTCTTATATTCACTTAAAATGCACTTAGTCCTCCTGTTCTCTAAATAAGCTTTCATACTTTTAAATCTTCTAAAAAACCCTCTTTTAGAGTTGTATTTGACATCTTATCATTTGAAAAAAAAATAATAATGTATAAAATTAGGAAAATATCTTCAAAATCTAAGAAGTTCATGAAGAAAACAAAATCTAAAATTAAAAAACACTAAAACTAAAAGTACAAGTATTTATTAATTAAAATTAATTTAAAAAACTTAATCGATTACTAATAAGATTGCTCCTTTTTTTAGTAAACAACTTTAGGGATGACAACCTCCTACCCTAAGGAAATCACTTCTCCATTTTTTTTTTTTTTTTTATCAATTGTGAGTGTGACTTAGGGGTGTGTAGGTAACCTTGCTGTATAAGGCATCCACTCGAACCCCACTGTATTGATTAAGTTCTGGGTAAATAAAGAAGATCATAGGGTAGGACTTGAGTAGCAATTTCATAGAATTTACTCTCATAGGGTAAGGTATGGGTATAACATTAGGGTGTCTCATATATACCTTAGAACATGTACTATAAAGTATACAGAGTATAAATTTCATGGTACCATGTACTCACCTTATAATAAAATTAAATAGTACTAATAAATAAAAAATTTAATACTATTGCATTTTTTAATTTTAAAGAAAATAATAACAAAAGCTCAGTCTATAATAAAACCCTTCGGCTATATGCTCTTAAGTTTACTATCTTGTCTCTCTCTCTTTTTCTTATTTTTTTGGTTAACTCTTCTCTCTATTTTTATTATCTCATTTCCCCCTTCTTCTTTCTTCCCTATTTACTAATCCTAATCTAGTAAGTATTAAAAATATATCAGTTCTTAACCTATAATCTAGTATATTTGATTAGAGTTACTCAACACAAGATTTTTGAATAGAATGAAGTAGTTGGAAGGGAAAATATTTTTTATAGTATTTTACGGTTGCCCATAAGGTACCTATGTATCCGCTAATCGGAATCAAACTGCTGTAGTTCAGTTTGGATTTTTAGAAAACCTTTAGTTTGTTGATCAATTTTACGTTTTCAGAAAAGTATCAAAGTGTACGTGACTATCTAAGTTAAATTTTTTGAATGAAAATAATTTCGGTCGATCATAATTTGGAAGAACTTAATGCTATATTAACACTTTTGGGAAAACCATGTCATATAGTTTTTTTAGACAATTAGAATAAAAGATTTTTTTACGTGATAAAACCTTTTCGTAAAGGATGAAAATAAAACTTACTATATATCATCTTGAGGTAACTATTCATGTTCATGAGTAGGAGTGGAACCTACGGGTGAGCTTTGGCTTCCATCAGATTGGTTCTAGTCACTAAAGTAATCATCCTCCTTGCTTGATGTCATGCATGGTTCTTGTTGTCCACAATTCGCCTTATACCAATCTTTTGTGCAAGCATTTGCCTCAACATCGACAATAGATAGAGAGGCTTGACATTTGTTGACGATCAGGCTTATTGTACTAAACGCTTGCTCAACAGCAATTATTGAAGCTGGACTAACAAGTACTTCACGCACGATGCGAGATAGCAATGGGTAGTTTTTCTATGCCTTTGCTACCACTCTAAAATATCAAAGTCATTGATGGAGATATTTTTGAAAACTTAAAATTTGTGTTGGTGTAGTGCTACATCTAAGACGTTGGATCACCAAACCGTTGCCTTTTCAAATTTTGTGCCAGTAATTACTCACCTATAAAAGAGTAATGTCGCTCCTTAGTGGGTGGCAAAAGAAAGATCGATGACTGGCCACCGTATTAACTTTGATAGCAATTGAGCATCTCCTTTATGTTGCTTGTCGGCAATCGCCCGTCACTGCCGACACTTCTTGTTGTGCTCTACACGTTTTAAGAATCCGTTAGATCTTGAATGTAATCATAATAAGTTTTCAAATACATTAGTAATAATTCCGTTTTACAACGAGGGTCTACAATAGTCGCTACGAGATAAATATAAGGAATTTCTTTATAATAAGTTAACCACTTCAACGTCATATCGTATACGCATGCATGCAAGTTTGAGCCCTTACTGGCCTGAACTAGCACGTCAAACATATTGACGGTTGACATAACAAATAAGTGAACACTAAGCCTATAAACTTGTGAAACATTCTTAGTAGCATTATGAAAAACTTTCAAAACTTTAAGTAATTGGATGCAAATATCCTAGTTACTAGGGAAAATGTCAACTCCCTATATGTTGTACATTGCAAAGTCATATAGCAGTTCGCTATAAAGAATTGTGCTATGCAACAACTCGTAAGTCGAGTTTCAACGATTTTGCACATTCATCTTAAACTTTCGAGATCTTTTCCCGTGCTTCATGCAAAAGTTCCTCTACTTTTTGTGAAGAGATGATTCATTTGTTATTGTCTTGACGACGTTTTTGATCGGAGCTATACTGTTGTGCAAAGGTGCAATGTCACAATGCCATCCTTGATACATAAGTTGAGAATATGACATGCACAACGTATGTGAAAAAAAATCCCCCCCTAACGCTGGTTGACAGTAATTTTGCAAATCAGATATTGATGTAGTATTAGTAGTTGCATTATCAAAACCAATAAAAAAAATTTTCTCATTAATCTGTATTTATTTAGGATTTCTTTAATGATTTTATAAATGTTTTGCACCGTGTGTTGATCATTAAATACCCTTAAAGCCAATAGTCATTTATTAAGTTGCCAATTATCGTTTACCTAGTGAACAGTAACACCTATATAAGAATTATTACGAAAAGGATCCGTCTATATGTCTGCACATATGGACACTTGTGTATCAAGGGAAGCAAACTTACTCGTGAGCTCTCTTTTACCTTTGTGGTAGAGCTCTTGCATGACTCGAGTTATCGTTCTGTAGCTAAGCTGTCATGAGTTAGGGTTGAATATCTCCCGCTTGTATCGACTTTGCCACTTTAATGCATCCATATTGAATGAGAGATGTATGTTCGCTAGGTACTGTGCCAGGTTATATTTGTGTCTCTCTTCATCATACCTCATTAGCATTTGTCTAGATGAACCATCGCTTCGGGTATTCTGTTGCTACGCTCTATCCATTCCTACCTCCTTAGAATGCTTCGACCTTAAGTGCCTATTAAGAGTACTATATCGCTCTCTTATTTTCCACGAATAACTCGCATTGCAATATTTGCAGAATACCTTCGAGTTCCTTCTTTCATCCATACCTTTACGGAAATGAGTAGTGAAAATATTAAACTTATTGGGTTTAGGGGGCTTATCTGAGCCAGATGGTCTTGAATTGCTGAGCCCATATTGTCTCATATGTTGCTCTTCTATTTCAGGAATAATTTCAGTGTCGTCTTCCTCATCCTTGAATATGCTTACCGAGCAACTCATTCGTAAGTGTTCAAATCCCACGGATTATGCATGGGCGCTTATATGAGGAGGTTCGAATCTAACATGACGTTCAGGGATACTCATGCATGGAGGTTCGAAACCAAGAGGTGGCGTGCTCTAGTAACTCATACGTTGATGTTCAACGTTAAAGCCAAGAGATAATGTGTCCTAATTACTCGTGCGATGAGGTTCTACATTGAAGCCCGGAGGTGGTGTAAATTCTTCTTCCAAGTTCTCAACCATATCGCGTATCCTTTGCTCATTTAGGTTGTACTCATTATCTGGATACACTTGAACGTCCTCAAATTGTAGTGGTGCAAACGACGTATTGGAAGTTCTAACTCTTTTACTTTTACTTTTACCACCAGAAGATGAACTATGTTTTTTACTAGAAAAGATACGGTGCAAAAATCTTTTTATTGGTGTAAATATTTGAGTGAAAGACAGAAATAATATATAAGAGAAAATATAGCGGAAATTATATGATCGGTATGTGTTTATCAGCGTTTTTTGCTAATATAAGTTTTTCTATGCAGTGGAGTGGAGAATTATGTATAGAAATTTGTGGTTAGTAGAAGGAAATATTTCTTATAACGTTTCGCAATTAAAAAAAATTAAGATAGAATGGTTGGAGTTAGAAATATTTAAGTAATTTGTAGATTAAGTATTTTTACTAGGCCTAAAGCTATCATTTATAAGAACTGAGGAACGTGAAAGTGTATTGGTTGAATTTTGAAATTTAAAATTTTAAGCATTTTAGCGCTGCGAATTTTAAATTTTGAATGCAAATTTAAATTTTTCAGCACATATGTTGAAAAATTTTTACACAAACAGAGGACAGAGGTAGAAGTTTGGGGGAAGGGGGTAGGGAATAAGAATAAAGGGACAGGGGGAGGTTACAGTTCGGAATTTGGCTCTTGCTCAAGTTTAGTTGCAGTGAGCTGTGACTTAATGAAAAAATATTCAAATTTTATTTTCGTTAGAAAAAAGAAAAAAAATAAAAAACCAATAACTTACCTACAGAAATAGGTTGATGCAAACACACCGGGGATGGGGTGGACTCCTGATCTCCACATAAGGAGGGTCATTGGATCCTCCGTATTTGCTAGCCAGTGGTTTCTTATTATTGGATCTGACGGTGATAGGATGCATACAGTTGTTACTACTGTACCATTAAGCTTCCATTAATTTTTTTACTTTTTCTAGTTCGTTGTTCTTTATTATTTTAAGGTTAAAATTATAGCATGACAACGCAAAGACATTTTTATGGATATATTATCCATTTTGAAAGGAGAGGTTAAGTTGTATTGAAAGGAAAAACGAGGGATCATGTTAGAATCATTATCTAGGCGTTAATTTTTTTTTTCTTTTTAATTTTACACTTGAATTTTAAAGTTTCTAAATATCATATTCAGTTGAACTCTTATTTATCAAATTTACTATCTTATTTTGACTTATACTTCTTTATTAACAAATATTTGCTATGTTATTTATTTATAAATCATAAATTTGTTAAGTAAATGTTCAATTATGCATGACATTTAGTAACTTTAATTTTCATTGCACAATTAACAAGTAAATATTTAATTGGTTAATAACATATAGTAATTTTAAACTTCATACATATAATTGAAAAAACAGGTGAAGTTCATAAAGTAATCTTAACCAATGGATGTGTTCACAAATTACTGGTAGATGATATCTAATTAGTACTAGCTTAATAGATAATGAGATGAGAGATCAATCCGTCAGGAAGCATCTCAGAAGGTTCCCGGAACTGTTAAGGAAATGTCCCAGTTCTTCCTTCCATTGGGTGCTTTAAGCAGCGTGCATGCTAATATCGTAATCAACTTTTGTAAGAAAGCGTTAATTGTACTGCACCATATCGGTGGATAGATTCTACGAATTTACACGATGGAAAAAAAGATAAGGGATGGAGTCATTTTCAATGACAATTGTAATGACCCATGGGAGCATGAATTGAGGAAAAGGCCATAAAGGGGGAAAAGAAAAGGCAAAGACAACATGGATTGATCCAAAATTGCAATAGAAAGTTTCATGAATTATTGAATCATGCCATTTGCTTTGACGACAGCAATGCAGACAGAAAGGATATCGGATCTACGAAATTATGCACACAAAGAAAAACAAAAAAAGAAAAAAAAAGGCCCCTTTCACTCGAATTCGACCCGACCATATTTGGGTTGAGATAAATCTCACTATGTATATGCTTACACGTGAATTTCAATTGTAAAAGACAATATATTTTTGTCAAAGTGTAAACTTGATAAAAGTAGTTATGATAAGTGTAGCTTCATTTCTATTGCAATCAACTAAACTTAAAATTCTGAACAAGTGCTACATGGTATATCATTATCATTTTTTCCTTTGCAAATTGGCTTACCGTTAGTTATCTATAGCTAATGTACCATAATTAAGGCTGACAGTTTATGTTATTATGTTGTGTTTCGTTTTTGTGTTTAAAAAAGTTCGTATTCAAAAAACTTTAAAATATGACATGATTCATTAATCAATTGTATATAAATACCTTAACTTATAATCTATCGTGTCTCATATTTGAGTTCAATTTGTTTATTATCTCTTCTAATTGTATATTAATTTGTTTAAAATTACATTTTAAGTTGATGATTCTATATTGGTCGTTTATTGGTAAAATTCTTTTATAAAATTCCTTTATGATGCTTTATTCAGTTAAGTATTTTCCTTATTTGAGGAATCATATATAGCATCAGTACTGGAATATAATATGCATAAATAATTAATCAAATAGATTATTGCAACAATTAATTATTAATTACTTATAAACTCTCTAAGGATCTAAATAATTTAGAAAGACGAGATTAATTTTTAATTGGTATGCTAATTATTGTTTCATAACAATTGTATTGCTCTTAAAGAACCTTATCTAGAAAAGTTCACCATGGAAAGCTTCATAAATTAAATCCTCCAAATATATATTAAGTCTATGCAAACTTCACAATCTGGTTCTAAGCCATTTAGTTTAATTTATTTGGTTTATTAAGTTTTATAAAACAATATGAAAGAAAAAGAAAAGGAAGATTTCCAATACCATTATGTACTTTTCTACGGGAAGTCTTAAATAAAATCAACAATAATAGATAAGAGATATAATTGGAGTTAGTTCAACAATTCCTTTTAAATTACAAAAGAAATGAATTTCTTAGAAAAAAAAAAGGATTATTCAAGAAGAAGATGTAGTGCGAGAGCAGTTGCTTGGATATAGAAGTGAGATAAAGGAACTATGACTTGATGTCTTTTACCTTTTACTTTTGATATTTTATTTTATTTTATTTTACTTTTGTTTTATATTATTGCATCGATAAAGGAAATGGAAAAAAAAAAATTAAAGAATGAAGATACAAATTTAATATTAAATGGGTTCATTAGTCAAATCTCGACCTATTTACAGAACTTGTTTATTTAAATGGGTTTGAAACCTGAATATGAACGCCGAATATGAATTTATCATGTTTAAATGTGTTCGACTCGTTTGGATCTCAAATCAATTTTTTCCATTCACTAACTTGTTTAAATTGTATTGTGACATATTCGAGTCCATTGTGTTTGGGTTCCAAATTATCAGCATTAGCCTTAACAAAGTTTAATTTGCTTAGCTCGAGCTTTGAGTTTGTAGATCATCAAACTTGAGCTTAATGTTTGGTAATTACTATTTGATGTAATTTTGCTAATTTATAATTTATCGACCGACAATGTAGTTTTCTCATGGTATTCATAAAAATACAGTTGTGAATATTAATGAATAATTGAATTTTAGTTGAGAGTTCAATTTGCCACCTAAATTTTTAAGCTATCAAATTTAGCACCTAATTGAAACTTTATGTTCTTGTAATTGTTATTATCTACTTAGTCTAATTATCAATTATGTAATTGTAAGTCTTTTTATGTTTATGTTTTTATGCTAAGTCGGTCCCTTTGTAAGAATCTCTTACTAACTTATAAACGCAATATTGAAGTCTTAGTATGTTCAATTTCACACACACATACACTCACATGCGCATATATGAATTAATGAAAGACTTAAATGATTTGTTTGAAGAAATACATTACGTAATTGAATTTCAATATATAAATAGTGCACTTAAAATGACTTCTCTGAAATTTAAACGACTTTTATTTTTATATTACACTTAAAAAATTCAAGTATAACAGAATTTTATTCAATTGAATTTAGAAAATTCCTCGAGTTTGGGCTCATTGATGCCCAATTAAATCCTGTATGTATGTTTTGATTGAATTATTTTGAGTTGTCTAATTGTCAATCAAAACGAGTTGTGTGTCAATTTAAGTTACTCAAGGGTTTGGGGGATATTCTTGGGATGAGTCACCAGCTAGTGACCGATTTTCCCTTTTTACTTTAGGATAACAAAATGTTTTCTGTGTGATAATTGTTTTTTCTCTGTAATAATTGTAGTAAAAGATAGTACTTTTTTGTAGCATTTTGATAATCTAATAAAATTACTAAAAAGTGAATGTAATTTTATCCCGTGAAAAATTCAGTCGCCGTCAGGAGACTGACCACAAGCATCGCCTGGGCTTGGGCTCCATTGGCTCCCATAATAGCTTCCCTGAACTAAAAGGTAACAACAGTTCCAGTTTGTAAATAGCAACACTCAGAAACATTCTTCAAATAAGTGCTAATTTCTTGGGCAAGGCTTTTGTTAAAACTGTTTTCTTAATACGTTACAAAAACCATGCGGTACAGCCAATTCATTGATATTACCACTTCAATGCAAGCATTTCCATTCTTGTTTGCCGCTACGAGGGACTTGAAACATCTTGGAAAAATAGATTATTGTCATGTCACCATCTTTAGTTGAAGCAGACACCATAACTCTTTCCAATTGAAAAATTATTCTAAAATTATACAAAAAAAAAAAAAATAGGGAAAAATAAGGCTGAGCTTCTTTGATCCAAAAATGATTGTAATATAATATTTCAGATGGTGTAAATCTTGAAAAGCCCCTCCTTTTTCACAAACACCTTCCTCCGTATCCAGCATTTCGAAATAGGGTTTGCTTCATTTCTCCAGGAGTTACAACCGTCATCCGCCCCTCTTCCTATTACCATCCATAAAATAGATACCAACATGAATATTTTATTTCTTCCTAAATAACATAAAAGATCAATTAAGAAATCTTTAAAATCGGACAATGTAAATTATGAAATACATCTTTTATGTTTGTTCTAAGTGCATTTAATCCTTTATTTGTAATATAGATGCTTTAAATTCCTATATAATTGTTTGACCCTTAAAAAAATAATAAAATTCAAAAAATTAAGGATAACAAAATGTTAAAAAAAAAAAACTAAAATAAAGTGAAAACGATGTTTCTTATTTTTATGAGTTTATATTATCTTTTTAATATTAATATTTGTAATTATTTTATCTAAAAGAAAAATAGCAAAAAAATGGTCTAGAAATATGATTTTCTTCACTAATAAAGAAATTTGAAAATCTATACGCTCAATTTTAGAGATGAAAAAGTTAGAGGATGATTTACTTTCCAAATTGTTACATATGCAGGTGGGAAATTAATTCACGCACCTCGGAGCAAGAAGCTTGCATGGCAAAGTCATTGAAGCAACTAATGACACATTGCTGAATCTCGAGTCCTAAGGCTTCCAGGGTGCTCAGTGTTGAAAACAATAGACCGGGCTTTGCAGTGCAGCAGATTTCTATCCTTGTATCATCACCCCTTTGTTCTACCTCAAACTGTAATTTTAAATTTTTTTTGTGAGTTGGAAAATAATTTAATATATTACTGGATAAATTACACCAAAATTATAAAAACTTATTGTCACCTTTGCCAACTCATTATTTTATATTAAAGTGACTTTTTTGGGGGTCCTTAGAAAACCCCGAAAGGTTAAAAAAACTCTCTCTAATGGTTAAAGATCCCATGTTGGGCCCTTCACTATTGAAAGCACATTAGGGTGCTAATGTTGCGGAAGACCTTATGATTTTTTTGAGTAAAATGATCAAACAAATTAAAATAATAACCATAAGTATATATTCTTATAAAAAACTGATTTTGATGTTCTATTGAAAAAAAAAAAAAAAGTTATTTCAATATTTTCAGGTATATGCATAATACTATGAAAATTCACAATGACTCTCTATGATGGTTTTTGAGGTTAGGGGAGACTGTTGTATTTCAACCTAAAATTGTAAATAATTTTCTAGAAAAATCTTCCTTAGCAAAACATAAAAAATTTTACATGAAAAGGGAGGCACTCATCAGGCACAAGTTCATAAGAGAAGATTATACCTTAGGTGAATTTCTGACCAACATTTCATTCGGTTTGACATCCTTGAGAAGTTCCATCAGCTTTAATTGTTTTGAACCGGACTTATTTTCTTCTTGCAGATCGTGGATTTTCTCTAGGAGTTCTTTAACATAGTCAATAGTATCACCAAGAATCGATGTTCTGTCCATCTGTTCCAACAAAAAAGTAGTTAGCGTACTCGCATTTGCCCTAATCTTCGTATCACTTCAACCTTAAATTGAAATTACCGATTCTAGAATTTCTCAACATACCTTGCTGATCTTGGGAACGATTGATCTAAGCATCGAAAGACGATCGTTTAACCGTTTCCTTCGCCGTCTCTCCGCCATTAGGTTCTTCGAAGGTTGTCCCTCTAGTTTCTTAGTCCTGTTCTTTCTGTGTTGCTCTAGACAAGTGCCCATGTTGAAAAACGGGACTTCTGGAGACTGAGCTGGCTCCATCTTGCAAGCTGCTTGAATGTCCAACGTTTGGAGTTCATCCGCAACAAAACCTAGTGGTTCTTCTTCCTCCATCAACGAGAAAGGGTAGTCTTCTTGGAGTGGGAAACTAGGAGGTGTGTCGTGTGCACTGTAGGAAGATGAATCTGTGATTTGTGGTCCTGAGGTTGGTGTGCCTATCCCATGTATATTGTAAGTTGAATCAGAAATTTGGGGTGTTAAAAGTTCATTGCTAAACTGGGAGTACACATCTTTGAGCGCATCGAAACCATGTTCCAGATCAAACCCGAGCGGCGAGGAGAATCCTTCACAGGAACTGAAATAGTTCGGCATGTAATTGGTTGGATTTGTTGCATCAAAATTGCAATCCAAATTCCACCCACTAGACAAAAGCTCATTCATGTCCATGGGTATGGTTTCCCAAGGATTATTCAATCTTCTTTGAGCCAAAACATTTTCTAAAAAATTATGTTGATGATAAAGCTCCATGTTCTCCTTCTTTTTTTTTTTTTTCTTTTTCCCCCCCTCTCTCTCTCTCTCACTATTTGTAACTTTTTGTGATTTGAGAGTGCTAAATGTAGGAAATGCCTTGATACGAAGAATTTTGCATCAACTTGGTTTCTATATATATAGGTACATTAACAAGAGGGGTTTTGATGAAATTAATAAATTTATTATAGTAAGCAATTGTGTTTTTATTTAGTAGGGTTCAGTGTCTAGGATTAAAATGGAATCTGCCTTTTTCACCTCTCTTTGTATTTTACTCTGTTTTTTATGTCCGTGTCTCTGTGTGTGTTTTTATCATACCATGTCTTTTTCACCGAAATCTGCAATCAAATAAACTGAATATTTAATCGATTATGTTCCGTAAACTTTGACCCACATGTGTGTCAGGAACCAGCACTTTGGGCTAAACAAATATCATATTTGGTATGGAATTTAATCAATACAAAAAATACGTAAAATAAAATTAAAATGATTGTGTTTATTTGAATTATAATTATGTTTTTCGTATGGTGTTGTATTAAGTTGTTTTTTTTCTTCTTTATAACCTTATTTCTAATTCTATTATATTTATTTATATTTGTATTTTCATGTACGTATCTACAGGGACGGAACGGTATAGAGAAAATACAATGACTAGAGGAGACAAAAAGTAGTAATGTCAGGTATATGCATCTGATTAAATTTTGCAACTTAAGTGAGGTCGGCACTGTAGTCTCAGTATTAAGTTTTTACCAGAAAAAATATATTGTGTTGTTTTCAGTTTAATTTTTTTTTTATTAAACGATAAGATTACTCATTTGCTATGATTCAAAACACGGTCTAACTTACTTTTCTGAATTCATTATTTGTGTTGTCTATTCTTGATATATTATTTTATTTTACTCTATTATTTATTTGACTAAATAAAAATTTTACAGGTGACGAGTGAGAACCAATCAAACCTATTTCATTTCTATGGAAGAATGGTATTCATATCAAGAAAAGAGCAGATAAAAAATGGTACGTGATTTATTTATTTATTTTAGTAAGAACTTTCCATTAAAAGTATACCATATAAAAAATCCCTCTCACGTACAATTCAACATACAAACCACTTTATTATGTTTTATATCTCGGTTGAAGATATTACTAAAAATTGGTACACCTCTTATACACCTATTTATCAATATCAACACAATCGAAAAGCCTTCACACTTTTTTTTTTTTCCCCTTTTTTTAGTTCGAGCTAAAAAGGAACGATTGGAAGGAAAAAGGCAATCATGTCATAGCAATTAAACGTGGCCCAGTCAATATATAACCTATACGCTTTTCCTTGAAAAAAAAAAAAAAAAAGCCTTTTCCTTTATTTGCTTAGACGGGTCCGGGAGGTTGTTGCAACTTATTTTCTCTAAATTATGTCTGAGAGTGAGAGCTACTCCCACAGTTAACCAAAAAAAAAAAAGAAGCTGGAGGAACTATTTTTGTTATTCCCTCGCTAGACAAACATAGAATAATCATTTTCCTCTCTTTTTTTCCTTTTTTTTTTTAATGTCATTTTTAAAATGGTCCTACTGACTTATTATATAATTTAAAAAATAAATCACTTAGTTCTTCGGATAAAGTGTTGATCATGATGGCACCAATTTCATTCTCATTTCGCCTGGACAGATAGACAAATATATTCTACAATGCATGGATTACGTATGTTTCCAAATTTCTACAATAAAATAATAAAACTGTACAGTTTTTTTTAATGTGCCGTATTGGCATATGCGTGTGGCTTTTCTCATGTTAGATCATACATAAAGATACTAAATTATTGTTTATATCCTACTTTGGCTCTATGCGGTCGTTTATTTAATGCTGGCTTGACCAATCAAGGAGTACAATGAGAGAAAATAAGCTTAATTTATAATAATGACTACCAATAAAAACATTGATGTCCTCTGAGATTTAATTTATGCCTCCATTCTTGCCAGATTCAATTTTATTTTTAGTGATTATAATGGGATAAAAAATTCCAACTCAATACATTATAATGGAAGATCAACATCTTACCATAAAGGTATAGAATTCTTTAACTTACTCAAATTTCATAAATACATCAAATGTGAGGAGTTGGGTTATTTAGGTTACGTATTATCATTGAACAATAATCTTTATTGTTTCAGTATTAAAAGTTAATACTGCCATTACACCAAGAAGCTGAAAGATAAGAAAACACAAGATCGACACATATAAGAGAAATACGATTAAAGAGGTATTCCTTGCAAAGGTAATGAGTTTTGCATTGATCTAAAATGAGCATAGTATGTTTGAAATTTCTATATTATCCATCGTCAAAGGGTCATAGTGGATTTTCAATGCTACATATGGTTACCTAAAAAATAGAAGAAAGAATCACAAAAAGAGTATTAGCATTGAATACCCTCAAGAAATGACAGTGAGTTGCGAAAAAGGGAATGCAGATATCCATAATGGAAGAAAACTTGGTTTATTTTTTTGCTATTTGTTTTAAGGGCATGGAATGAGATTTATTAGAATTTCCTATCTATGTATTTGTGTTTTTCTTTAAGAATATGTGCTGCCATCTTCAAAATCTGAAATTCTCATGGTGATCCAATTTTCTTTTATTTGGGGAGCATGATTGAGTGTTGTTGATTGATTCATAATTTTTCATTTCTTTTATTTAATATTGATTCATATTGAAAAACTCAATGTTAGCCATTCGCTTATGGGGGTTGATTAGAAAAACTGTTTTATAATTTAAATGATGGACAAGCAATGTATGAGGAATTTATGTATGAGCTTCAATAAAAATCTTGTTACTTTTAAAGAAGTTAAACTAAAGTTTACCAACTTTAGTGGTTTTTCTTATGTTTTCCTTTAGTGATCTATGCTGCTATTTGATCTAGAAACACGTCATTTTGTGTAAGTTAAATAACTTCTAAAAATGGTTGCAACATTTGCATAATTTTATATACAGCAACACAACTCTTTACATTCTTAAAATTTCAATTCTATATTAGGAAAGATTGGAACACTGATAAATGATCCACCATTTCATAAAAAACCATTCAATAGTCAATAAAACGTTTGATATATTATATATTTTCATATAATTGAACAATAATATTTACTTGTAGGGATAATAGAACAAATTGGAAGAACTATATATGAATCTCTTTTGATTGGTATTGAAGTAGAGATTGTATTGGCTTCAAATGTGTGATAGGCCATAATTAAGACAAGGAGATGGATCCTTTAAAGTATTTTAAGTAAAGTTACAAATTCAATGGTTGATATTGTCTTAAATTTTGAAATATCAAATGATGTTATCTTTTTTCTTATAATATTAACAATTGATTATATGTGATTGCATCTTAAAGAGATAACTTTAAGAACATAACTTTAGAGGATTTAAATCTAACAAGACAATATATTTGAATAATGTCTTTGATTAATAATTGAAAAAATATTGATGTTAAGTTTCAAATTGAAGAGTTGACGATGATCTTATTATGCTCTCTATTGTCTTTATACAGCAAATTCAGAGAAACAATCTACTAAGCAAGGGTCAATTAGACCATGAGATGGGATCGATGAGAAATGAGGTTATGGTTGGTCTAATTACTATAGATCAACAATCCAATAGTAGTAGCACTTCAAGAGGGACATATAAAACTCGAGGTATCATCCATTATCACTACAAATAAAAGAGTTATATGAGGATAGATTGTCTTGATAGATAGAATTGTTGGGTCATACATCACATGATAAAGGTAAAGTTGTTGCTGATGTGGTAATTATTGAGTTAGAAGGTAGTGAATTGCTACTAGCGTGTGATGGTCAGAAGAAACTTGTGAAGTAGGTTTTAGACTAGCAGAGTGCTTTCAATATTTATTGTAAGAAAGATTAGTTCTAGACCTATAAACCTATGCAATGGTTTCGTGTAGATGGACGATGCCACGGATTGTAGATTTTGGCATATATAACATTTGGATCATATTGAATAATATGCGAATGTGCATGGTATCAAATATAAGGTATGTATGGGGTTTTCTTGTAATGTTTCATCTTTTTGCTCGATGGACCATATAGGTTATTATAGTACAATAAATTTGGTGGTATGGAGGTGTTCCGTAGAGGTCTGCTAGTAATGATTCAAGTTGGGAAGGATGTTCTTGCTATAAGGATCGGTAATTTCTAGTGGTTTGTTGAGAATGTCGATAGTGAGGTAGAGGATTCTAATACTTATGTTGTTGTCTAATGGTAGAAATTGCTCTATGAGCAGACGTAATGAGTTGTAGAAGTTTAAAATAAGATAGAAATTTGTCGCGTTGATATCTTAAATTTATATGAGATTCATTTATGGAAGAACATTTATGCAAGAAAGTGGATAAAAGGCTAAATCATGTTTGGTATGACAATTTCACATTATTAAGGGACGATAATACTTAGTTTCCCAATATGAAGGAATTATAATATCTAATTAATTATATAATGTGTCAAGAAAGTATATCTAAACTATAATTTATGCACTTGCACAGCCTAATGCTTGATATGATTTTTATAATTGGAAAATTCCATATAAATTCTGTCTTAGTTATTAAGCATGAGTATCAAGAGAGAGGTCTTTTGTGTCTAACTCCACTAGCCTTCTCCGAATGCTCAAGAAAAAAGGTCTTTATAGAAAAAATTTTCAAACAAATTTTCTAGATCTAAATTGGAATGGATTTTTTTTTTAAAAGAATTTATCTTTTTAATAAATTTGGTGAGAATCTCGGACATCATGATAAAAAATGTGGCTCCAAAGTCCAATTACTTTTGGTTCCTTTCTCTCTCTCTAATTATGTAGATTCCATGTAATTTCAGCCACGAAATAACAACTTTTTAAACCATCACCATAGTCTCACAAGCTCATTTTTAGAAATGATAGGAATTTAACTCCTATAAAAGTTAATTAGATGACATAGATCTTGTAGTATCATTTATCTGTGAGCAAAAAAGTATATAGATTACTAGTTTATCCATTTCTAGTAACACATTTTATTGAGGATGTAGTATATAATATAAGTGGGACTATATGATTCCTTTATGGAGAATATGTGATTTTATTTATCTTATATATCAGACATTTAATGAAAAATGTTATTAAAATGGATAGATGGATGGTCCATCTATTTATTGCTTTTATCCGTGACCTAGAAAGTGACTTGGACATAAAAGCTGAGGAAAAAATAATAATATTGGTTCAGCATGGGGATTTCAACGGGTATACTGTAAAAGTGAAGATCTTCCACGGAAGTTTCAATCATGATTTTGGAGGAAACAAAACATCGTGTGGACTTGCAGTTTTTGTCTTTCTACAACAGCCATATACTGTTGCATGCACCAAACAATTAAGCTGGCAATTACAATGATTAATGTCCTGTTCATTATTAGGAATTAAAACAACAACTTTCTTATCATTGCATTGCAGTGAGTGAGTTACTCCCGATGAAGTTACTTTTATAGAACATCATTGAGAGTGATGAAGAACTAAAACTTTAGTACCAAAATTCCTTTTGCGAATCGAAACCCTAGGGTTGAAAAAAAGAAAAAACTCTTGTTTTCATATTTCTTTGTTTTACTTTTCTATATTGTGGAAGTATAAAGCCTAATTATAATTAATTATATTAAAATAGTTACTAATTAGTTTTAATAGATACATCAACTAATTATTGTTTCTTGTGCATGTATAAATAACACTGTGTAGTAATACAATCATCACTTCACAAAATACAAACCGCTTCATCACACTTTTGTATGTTCTCATTCAATCCACTCTCATTCGGATCATTGTAACTTTGTTGAGATAAATTCACATGGTATCGAAGCAACAAATAATCTTTGTAAAAGTTAGTTTTTCTATTTTTGATTGTTCTCTAAATCATTGATTGGTTGCTTCAATCAATTATGGAGTTTCTTTTATAATAGAGGAAAAGCATTTGATTTTGTACTTGAATTTGACACCATGACTTCTAAAACAAAAGCTACATTAGTAGATGCATCTATGTTTGATCCATTATTTCTTTTAAGTTCCGATCATCTAAACATGTTGATAGGGACTTTGGTTTTCAATGGAAGCAATTTTTTAGGGTGGAGTCGATTGGTCAAATTAGGTTTAGGAGTGAAATTGAAAACATGATTCATTGATGGAACAATTGCTAGACCTAAAGATGAATCTCCTAACCTAGTTTGTTAGCAATTATGTGATTATATGATCTGTTGCTGGATTTTGAATTCAATGGTTAGCAACATATCACAAAACTTTCTCTATACACAAACGTCGAAACAACTTTGGGATGAGCTAATAGAGTAGAATAGAATCTCAAACAGGCCATTAGTATATCAATTACAGAATAATATTGGTAATTTCAAGTGGAATAATCAGAGTGTAGGCAGGTACCTACTATAGCAAACGTAAGAAGAATTAGGATGAATTGTAGTTGCTATAGGCTTATTCACAATATGTTTGTGATAATTGCACTTGTAAGCATTGAGATAAGGTAGTAGAGTTTGAATTGCAGTCAAGGTTGATGCAATTTCTTATGGGTTTAAGTGAGAGTTATGATAGTGGGCGTAATCATATTCTTTCCATGGATCCCATGCCAAGTGTAAGCAAAGCCTTTTACTTAGTTTAGCAATTTGAGAAACAACATCAAGTAACATCTATTCTTTGCAATGAGCCTAATGAATCAGCATTTGTTGTTAGAGGAAGGGGTTCTTTGATTACTCTTGATTGTAAGAAAGCAAGAAGTAGAATGTTTTGTAAACACTGTAAGAGTAAAGGGCATTCAATAGACAACCATTTTCAAATGATAGGGTATTTGGATTGGTTTAAGGGTAAGCATATAGTGAGAGGTAAATCTACAGGAGTTAATGCAGTACTACCTAGAGGCAATTCTAGTAATGTTGACATTATGTTTGATTCAACCATTACCATTACTCAAGGACATGGATACTCTAACAATACCATTGTTGTAGGAGTTCCATACATAGGGCAAGCTAATACTAGTGTTCTGTATACATCGTTTGAACATACAGATGCAGGGGTAGTAGATAATGATAAGCATTCATAAGGTTCACTCGGTGATTCACCATATGTTTAGGGTATGTATGAGTAGTTTCTTTGGTTCATGAAAGGTAAGAACAGCCAAGGTACTTCAATTGCTGCTATTAATAATGTTCATTTTATAGGTAATTCTTTTGCTAATAGGCTTACTTTAGATATTCTAGATAATAACGCTAATTCATGGATAGTGGATACCGGCACCACAAATCATATGACCCCCTTTTGTAGCATCTTTATCTGACATCAATATACTTTTACACCTTATTCAAATCAAATTACCTGATGGAACTATTGTCATGGTTACATTGCTATGTTGTCACTTACCTTAATCATTCATAATGTTTGCTATGTTCCAACCTTCACACACAACTTGTTGTCTGTTCACTGTCTTGTAAGGGATAATCATCTTGTTGCTTACTTTTCTTCATTTGAGTGTTCTTTCTAGGACTAGAACCTTAATACAATGGCTATTGCTTAGGTAGTTTGTGGTCTTTATGTTCTTCATACAACGTGTAAGAAACAAGGTTCTAGTGTGATCGACACAACTTCTTCTTCATCAGCTTTTAATTCTTGTCTTTCTTCTATATTAGTTGATCTTTTCCATGCAAGATTAGGTCACACTTCCCCATCCAAACTTAAACACATTGCCACTTGTAAACATTTTTCTTTTGATCGTTTCCTTTGTGATGTTTGTAATGAAGCCAAGTTTCATAGGCTTCCATTTACACGTAGTCATCATGATACTACTTTTGTCTTTGAGCTCTTTTATCTGGATGCTTAGGGTCCTTATAAGGAACATTCTGTTATTGGTGCTCATTTCTTTCTTACTATTGTTGATGATTATACAAGATCTACTTGGACATTTTTGCTTCATCATAAAAGTTAAGTGCCTTTGTGATACGTTGTGCCAAGAACCGACAAAGGTGGTGATATTGGGGTGGGTTCGATCTTGCTGAAGGAACAAAAATAAAATGGGTTTAGCGAGAGTTTTAGTGAATCTATGAGTTACCTAGCTAGATATGATGCACCAATTAGATCCTACATAGCCCAAGACTAGACGGATGTGACTCATTAGTCCGAGTGATAGAGTTTCCCACCATAGTCCTTGCTAAAGGGATTGATAAGAGCTAATGAAAGAAAGTTTTTCAAGAGAAAAGACTTGAAGAGTTTTTCATTAATGTGCAAATCTATCTAAAACCGTACATACATAAGTTATTTATATATAATGGTAAACTTGTAAATAAAAGGACTAAAAAGGATGCCTTAGTGACATTCTCGTAAATACAAAATCAATATAAGGGTAATTTAGGAATAATACAAGAAATAAAATGTCTAAATAACACAAATACAATAAGTAGTCAAATGAAATATCTGGATGAGTAGTAGATGAGCTCAGCTCAAGCATTGAGGTGGGGTCGGTACCCCGAATCCTATCATTCTCTCTCCTTTAGAAAAGTTTCGGTTTGAAACTTGGTAATTGGCGGCTCCAAACCCCGTCGGGATCAAATGCCAACCCGCAAAAATGAAATGTAAATATAGAAAAGTATTCTAGCTCCTTCACCAACATTATCATTGGCCAATTCTCCTCCCATTCGTCATGAGCTTGATCAACTAAACTCTTCTTTAAGGATCCTTCCTTCCATTCATTATATACCCAATTAACTTCCTCCAAGTTGCCCTAGCAACTATCAATTAAGGGGAATAACATAATTTTTAGCTTAAACATCATGCCATGAGCTTAGGGAATTTGAACATGTAAGATGTCAAACTTCTCTTCTAACTCAAGAATCCTTAAAGATCCACGTGCTCTTAATGTTGGCCTCACAACATTATGCTCAGTAGCCTTCTCCCCTTCTACTTCCTCATAACTCAATTCTTTCTCCTCCCATCTATACACTTCAAATTTTTCTAATGTAAGAGTACTAAGGATAAGAACAACACAACCTACATAGGAATATCTATCATCATGACCTCATAATACATTAATATACAATCTATAACATCTTACAAATACAATACTATTACAACATATTTCGCCTCCAGACAATCTCAATAATGGATCGGAATATAAGAGTATGACATGTGGAAGGCTAATATAGTAGTACCTAGGGTCGTCAGTAGTACCTAGTATCATTAGCAATGGGATCATGTCAGGAATAGGGGTGTTAAGTGGTAACACTTCTTATCCTTCCTTTTTCTCCTCTTCAATATTCTTTAATTGAATAATCCTTTATTGCCTTCTTTCTTCCTTAATCTCCTCGACCTTAGCTAGTATAATCTCTAATTATTCCAACACATAAGGGAAAACAAGATTTAGGGCTTAGTAAGAGGATTTCGTCCTCAAGCCTTGCACATAACGATACTAATGTTGAGCTTTACTAGCCATTTTAGATAAATTTCAATTCAATACCACCTTAGCACTAGCAAATACAACTTGAAAAGTTAATATGGACAACAAACAACACTTAATAGAACAACTAACAAGCTCAGTTTGATAAATACTTGATAGCTGCAAATAGTGATAGCTTGAAAATTGGACCACACGCAGCAACTAGCTTAGAAAAAGTAATTTAATAGCTCGGTAATTTTCAATTATGGCAACTTGATAATTGAAGAATAGTATAAACTTCAACTCGGAAACTTGCCAATTGAATAGAAGAAGGACAATAGCTTAGTACTTCACTTTACCTTAATCATAACGATATAAAATATCTCTGTTCTATACTTGAATTAGTTTGGTAGCTTAGAAACAAGGACATACAATTTTGTTTACTCTTTACACTACGTTCATAGACCACTACTTCATTGATAGCTTTAGTTTTGGTGATATACCCAGGAGCACAACAATGGAAGAGCACCACTTAAATGAGCTCGCCCAAACTTACAGCTTGGTCATTTTTTGAAGAAAGAAAAGATCAGCATGGCCACTGACCACACTCGCAAGCTCGGCAAAATTGGTTTAGTAGCTTGGATCTACATTTCTTTTGATAAATTCAGTTCAGACAAAAATCCTACAAAGAAGCTCAACAACTGTGTAGCAATTCTACTCGGTCAAGCAAGCATTGGAAGATAGGTAAGACAAACACTTTAGCTTGGATGTACACTTTCTTGGCTCGATTCGGACACTTTAGTACTTTTAGCTTGGTACTCTTAAAAATGAGTCAATGGTTTGGCAAACACTCAACAGTAGCTCGGTAGCAATTATACAGTAGCTCAACAAAGATTTACTGAGCTTAGCACTTCTAATTGCAGCTCGAATCAAACAATTTAGCTTGGTACAGAAGTAAGGCACTTTGAACAAGGTATGTACACTCATGTAGCTAGATCAGCTAAAGTATTAGATAGTTATCAAGAGCTTAGCATTTCACTTTCCTTTAATTAGCTTAGTAACTATGTAACAGCATAGTTCGGTCCTTTTAGTACACAACAATCCATTGTCAAGCACTTAGACTTCACCTCAATAGGTTCAACAACAACTCGTTTAACAATTTTCAACTCGATAAATTAGAACTTCTTGTATAAAACAGCTTGACATTAATTAAATGACAAGGTACAATAACCCTATATAAGCTTGAAAATTCAAATTACAATAACACTTTACGTCAGGATAGCAGTTCGGTGATGTTGCTCTTCTACGTTATAATACATACGACACGATTGGTAATAGCTCTCACCAAAGGAATAGGATCAGCCTAGTAAGTTAATAGCTCATCTCAGAAATCAGCTTGGATTACAATTGGCAAGGAGCTTGAAACTTCCACAAGCAGCTCGAAAATTTACTCACAGCCAATAGTGAGCTTGGTAGCTATTAAATGGATCAATGCAACAACAATAAGCTTGGCCTCGATGCTAATTATACAAAGTAGCATAAGGTTGACACAGGTCATACAATAGCTCAACTACACTCCAGTACGTTGCAGGAACTAGTAACTTAGGTATAATGTCACTAAACACACTGATCACAGCATAAACAAGACATGTGCTTGGCATAACCAACTCCACTTTGGTACATACAGTAGCAAGTAAAGCACAACACTGTAGGCTTTAATTTTTACCATTCCTGTATTCCTTTGCGGTCACACACCAACACATACTACACCATTGTACTCCGCATACAGTTACACACTCAAGCATACTTGTAACAAACCACTTCGACAACTTAGCTTGGATACACTTAGGTATAAAGATATGATGCCTTTCTATCTTTAGTTTAGCTCAACCAATCACTGTAGCTCGGATTCTAGCATACGACCTCCTTCTGGCTTCCTACTGTATGCCCAACAAGAATATGTACACTGCTACACAAAAGCAATGACCACCGGCCACTGCTCAAACAACAGCTATGCACCACCACTTCTATTTCGTTGCAACTATAAGACCTAACTTCAACTTGTACGCACAACAGTAGAACCTCTACTAAGTACTCTATCAGATTGACAACATCACATGCAGTGTATTCTCAATCCACATACACCATGATCACAATCTCGTAATTTTCGATCACAACATACATAATCAATATCCGTTACTTAATTGGCAGTGTAGCTCTAATTGGACACCAACTCACTCAAAGATGTACACTCAAACACTTCAAACCTTTATGGCCAATAACCTACTTTGAAATTTTAGATATTACATGAAATCTTTATGCACATCCACTATTTTTAGGGAAAGAACTTTAGACTTAATTCATCAGTAAACTTATAACCTTATTTGCAAGGAATTAGTCAATACACACCACTCAAGTAGTATCCACGGCAAGCTTTAAGGAACCCCAAAATCAAAATGCCTTTAATACTCCACAACAACTAACTCCTACTTCAAACTCTAATATCTAAATTTTGTTCCAAATGTTTCCTTCAAAATGATAGCTGAAGATGTCCACTACAATGATAATTTGAATAATATAATAATAATTAAGTTTCTTCTACGAGTCTAGTGATGTGTCTATAATATTTAAAAATCCCTACCTTTTGAATAATTCGTCCCAAAAGTGAGAAATTGGTAATTTCTTCTACCATCAAATCATGAGCAGACAGATAAATTAAGCTTATCTTCCTGTTGTCGAACCTCCGCTTTGATACCAAGATGATACACTGCAGTAAGAACCGACAAGGGCGATGATATCGGGGTGGGTTCGATCCTACCAAAGGAACGAAAATAGAATGGGTTTAGCGAGGGTTTTAACAAATTTGTGAGCTACCTAATCGGATATGGCACATTGACTAGATCTTACATGGCCTAAGAGGATTGATAAGAGCTAATAAAAGCGAGTTTTTTAAGAGAAAAAACTTAAAGGGTTTTTCATTGATGTGCAAATCTATCTAAAACCTTACATACATGAGCTATTTATATATAGCGGTAAACTTGTAAATAAAAGAACTAAAAAGAATGCCTTAGTGACATTCTTGTAAATACAAACTAAACATGAGGATAATTTAGGAATAATACAAGAAATAGGATGTTCAAATAACACAAATAAAATAAGTAGTCAAATGAAATATCTAGATGAGGAGTAGATGAGCTCAGCTCTAGCATTTAGATGGGGTTGGTATCCTGAATCCTATCACTTTAGTTCTTAAAAAATTCTTTGCTTACATTTCTAATTATTTCTCTTTAACATAAAAGTTTTTGAGGATCGATAATTGGTTGGAATTTTTATTTGGGGTAAAGAAGTCATTGTTTGATAATACGGGCATTATGCATCAAAGAACTACTGTGTACACTTCATAGCAAAATGGTACTGTAGAAAGAAAACATAGGCATTTATTAGAAGTAGCAAGAGCCTTATGTATTCATGCATAATTGCCCAAATGATTTTGGGGTAAATGTATCCTTAATACTACTTATTTGATCAATCACATGCCTATGGCCAATCTTGGGTGGAAAACTCCTTTTGAAAAATTGTTCGAATGTCTTCCTTCTTATGAGCATTTAAGGGTGAATGGTTGCTTGTGCTTCATTGCGAAGCATCTTATGCCTAAAGATAAGTTTAAATCTCGGGTAGTCAGGTATGAACTATTGGGATATGCTCAAGCATAGAAAGGGTATAGAGTCTATAATCTTGTTACTTATCAAATTTTGGTTTCAAAAGATGTTGTATTCTTTGAGACTTTCTTTCCTTTCAAGGATTTGCAGCAAGCTTTAATTCAGTCCTCCTGTTCAGATCCTCCAACTTGGCAATAAACACTTCTTCTTCTCCCCTTGATTTGTCTTCTTCACAACTATACCCTCTACTATTCCTGATTAGTCTTCTACTGTTTAGGCTGATACACATACTCTTACTAATTTGTCTTCTACAGATCAGACTTTATCTAATACACAACATGTTCTTGCCATTATTGTTTCTACAATTCAATCACATCAAGAACTAAGGAGGTCTTCTAGGGTTAGGAGAGATCCTTAATGTTTGAAGGATTGTGCACAATGCACAACATACAGCAACTCTAGCCACTTAACATGGTTTTGGTTGTGGTGTGTTAAGTGCTGATGTTAACTCAAACTTACACATAGACAGGTTATTGGCTTCTACCCTCTCTTTTACAACCTATTGTCACTTATCCTTTGTTTGGCCTTTATTCTTTTCAAACTTACCCTTTTGATTTTATGGCTTTTTTAGCCTAAATATTTGCTGTCCATGAACCCCATAATTACTTAGAGGCATCTCAGTCTGAGGATTGGCAAATTGCCTTGCAAAATGAACTCAATGCCTTAGAAAATAATGATACATGGGATTTAACTTTATTGCCTAAAGGAAAGAAAGCAAGAGGATCAAAAGGGGTATACAAAATTAAATATCAACCCGATGGTTTTATTGAGAGGTACAAGGCTAGATTGGTAGCTAGAGGTTTCACCCAAGTTGAAGGGGAAGACTTCCATGATACTTTTTCCCTTGTGGCTAAAATAGGTTTGGTTAGAATTTTGTTAGGTATTGTTGCAGCTACTAACTGGCCTTTATATCAGTAAATGTTAATAATGTCTTCTTACATGGGCATTTAGATGAAGACATTTACATGCTTCCTCCTCAGGGATATGGCAAAGCATTGCCTAATCAAGTTTGCAAACTCAAGAAGTCCTTATATAAACTTAAGTAAGCTTTAAGGTAATGAAATAAGGAAATATCTCGATTTCTTCATTCTTTGGGTTTTCTTCAGTCTTCCCATAATGTTTCTTTGTTTACTAATATGGATGATTGTGGAACAATTTTTGTACTTCTCTATGTCGATGATATGTTAATCATTGGTTCAAATGAGGTTTTTATTTCTTTGGTTAAGGTCGAGTCCTATTTTGTTTTCCTTAATTTATTTTATAATAAGCCAAGTTTGCTTAATATAAAAAATTCGACATAAAATTAAAGAAATATTTTTCTTTAAAATTTTTAAAAAAATATTTAGAAAAATTATAGTCATTAATCAGTTAAACTAGTAAAAAGTGAAATTAGAGTTTCCGAGTGGGAAAATCCTAATTTATCCACTACTTTGCAAATATTGTAAAAATAATTTTTTAGAAAATTAAACTAGAAAAAACTTAGTTCGAAAGCTAACATATTAAAACTAAATTATCATGTGAAGATAAAAATAACTAATGGGATTTATTTTTTATAATTTTTCTAAAAAAGCTAAGATATGTATAGATATGCAAAAATGCAATTAAAATGGATTTTTAGTAATTTTTATTACGAATTTTCTAAAAAATCTTTAAAATAGTTTTTTTTTTTTATACAGTTGTCTTAAAGGTACCTACGTACTTACTAGTTGGAATTAAACCAACGTACTTCTTTTTTAAAAAAAATTTAGAGGGTTGTTTCTTTTTAATTTGAAAATTATGCCAGGTTAATGTTTTTTAATCAATTTATTTTTATTAAGAAAAATCCTAAAAAAAAACTAGACTTAATTTTTAAAAAAACTCCAAGTTAGTATTTTTTTTATTCTTGGAAAAAAGTGCTACTTGACAAAAATTAAAAAAAAAAAAATCCTAAAACACCTAAATGAAAAAGAATAAATAAATAAAAGATGCAAGTTTTATGAATTATGCTAATATGCAACTATGATGGAAAACGTGTCGTTTTATGAAAAAAATGCAATTACTATTGATAATATAATTAATCATGGAAAAGATGCTTAAACTATAGATAAGACACTTGACCATAAAAAAGATGTCAATTGAAGATTTTTTATTTTATGAAAACTAAATAAGTGACAAAATGATTTTTTATTCTTGAAAAATCTCTAAAAACCTAAAAAATCAACTTTATGACAACTTGTTAAAAAATGCAATTTTCATGCAAATGTGATACTTCTAAAAATGTAATATTTATGCAAAAATATATTTTATTATTTAAAAAATGATGACATGACAAAAATCAACTAATTAGAATTAATGCTAAAACCTACAAAAAATAAAAAAAAAAACCATGTTAGTACTTATTTGATGTAAATAAACCATCTAAATTATGTAACTTTGTAAAAATTAATACTACAGGTTAAAATTATAAAATATTAACGAAGCTAACAATAACTAAAACAAAAAAACTAAAACTAAGTACCTACATTAATAAATAAAGTTTGTAAAAACAAGTTTATAAAAAAAAACTAACATTACTAAACTAATTTAAACAACTAAATAACTACAATAATAATAATCATAAAAAAAAAAAAACAAAAGAGAATGGAATCCAAAACCATCTAATTGGTCGGGTTCGAGCCCTGTTCATGTTCATCGACAGTGCAGTGAAGTGTGTGGTGTAAAGTGCAGGCATATGTATTATGCTGATCGTGAAGTAGACGTGCGTTTCAGTTGTGTGGTGTTGTACTGTGCAACCATGTGTAAGTGACGTGAGGATAGTGTGAGTGATGTAAGGAACTGTGTGTAGGTGAATGTGTGAATTAGAAAATTGTAGAGTGTATAGATCTGAGTGGTGGGGAGATTATGAGATGTGTACATAATGTGAATTGTAAAAACATGTGTTTTTTACAGCTTATTGTCTATTATTTATAGATCATAAATTTGGATCTTTTGTATTTTTTTAGATAAGGATTTAATCTTAACAAATCCAGGATACGATGATACGATAATATCTTATTTGAATTCATAAAAGATTTAAAGATTTAATCTGAACAAATCTAAGATTCGATGATATGATAATATCCTATTTAGATTAATTGAATATTTAATCTAGTTTTTAGAAACCTTACATTGAGTCGAGCTTTCTATTTTTTTTTTTTTTGGCTCGACTCAATCTAACTTAATTTAGCCTAAAACACACACTAACTATCTCGGATTCAAATGAGATGGTTGACATTGTAAATTGACTATGTTTGAATCGACTTGACTCAATAAGAATAAATATGACTCTTGATTGATAGATTTAGCAAAAAAGACAATATTGACAATACTGTTAGACAAGATACGACGTGACAGAATATATTGACAGAGTGAACATGACATGAGACTCAGCAATAACGAATTGACAATTTTAGATTTGCCATTACTTTGTTTGGTTACTTATTGCAACTACCTATATGAAGTGTATCGTTGCGTCATACTTCTCTCATACATTGGATTACTTTAATGGATTTTTCTTCAATCACCAATTCAACATTTTCAATATCTATAGAAATTCCTTCTCTAAATATAACTTGTTTAATGAAAGACGTATTATCTTCTTTGAAAGTCATATTTCTTAAAGTTTTGTATGCTACTTATGATCACTTAACTTCAATAATGCCATCCACAAATACTTAACATATATATCAAAATATTATTGATAGTTATCTTAACTAGCGTCTTCATATATAATTGACATGTATACATTTCTCTCCATTTTGTAAGTACAATCCATGCACTGATCCTATATTGGTATCATGCCAATCTAATGTGATTCTAGAAAAGCACAGTCACCCCTTTTACTTCTAATATCTCATTTTCAACATCAAATATAAAATTTCCACTATATGTTCAATTCGAGTTTAACTTAACCCTAAAATTCAAATGTCCACAAACTAATTTTCAAAAATACATTTAAATCTTTATATGTTTCTAGTAGATCCAATATTTATTGGTATTTTCTTCAATCTCTTATTTATAGATATCAACAAACTTCTCATCATCTACCATCAGTAGCTTTTCTTCTAAATTTCACTTTAATCATATCCTATAGTCTTTTGGATTAATATCCCTCCTCCAATATAAATTCTAAATCAACAGGTAATAATAATCCCAATCACCTTAAATCCCTTTCCGTCCACTAATTTCTTACTTGTAGGGAATGAACGCCTTAATATTATTATTATACCTGCGTTTTATTCATTTGTATATGCCCTACAGTAATGTTACTTATCAACTAATTTTTTTATTCATATTTATCATCATTCAATTAAGATCAAGGAAAAGACCTTCAATGAAATTATTACTTATCTTCTGATTCCTTTAAACTTGAATCCTTAAATAACTATCTGTGATCAACATTCCTTATCATCTTATCATAATTAGTTTACTAATAGATAACTATTTTATAGAGTTCACTTTCTAGAGGGTTATGTCTTTCTAAATCGATTTTTGAATAACTAAGTAACTTTTGATTAAAAACCTTAATTCTCTCCAAACTTTTTTTGTCTTAATTCCATTCCCACTGTCACTTGTTACTCATCTTATTATTATTTTAAGGTGCCTAGATACATATTTGATCATAATTTACCTGACAATCTTACTTCTTCACTCGTATGCCATTTAATAATCATCCATCTCCTATATTTGAACATAAGTGCCACATAATAATGTCATTTGATTTACCTTGACAAGACATAAAGATTTTACTATCCACTTCATACTTATTTTACTTTCCTTTCACCAGCTTATAACTCCAAACATATAGGTCTTCAATTCATGATTCATTAAAGGCTAAAGAATTCATAACCTGATCATAGTCTCATAGTATCATTACTTCTACCATTCTTATATATATAAAGGACTTCCTAGATTGGTCACCTAAAACACATCTGATCCTTTTACACCCTTAATCACAAGTGTATAATACATTACAATATATGTACATATTCAAAGAATTCACATCTGTCAAGGGGCACAACTATATGTATTAAAAGATCGATAAGATGTTTACTTATACGATTAACTAATCATATGATCAATTCTAACTCCCAATAAAACATAACCAACTATCATATTGTATCTATCATTTAAATCACCGATATCAATTCTTCGTTTAAATAAATTCCATCACTGTTATCCTCCAATTTAATTATCATCACCACTTATTGATTTGGTACTCTACACTTCAATAGAAAAATCATAAATAGTAATCATTCCATATACCTTATCATTATCAGACTCCTCAATGACATCATCATCTATCATCTTATACACCGCATTCTCATTCTGTACAAAATTTACTCATGAATTAGGTTTTGATTATACCTTTAATATAGGTTTTGATTTATTTTTGAATCAGTTTCTAACCTTTCCTTCTTAATGTTTTATCTTTTTAGGATCCTCTTCTACACCACGTTTTATTTCACTCTCTGTTATACTACCTCATATTTATACTAAGTACTAAGCTGAGATTATCTCGAAAATTCTATAGGTTTTCAATTTACCTTAATCTATAATACATATCACCATATCTCTATTGTTCTAAAACTCAAATAATCTCCATTATTGTCCATGAGTCTCATCGAGTCTTATCAATTACAACACAATTCTATCAACAAACTTCTTAAGAATCTCATTCACAATATTAACATATCGTAACCAACCATTTTAAACAATATACTTTATATCTTAACTCTGTATTAGATCAAGGATTTTCCTTCATTCTACTTAAATAACTTCAATTAACTACCAATTGTTCATGTGATCTCATCACTAGAATCAAATTCGATTAACGTTTATCTTAGTTTAATGTTATAGTTACTACTTATCTTATAATTTATGGTACGATACTTTAATACCCACTAATTTCTACCCACTCTCAATGTACTCCTAAAATGTTTCATTCTTTTAAATAGTCATTTTTCAAAGCAAGTTCACTAGAACTTTACTATGATACCAACTTAGAATTGTCACGCTCCGAAGTGGTAAAGTCGTAACAGTTCTACTATGCAAACCATTCTAGGATAAAAGCTGACCTTGCAACCTCTATCTTAGACTCGATCTATACAAGGCGTTTATGACTAATCCACTTTGAAGTAAACAATTTATAAATTTAATAAGTTATTTACTTAAGAAAGTATGAAATCATATATATATAGTAAGATTCAAGTATTACAAATAATGTTTGTAGGGTTTTGTTGTCTTATACTTTCTAAATAATACATTATTTGAAAATGAGAGATTCTAAATAAAGGCTAAGATCTTAAAGATATATCTGTTTTTCAAATGTATTTCCTCACTCCCGATGATTCAACAGTTGCTAGCTTTAGGGTAATTATAATCCGTTACCTAGCTAGTATCTACAACAAAGTCTATAGGGATGTAAGCAACCACAATTTAGTAAGTTAGGACGGAAAATCAAAACCATATAGCAAACACAAACAAGATTATCAACCAAATTATTAAGTGCAATGTATGCTTAAGTAAATGTTATTGTACAACGTTGTTTGGCTCATTGTGAGATTAGAGAAATTACACTCGCTTTAATCCGGGTTGAGGAGTTTTCGTTAATGTAACAGCTTGTGACCAAACTTAGGCTTGTGCAATAGAGATACTGTTCCTCCTACAACTATCTTTGAATCATTGACTTTACCTTTGCCGAGACCTTCTTACCAAATACTTAGTTCAACTAAGGATAAAGAAGGGACCGATTATACCATTCAGCGCTATCTTTTTCGAAGGGGTCTGTATTTGGCCGGAAAATCTTAATGTTCTCCTAATGGGTTACTATGCATGTTCAGTTTAAAATTTCAAGTCATATATTTAATTAGTTTAAAGTATTCGATCATTTCAACAAATCATATAAATACAAGCCAGGATAGCAATCGGAATCATATCTTCAAACTCAGAAACAAGTACATGTGCAAAGTTAACTATGTAATAAGCACAATCATGTACAATTTTAAGCCTCCAAGTACTATAATTTGGTATTCCGAAATACAACAACATATTAACCCTAACTTATCGGGTATCCTTGGTCGCTCATTCAACTAACCGTAGCTCGACTCGTCTTCATATATCCTAAAATATATAATATAAATGCGTTTTTAGTATTTATATCTTGATGATATGTATATGTATATATGCTCTAGGTTATGATTTAACCTAATTCTTCCCATATACATAATAGTTATTATTAATTCAACCTAGGTTAGTTTAGGGTTCAATTTCTGAGTTTGGTTCCAATTTAGGTTCTAAAGCGGTTCCAATTAAGGATATTATTTGTAAAGCTTAAAAATACGATCTGAACACAAATGTGAAATCCATCATATTAGGCTCGAGTGTCTTAATTATCGTTTTTAGTTCTAAATCGGTATTTTATTTTACCCGGTACACTTAAATCCTTATTAGTGTACTGAACTTACTTTCGATGTGAGAAAATTTTTACATTTTTCATATAATTACCTAAATTTAAGTCTCTTACTAGATTTTATATATATTCCTATTATTAGTACAATATCAATTTTTATTCTAACATTTTCTATTTATTGTATTTCCAATTTTTGCATGTTATATATTTTTACGTATTATGTACATAATACATATCTAATATTTCTATCATTCCAAATATCATTTCTCAACATCAATTAACATCTCAAAATATCTAAATTCATCTTAAATCAGATTTTATACCTAATTACCTAAATTAGAAAATTAACTTAAAATTTGCTATTTTTATCTATTACATATTTACTACGTAATGCCTAATAATTACATCTAACACTGTAAATACTACAATTAGCATAATCCATCAGATTTCAACATCCTAAAATATATAATTATGTACTAAATTAGTAACTAACCATTTAATTACTTAATTAACCCAAAATTACCCATTTTATGTATTATTTTAATGTCTAAAAATTTCGAAAATTCATTTTTGAAAAAGGGATTCATAGCATTATTTTAAATGTTCTAACTAGCCTATATAAAAATTTTGAGCTCAAAACTACATTTCTAAGGTCATTTATTTTTAAATTGAAACGTGCTTGGATTTACATGATTTTTTAAGCAACATATATCACGATTTTATCAAAATAATATTTTCCCTAAAAACTACATAAAAAAAATATTCCAAATTACTAAATTTCATAATTTTCTAAGTATATTTAATATTATTAACAAAATATGTAAAATTAGGAGAAAATTTGCACTCATTAGAACTAGTAGCTTCGCCCACCATTGCTTACTAAGACCTTGTAAGCCAGATTAGGCGTTGCCACCACTGTATGGCGGTGGTGGCCATCCACTCCCAAGTGCTTGTTTGGCTTGGGATCTCCTTTAAGGCCCTAATTGTATAGATTTTTGCTAATTTTTCGAAAATCCTAATTTTCTCTCAAATTTTCAACCTTCTCAATTTTCTACAACTCTAAACATCCCAAATGAGCTTTTGTAAAATTTTAGGTATTTATAGAGGTCTTAGGGATTTTTTGTATGTTAAATTGATATGGCAATTGTCTTATCTTATCTTTTTTTCACTGTTTAGTTGTTACATTTTGTTTGGTTAATTTTATTTCTCCATTTCCAAGCTGCCACGACCTCTTTCTGGAGATTTCCATATTTTCCTTGATTTTTCCTTAATTATTCATGCATTTTCTTTAATTATTTAACGTTATTTTAGCTCATTTTTTGTATTTTAAGTAATTAAGCATATTTCTACCTATGTATAAATACATATATGGTGTAAATAAATACTCCTAAATATTATTTAAGTTATTTTATGATTTTTAGTGTGCATATAATTTACCTGTAGCAATTTTTTAGTTATCGAAATACATTTTACGTATTTTTAATAAATAATGAGTAATATATTTAAAATTTGAAAATTTTATATTCTTTTATTTTATTACTTATTTTCTTAAATTCAAATTTACGGGATCATTTTTACTAATAATTTTAGCTTTATTATAAAATTTGGGCTAAATTAGACAATTTGTTTAATTGCCCTAAATTTTATGAGCTAAATCCCGAGTAGCTGATTATGGGTCTTACAGTTAGTACGTCCATCAATACACTTATGTTGGTGTCTGTGTAGCTTTGTACTGTTTTGTCCTTGGCTTGTATAATGCTGGATCAAATTCCACCGAATCTTTAAAATGCAATCCTCTTAGATAAAAACTACCTTGAAAAACTCAATCAAAGTGAAGTAAAAATATTTAGCTATCTCAAGCTTAAGCTTTGCTGTCATGCCCCCAAGTGTATATTTTGTAAATCCTCTTTGAACATATAGCTCCCATGGCATCTCAACATTGATTCCTTGTTTAGTAGCTACTACATCGCTTTGAACTTGAGCAACCAACAAGATGAAGTTGACAAAATCTAGTAAAAGTGATTGTGTTTTCCCCTGTACACCATTGAAGCAATTGATAACTTACAAAGTAGAGGATTTGAACACTCGAAAGAAAGCAAAATGCATTCTAGAGTTCCATTAGTTTGTTACATAAATGACTTCTGCTATTTATATTAGTATAGAAATCTAATAACAAACTCTATCTTGACAACCAATAGCAACTAAACAAGTGGAACAATCTAATAATAACACATGTAAAAAAAAAAAAAAACTTATACTAATACTCTATATTTTGTCATCCCCCCTTAAGTCGGAGATGTATGCAACGATAACTTGGATTGAGAGAAAGATAATTATTGCTCAGCCAATGGCTTGGTGAGAGCATCAACAACCTACAAATGAGAAGAAACATAACTGACATGCAAGAAACTACAAGTAACATGATCTCTGACGAAGTAGACATCAACATCAATATGTTTAGTCTAAGTATACAAATAGGAATTTGAGGCAATTAAAATAGTGGACCTATTATCACAATATACATCAATGGCAAATGAAGTTCAATGCTTAAATCCCTAATCAAATAAGACATCCATAAAACCTCTTTAGTGGTAGTGATGAGACTCCTATACTCTGCTTTAGTGGATGATGTTAAGGCAGTTGGTTCTTTTTTCGTTTTCCAAGAAACAAGTACACTACCAAGCATCAAACAATAACCAGTGATAGATTTCCCATGAAGGGAATTAGTAGCCTAATTCAAATAAGTGTAAGCACATAAAGTAAAATCATTTGTAGATGGATAAAAGAGGCTAAGAGAGATAGTCCCTTTTAAGTATTTGAGAACATGGAATAGTGCTTGTAGATGAGAAGTCCTTAACATGGCCATGAATTGACTTAGAGCATGGACTGCAAAATTAATGTCAGGCTAAGTGATGTTAATATGGGATAATCTCCCAACAAGCCTTCGAAAACAGGAGGCAATAGCCAACAACTCACCATCATCAAGGCCTAAATGCAAGTTGCTAGGAAAAGGAATTTTTGCTAGCTTACAAGCCGTAAGCCCTGTTTCTAATAAAACATTAGCAATAAACCTATGTTGACTTAATAAACAACCTTTGATAGTATGACAAAACTTAAGCTCTAAAAAATACCAAGTAAGCCCCAAATCTTTGATGGTGAAGGCAATGTATAATTAAGACTTTATGTCAAGCACTGAAGCGGAAGAATAGTAATAGTTCTACCATGCAAACTATTCTAAGATAAAAGTTGACCGTACAATTGCTATCTTAAACCTGATTTATATAAAGCATCCATGACTAATTTGCTTTGAAATAAACAGTTCATAAATTAAATAAATTATTTACCTAAAAAGTATGAAAATATATATATATACACTAGGATTCAAATATTACAAATAATGTTTGCAAGGTTTCATCGTTCTATATTTCCTAAGTAATACATTATTCGAAAATGGAAGATTCTGAAATAAGAGTTAAAACCTTAAAAATATATCTTATTTTTCAAATATATTTCTTTACTCTCTAAGATTTAACAGTTGCTAACTTTAAGGTAAATATAGGCCACTTCCTAGCTAGCACCTGCAATAACTTCTATAGGGATGTGAGCAACTAAAAGCTTAATAAGTTGGGACAGAGACTTACCTCAAACACAAAAAGGGTTTTCAACCAAATTAGTTAGATACAATGCATGTATAAGTAAATACTATCGCACGACGTTGTTTAGCCCGTTGTAAGATTAGAGAAATTACACCTGCTCTAATCAAGGTTAAAGAGTTTCCATTAATATAGCGCTCCTCCCGCGATTACCTTCGAATCATTAACTTCATCCTTACCTCGACCTCCTCACCTGTCACTTAGTTCGACTAAGAATGAAGAAAAAACCAATTATGCCATCTAACCTATCCCTTTCGAAGGGGTCGGTATTTGGCTAGAGAACCTTAATATTTTCCTTAATGGGTTGCTATGTAGATTCGATTTAGAATTTTAAGTCATATATTTAATTGGATTCGGTTTAAGGTGTTTAATCATTTCAAACAGATCATACAAATACAAACCAGAGTAGTAAATCAGAATCACACCATCAAACTTAAGAACAAGAACATATAGGCATACACACAGTTAACTATCTAATAATCACATTCAAGTATAATCTTAAGCCTCCGAATACTTCAAATTAATACTCCGAAATACAATAATATATTAATCCCAACTTGCTTAGACTCCTCGCATGCTTATTTGAGGTGCAACTCGCACAAGCTATTGTCAATAATCTCTATAATACAAATATTGTTTCAGTTTCCACATAACTACCATATATTAGTTTTATCCTATAATGCTTATTGTTATATTTTGTTTAGGGTTTAATATACTTATTTATTCAGGTTTTGTCTTTTACAATTATTTTTAATTTAGGCTAGGTTCTAATTCCGTTTGACAATTCCGGTTTCAATTTAGGTTTTAATTCAGTTCCAACTACGGTGTTATATGTAATCTTATGGTTTTGTTTCAAACCATAATGTAACATTAATCACATAATGCTCGAGTATCCTAAACATTGTATTTGGTCTCTATCTAGTACTCTAGTCCATTTGGTACACCATATATAAGACTCACAATTAATTACTCGGAGTTTGACTTGTAAAATTTAGGGTGACTTGCTAAAAGATCCGATCAAGCTTAAATTATAAAGTAAAACTAGAAATATTAGTAAAAATAATCCCGTAAGTTTGAATTTAATAAAATAAAAATATATAAAATTTTCAAATTTTAAGTGTATTACTTGTTATTTATCGAAAATGCGTAAAATGCATTTCGATAATTAACGAATCACTAAAGATAAATTATATGCACACTAAAAATCATAAAATAACCTAAATAATATTTAGGAATATTTATTTATAATATATATGAATTTACATGTAGGTAGAAATGTGCGCGATTACTTAAAATACATGAAATGTGCTAAAATAATGTTAAATAATTAAAAAAAATCATAATTAATTAAGAAAAAATCAAGAAAAATCAGGAAAAATCTAGAATTGAGGCGTGACAATTTGGAATTGAAGAAATAAAAACAACTAATCAAATTACCACAAATAGAAAGTAAGAAAAAGAAGAGATAAGACAATTGTCAAATCAATTTAATACACAATAATTCCCTAAGACCTCTATAAATACTCCAAATTTTTCAGAAGCTCATTTTGGATGTCTAGAATTTTAAAAAATTAGAGAGAAGTGAAATTGAGAGGTAAAATTGAGAGGAAATTAGGGTTTTATAAAAAATTACAAAAAAACTATGCAGTTAGGGCTTTTAAGGAAAACCTAGACCTGATGAGCAGTTGGGAGTGGATGACCACCACCACCACACAGTAGTGGCAGTGCTCAAATAGTCCAACACACCCATGGCCACCAACAGTGGCCGGAGCCACCGGTTTTGGTGAGTTTCGATTTTTACCTGAATTTTCTTAAATTGTTAAAATTATCAAAATTGGCTAGAAAATTATGAAATTTGTTATTCTAGAATATTTTTGTATTTATTTTTTATGAAAAATATTGTTTTGATGAAAATATGTCCTGTGATATATAATCCTTAAAAAATCATGTAAAATCGAGCATATTTCGGTTTACAAATAAATGACCTTAGGAGTTTATTTTTGAGCCCAAAATTTTTGTGTAGACTACTTAAGGGTTATAGAACAGTGCTATAAAGCTCTTTTTCAAAAATTAATTTTTGAAAAATTTAGATAATTTTTAAGCCTTAAAATGATGCATAAAATGGGTAATTTAGGGTTTATTAAGTAATTAAATGAGTAATTACTGATTTGATGCACAATTATATGTTTTAGAGTATGCTATTTGTAGCATTTGGAGTGTTAGATGTAATTAATAGGGTAATTATGTAGTAAATAAGTAATAGATAAAAATAGTAAATTTTAAGTTAATTTGTAAATTAGGGTAATTGGGTATAAAATCTGATTTAGGATGAATTTAGACATTTTGAAATGTTAATTGATGTTAGGAGATGGTAATTAGAGTGATAGAAATATTAGATGTGTATTATGTACATAATAGGTGATAACACATAATATGCAATTATTGGAAATATAATAAATAGAAGATATTAAAATAAAAATTGATATTATACTAATAATAGGAATATATATAAAATCTGGTAGGAAACTTAAATTAGGGTAATTAGATGAAAATTGTAAGATTTTTTCACATTGGGAGTAAATTCGGTAGTAAAATTAGGATTCGGGTGTACTACACGGACTAGAACATTAGTTAAAAACTAAAAATGATATTTAGTTTACTCAAAAATAATGTGATTAATTTCACATTATAGGTTGAAACAAGTTTCTAGGATTCATGTATAAAATTGTATTTAGAAACCGAACTAGAACTTAATTTAGAAATCGATGCAAAAACTGAACTAGAACCTAGCTCCAAACTAAGAATAATTGTAAAAGATTTGAGAACCTAGATAATTGAACATATTAAATCTTAAACCAAAGATAACAATAAGTGTTATAGGATAAAATCAACCTATAATAGTTATATGAAAAACTGAAATCACGTTTGTATTATAGGGATGATTGGTGATGGCCTGAGCGAGTCGGACCTCGAATGAGTGAGCGAGGAGTCCAAGTAAGTTGGGATTAATACGTTACTATATTTTGGAGGCTTAAGATTATACTCGGTTGTACTTGTTAGATAGTTGGCTGTGTGTATGTGTTTGATTTTGAGTGATGTTATGATTTTATTGTTGTTCTGGCTTGTATTGTATGAAATGATCGATCACTCTAAACTGGACTTAACAAATACATGACTTGTAATCATAAACTAGACTTACATAGCAACTTATTAGGAGAAACCTAGGATTCTCTGGTCAAATATCGACCTCTTCAAAAGAGATAGCGTTGGATAGCATAATGGGTTCCTTCTTTATCTCTGGTTGAACTAAGTGATAAGTGAAGAGGTCGCGGCAAGAGTGAAGTTAATGGTTCAAAGGTAGTCGCAGGAGGAGTGGTGTCTTTATTATATAAGCTTGGGTTTAGTTGTGAGCTATTGCATAAACGGTAACTCCTCAACCTGGGTTAGAGCGGGCGTAATTTCTCTAATCTCACGACGGACCGGACAACATTGTGTAATAATATTTGCTTGAATATGCATTGCACCTAATAAGTTAGTTGATAACCTTGTTTGTGTTTGTGGTATAATTTTAAGTTCTCTATCCCGACTTACTGAGCTGTGATTGCTCACATCTCTATAAACGTCGTTGTAGGTGCTGGCTAAGAAGTGGTTTATAACTACTCTGAAGCTAGCAACTGCTGGATCTTGGGGAGTGAGGAAAAACATTTGAAGAACAGACATATATTTTTAAAGTCTAAGCTCTTATTTTAGAATTTTTCATTTATAAATAATGTATTAACTAGGAAATAGATTACGGTGAAACGTTGTAAACGTTAATTGTAATAACTAAATTTTAGTGTATATATATTTTTTCTTACTTTTTTGGATAAATAACTTATTTAAATTACGAACTATTTAATTTAAAATGGGTTATTCATGGATGCCTATGTATCTATATGTAAAAATACTGAGGAAAACCAAATTTCATAATTTTTCATGCATATTTGATATTTTTACTAAATTAAATAAATTGGGAAGGAAAATCGAAACTTACCAATCAACAAATTTCTAGCCACTAGCGGTGGCTCTACCATTGTCTACAGCTCTATACATGGAGTTCACTATCTGTTGGTGGTGGCCGTTCCTCTCCAAGTGATTGTTGGATGTAGGTTCCCTTTATAAGCCTTAAATACATACTATTTTGTCTAATTTTACTAAAATTGGTTTTTCCTCTCCTCTCCTTTCCTTAATTTTTTTCTTATGCTAAACCAACCAAATGAGGTTTTGGAAGTGGTTTGTTGAATTTATAGTTGGGTTTGGTATTTTTCTTCCGATTTTTCATTGGTAAGTGTCATTTATCTCTTACTTTTTCACTTTCTATTTAGCTTAATTTTATTGGTTTACTTTTTCTTCTTTAATTCCAAATTGCCATGCCTCATTTCAGAATTATCTTCATTTTTCCATATTTTTCTTTATTTTTATTTAATTATTTATGAATTTTCTTTAATTATTTAGTATTATTTTAGTATATTTCGAGTATTTTAAGTAATTTCGCATATTTTCACCTACATCTAATTACATATATGGTACAAATAAATATTTCAAAATATTATTTAAGTTATTTTATGATTTTTAGCATTGATAGAATTTATTTCTATTGATTTGTTAGTTATCAGAACCTGTTTTACGCGTTTTCAATAAATAACGGGTAATTTAAATATAATTCAATATTATAATAATTAATTATTTTATTATTTATTTTCCTAAATTTAAACTCACGAGATTACTTTTACTAATATTCCTAGTTTCGTTGTAAAATTTACTCAATCACCTTAAATTTTACGGATTGAATTTTGAACACTTGATTGCGAGACTTATATTTTAGCTCAAGAATAAGTGTCTCATTAGAACTAGTGAGTAGCACATTATCAACATAAAGAAGGACAACTAAAAAACTTGACTCATTCTTCCTAGTAGAAAGAGAATGGTCATGTTTAGATTGAGAAAAACCGATTGAAAGTAAGAAAAGTGAAATTTCTAAATTCTATTGTCTTGAAGCTTGTTTGAGCCCATATAAGGATCTCTTGAGAAGACAAACTTGATTGGGTTTCACTTTAGTATATTCTTTTGGGGGCAACATATATGTTTCTTCATCCAAATGTCCATGCAAAAATGCATTAGTTATATCTATTCGGTGAATAAACTATGAAGAAGCAACAACAATTGCTAATAACACACGCATGACGTTTAATTTTGCCTTTGGAGAAAAAGTTTCAATATATTCTTTCCATTCAACAAGTGTAAAGCCTTTAGCTACAAGTCTAGCTTTGTACCTCTCCATACTACCATATGTTTTAAAGTTAATTTTGTAAACCTACTTACACCCTATGGCTTTCTTTTTTTGAGGCAAACAAGTAAGCTCCCAAGTGTTATTACTTTCTAAGGCACTTAACTCTTTTTCCATAGCATTTATCCATTCTTGATATTTAGTTCTTGGATAGTAAGGACATGTAACAAGGAAGCTACATAGTTAAAAGGATAATTGACATACATGGAATGATAAAACAAAGGATATTTAGTGTTTGGGGAAGAAGAAGTAATAGCAATAGCAATAGCAGTTTGAGACTGAACATTACAGACAAAATCAAACAACCAATTAGGAGGCTTCTCTAATAGAAATGCCATCCCTATTCAAAGAAGTATTAGGATAGATAGTAGGAAACAAAGGGTATTTAATTGGTGTTTAAAAAATTTTAGTGTTAGTAAGTGGAGCAAGGCTACCAAGTTGAACAAATAAGGACCAATCCTTCTAAGGATACTTATCTTCAAAGACGTCCACATCCTTATTAATCGTCAACTGCTTGGTGAAGAACACTAAGCTAAACTCAAAAGGAGGAGGGGGAGGTGGTGTGTGAATCGAGTTCTAGGACAATAAGCAATTTTTTTTCAAAATTTCCAATTAAATGCAATAATAAGAGTGATGGTAAAACAATAATAAGTATGAATATAATGTAGAGTTCGGACTGCTCCCTAGTCTCCGCGGACTCGCAATGCCTCCAATCAAGGACTTCACACTATTTTATTAATTTTTCAACATAATGCTTTAAGAGCTTACACAAGCTTATACATAATCACTATTTCACATAACAATCTTTAGTATAGCACTCTTGTTTTTGTCAAGATTACAAAGTATGCAAGCACTCAAGTACTACATACTATTATTTGATTGCAAGTAAAGAGTACAAGAGACAATTGTAAGTAATGAGACCAAAGAATGTTTTTTTTTTTTTATTACAGTAGAATATCAGTTCTTAATTCCCTTTGGTCGAGTTGTTGAGCATTTATATCAACTCATGGAATTCTTTCTGTTATCGTACATTAAATGCTCTAACGGCTACTTAGATTAGACTTATCGGCATGTCAATTGTAAGCCCCAAAGTTTAGCCAAGTAACCGTAGGATTGAACTTAGAACCCAAGGTTTAGGGCGATCGGTTAAAAGATCCGATCAAATCCAAATTATAAATTATTTAACAAGATACCAATAAAAATGACCCTGTAAACTTAAATTTAAGAAAATAAGTAGTAAAATAGGAGACTATAAAATTTTCAAATTTTAAGCATAATAACTGCTAATTACCAAAAAGGCAAAAAGTGTAATATAATAACTAATAAATTAGTAGAGATAGATTATATGTATACTTAAAATTTTAGAATGACCAAAATAATATTTAGGAATGTTCACGTGTACCCTACATGTATTTACGTGTAGATAAAAATACGCGTAATTACTAAAATTGGCCGAAAACTAAGCAAATAATTAAAGAAAATTATAAAATAATTGTGGAAAAATCAGAAAAAAATCAGAAGGGTGTGGAATGATGCAAGGTTGGTCGTAGCAAGTCAGAATCTGAAAAAGAAAATTCAACCAATTAAATTAGGACAACATAAAAGCAAAAAATTTAGGGATAAAGCACTTGTCTTGTCCAAATTAATGCACAATAAATCCCCTAAAACCCTATAAATAGCAGGAAAAATCCAGGAACTCATTTGGACAGTTAGAAATCAGAGAAAATTAGGGAGAGTCGAAAATTCGAGAGAAAATCCAGAAAATAAAAAAATAAGAAAAACTATGCAGTTAAGGGTTTTAAAGGGAACCCACACCAAACGAGGAGCTGGGAGTGGACGGCCACCACCACCACACGGTGGTGGCAACGCCCAGGCCGGCCGACAAGGCCACGGCGGCCCGCGGTGGCCGGAGCCATCTGAACCGGTGAGTCCAAATTCCAGCCCGATTCTTGTATAATTTTGTAAAATTAGTTATTTTTCCCAGAAAATTATGAAACGTGTTATTCTGAGGTTTTATTGTATGTAGATTTAGGGAAAAATGTTGATTTAGTTTAATTATGTCTGGAAATATAGGGTCCTTAACAAATTGTTCAAAACCGAGCATGATTAAACCGGAAATTAAATAGGCTTAAGGATGTAGTTTGGGGCTCAAAATTTTTCTGTAGGATGCTCATGTGACATAGAACAGTGCTATGAAGCAATTTTTTTAAAATTAATTTTCGAAATTTTTAAGTTAATTTTTAGCCCTAAAATGATGGAAAAATTGGGTAATTTGGAGTTAATTAGGTGATTAGGATGTTAATTACTGATTTGGATCTTAATTAGAGGTTTAAGGAAGTTAATCTCTGCAGTAGAACCCTAATCCTAGCATTTAGGTACTAAGTATAATTAATTAAGGAAATTAGGTAAGTAATATAAGAAATTAGTAATATGTGAAATTGTAAATTAATAAATATAAAAAAAATTAGGGTTATTTAGATAATATTAGAGTAAAAATCAGAATAATATTAAATCTGAATTAAGATTGAATTTTAGGTAATTATATAAAAAAGTAAGATTTTCTCACATCGGGGATAAATTGGATACCCTAATTAGGACTAGCATGTACCAAATAGCTTAGAATACTAAATTAAGACTCAATAGGATATTTGGAAACTCGAGCTTAATGTAATTAATTTCACATTAGGATTCGAGCATGTTTAGGATTTAAAAATCGAACCAAAACCTAATTTGGAAATTGATGCGGAAACCGAGACCGAACCCGAACCCAAACCTAAACCTAAACCTAGAATAATTATAAAAGACTTAATACCTAGATAATTAGGCATATTAAACCGTAAACAAAACCTAACAATAAGCATTATAGGATAAAACAATCCTATAACAATTATATGAAAAGCTGAAACCACGTTCGTGTTATAGGGATAACCGGCGATGGCCTGAGCAGATCGGACCTCGAGTGAGAGAGCGAGGAGTCGAGGTAAGTTGGGATTAATACGATGCTGTATTTTGGAGGCTTAAGATTATGCTTGGTTGTGCTTGTTAGATAGTTGAATGCGTGCATGTGCTTGATTATGGGTGATGCTATGATTCTGTTTGCTGCTTTAGCACATATTGTATGAATTGTATGTAATGATTGATCGCTCTAAATTGGACTTAATCAAATGTACGACCAGTAATCATAATCGAACATGCATGGCAACCCGTTAGGGGATTTAGGACTCTCCGGCCAAATACCGACCCCTTCGGAAGGGATAGCGCAGGATTGCAAAATGGTCCCTTCTTCATCCTCAGTCGAACTAAGTGACAGGAGAGGAGGTCGCGGCGGGGATGAAGACAGTGGTTCGAAGGTAGTCGCGGGAGGAGCAAGGTCTCCATTACACAAGCCTGGGTTTGGTCGTGAGCTGTTGCATTAACGGTAACTCCTCAACCCGGATTAGAGCGGGCGCAATTTCTCTAATCTCACGACGGGCCGGACAACGTCGTGCGATGGCATTTGCTTGCACATGCATTGCAACTAATAAGTGATTGAAAACCTTGTTGTGTGTATGGTATAGTTTTAAGTCCTCCGTCCTAACTTACTGAGCCGTGGTTGCTCACATCCCTATAGACATCGTGCAGGTGCTGGCTAAGAAGCGGCAACCAATTACTCCGAAGCTAGCAACTGCTGGATCCTGGGGAGTGAGGAAAAACATTGAAGAATAAACCCATATTTTAAGGTCTAAGTTTTTATTTTAGAATTATTTTTCATTTCCGAGTAATGTAATAACTAGGGAATATACTATAGAGAAATGTTGTAAACTTTAACTGCAATAATTGAATGATAGCATATATATATAATTCCTCACTTTTATAGGTAAATGATTTATTTAAATTACAAATTGTCTACTTCAAAGCGGGTTAGTTGTGGACGCCTTGTGTAGATCAAGTCTAGGATAGCGGTTGTGAGGCCAACTTCTATCTTAGGGTGGTTTACACGGCGGGGCTGTTACGACTCTGCCGCTTCGGGGCGTGACATCAATACCTTACCCTTATCGGCAATCTAGTAATAAATTGCATTACCGATAAGTGAATCAGTATGCTGGCTCCTTAAAGCTAGTGAGCTTTTCTTTGTATTGTTCAGGGCTTTACACCGTCGGCTTAGTTCTTCCTTGAACCGTTATGCTGATAGGCCAAATATCACTTGAAAATACTTTTAACAACCAACAAACAAATGCACTTTGTTATCTAACTTCAAGATCATTTGATTACCACTTAAAAGACTAAGTTTCTTGTAAAGATAATTGATATACTTAATAATTAAGCAAATTAATCAACTTTATTCAATTATCTCAATATGGTCAAATAGAACTTAGTTTAATCATGAACTTTTGTTTTATTCTCATCAAAATCAATTAATAAACCCTGGGTTCAATAATCTATCCCTTTTTGATTAGGACAAAACTATTATATACCTAAGAACTCCCCCTCAATTTAACATTAGATCTTAAGATGTTCAATAATGGAAGAAGATTGAGCGAAATGCTTACATAATGAGAGTATTGATTCTTTTCATAAAATCTTGATATATTGGATATATTAAATTTACAAATGCCAAGTTATAATATAAGTCCAGAGGATAAAAAGGAGATGACCATTACCCAATCAACTTACCATTTTCCAATCAACTTGATAAAGTATTACTTTTCATAATAAAAAAATATAAGTCCAAAAGGTTAATAACTTAACCATTTGCTAACAACTTGAATCGAACGAATATTTCTCCCCCTTTAACCTCATCAAAATGAGGGGGATCCAGGCGATGAAGAGGGAAGAGGATTCAAGTCAAAATTTTGGCAGAGTTCTAGCTTTTATCGGAGAGTATACCCTTCGCAAGAAGAAGATCAAAGAAACATAAGGCTTAAAAAGAGTGATAAGACAGCGGGTAATGACAACTAAGAATAGCAAAGCAAGTTCATTTAGGTTAAAAGTTCAGCAAACATACGACAAAAACCATAAATAGCTAGCAATAAGAGCAAGGCTATCAAGGACCAAAGTTCACAATACAATAGAAATATAAAGTGGACAAAGGCCAAGTCCATAAACATAAACATAAGAAACATAAAAAGCTAAAGTGGATAACTAAGTAGCAGGTGGATCATTATCTTAAGCTAAAGGAGGAAAAAGGGCAAGAGGGGCAATGATAGTTTAGTTAGAAATGACTTTAGAGCCCTTTAAACCCATTGTGAAGATGATCATGAATATCCTCTTGGAGTTGATTGAACCGCATTTTAGAGTATTGATAGAAAAGATGTTGAGACACAAGAGTAGTTATTGGATCAAGGGTAGAAAACCCAAAATCAAGTGAAGGCTGGTGAAAAGATCCCTCAGGTGTAGGAGTAGGAGCATGACTAGGAGTTGTACCATAGGGCGTATGAGTATTGTAATTGCTTAACTCACCAAAGGATGTAGTCGGGTCCTGTGGATTGCGCTTAGAGTTAAGATCAAGGTAGGGGGGGAAGATCTTTCCACCTAATCCAATTGTTGCCAAATTTCTTTCAATTCCCCCTACAAATATCAATCAACCCAAGATGCTTAACATGAGCTACTTGTGGAGGTATAGGAAACTGAACACCATTTCTGATAACTAATTAGGTAACCAATCAGCTAAAGTAAAGGAAGGCTTGAGATGAGTTATTGGTGACATGTTCGAAGTACTATACTACGATACTAAAAAAGTCAATTTGCTTGTTCATGAGCAAATAATATAGAACCCATAAATCTTAAAGGGCAACATTAAATTGCTGGCTTCGACAAGGGCAATAGCTATGGATTACAATGTGGTGAAGGATTTTGGTCTTAAGGTTTAGTTGGATAGCTACTAAATTTCTTGCCTTTCCCTAGTATCCTCTAATACCCTTATATCTAAAGACTCACTCATAGAACTTTACCCCATAATAATTGACATTCACTTCTGTTCCTCCAACAGTAGTGCCAATGAGGCTATAGATATCCTTTGGAGTAATAGTGATGAAAGTACCTTAAACATATGTGTAAAGGACTCTAAGACACAATTCATCACTTAGATTCATTTTCAATTTAGGTCGACCTTGATTATCTAGAGAGTCCGACATGTTACAATAAAAATACGTAAGAGCATGATCATGCACCTCATTGAGAAGGCAAAGGAGGTCAAGGACATGGTTGGTGATGACGCCGGGAATAGCCGTAATTTGAAACTCCTCAAGCACCTCTGGTGGATAGAAGATGCCAGTATCAATCTTGAGATTGGCAAATTTTTCAAATCTTTAAGCATGTTGTTGTGAGGGAAAAGGTGGTGGTTATAGGCTAAAGGTGTAAGACCACGAACAACGTACAATGCCTTGGGTGTTTAGAGAGGTTTATGTGATAAAGATGGGTATGGGCGTGTATGGTGAAGAGGATGAGGGAGATGGGTAAAGGTGTTTATGATAGTTAGTAGAGAGTGCAAGTGATGGAAGCCGGTGTGACTGTTGATGAGTATAGTTAGAGAGAGAAAGTGATGAGAGGAAGAAGAAGAAAGAGAGGCTAAACGAAGTGAGGAGAGAAATAGATAGGTGAGAGAGTGGGGAGTTGATTTATGGAAGAAAATGAGATTTTGATGGAGGAGAGGTGGTGGATCGAAGAGAGAGAAAAGAGGCTAGGGTTTGAAGGAAGGGAAAAGGGGGCTTTTGGAAGAAGATAGAAGGAGAGATGGTTTAGCATGATGTTAAGTTATGCTTGGAAACTGTCGAACCGACATGCCAGTAGTATGGGGAGCTAACATGCCGGCTAATGGAATAGAAGCTTTGTTCGTTGATTTTAGAGAAGAGTATACCGGCATGTCGGTGGTTAGGTAGATCAGTATGCTGGTTCTTTGAACAGAACCGAAATTAACTTAAAATCTAGGAGAGTATACCGGTAAGCTGGTAGGTGGAAATGCTGGCATACCGATTAAGCAAACAAAACCAAAATCAATTTGTTATTGATGGGGGTATGCTAGTAAGCCGATGCTTGGGGGAATCGTCATGCCAGTTGTCTGTAATTTTGCAGAAAATTAATTAAGTCCTCTTTATTGAGCTAAGTTGCCAATTCAAATTGATTTGTAGTGATTTAATGAACATTCTAACACCTTAAACAAATTTATTTGAGTCCATTAAGGCTTGGAAAAACTAAATTGAAGTAAGATTTTAAAAATTTAGTTAAATCAAACTCTAAAACCTTTGAAGAGTTTAATTAAGAAGAAAAGTGCATATATAAGCAAGACATGTGAGTAGCCATTAAGTTTTTGTGCACCAATATTTCAAGCAATTTTCAAATACATATTTGAGCATTATAAGAGCAAATTATAGCCTCGAGGCTCTATAGAATACAAAATCACTACATGAGTTCCTTAGGATCAAAGTTAATCATGTAAATAAATAGTGAGCAACTAGAGATCCTTCTACAATTTCAAAATAAGTTCATGCTCCAAGTATGATTAAAGTTATCAAGAAGCGTAGTGACTTATGATCAAACTAAATAGCATTCATATTGGCAAAAATAGGCAAGAAAAGCTCCTCATAGCACTTTAATGTCTAATAAAGTTCTAAGGTCAATTATGCATAAAATTCAATTTAAGCTAGTTTGACCACTCAAGCATGATTTAAGGATGAAAATAAACATGTGAGGCCCCTTTTTGGGCATAAAAACCGAAATAGGATGAATTTGTGCATGTGTAAACTTGAATACTTTATGAATGACTTCAAGTATGCCTAAAACATACTAAATGTGATATTTAATGCATAAAAACCATATGATCATATTTCTTATATTTCATAGTGTGGATTTTACCAGTCAACCTACTTAGTAGGTTATTTTTGCTTAAAAATGCTATCTTAGTTCTTATGTGTCTAGTACTTATCTTGCATGATCATTCCTAATTCTCTTCTTAGAGTATAAAATCTTTCTTCTCACAAGGGTTTAGTGAAGATATTGGCTATTTGATTGCTAGTATTAATAAATTCTAAGCAAATATCATTGTTTTGCACATGATCACGAATAAAGTAATGTCTAATTTCTATATGCTTAGTCTAAGAATGTTGAATTGGATTTTTAGTCAAATTTATAACACTTGTATTGTCACATCTTATTAGGACATTGGTGAATTCTAAACCATAATTAAGTAATGTTTGCTTCATTCATAGTACTTGAGTATAACAGTTGCTAGCTACTACATATTCAACCTCAGTAGTAGAGAGTGTTACTGAGTTTTGTTTCTTTAAATGCCTTGACACTAATGAGTTACTAAGGAAATGACATGTGTCGCTTGTGCTCTTTTGATCAACTTTGCAACCGGTAAAGTCGGCATCAGAATATCTAATAAGATCAAATGGGGTGAACTTAGGATACTACATACAAGCCGATTTCAATGGTGCTCACAAGATACTTAAAAATATGTTTGATCGCATTCAAGTGAGATCCTTTAGGATAAGATTGAAATCATGCACATAGATACACAGCAAACATGATATCAGGCCTAGATACAATCAAATATATGAGACTTCCTATTATGCCCCTATACATCTTTTCACAAATGTTCTTTCCACTCTTGTCTTTATTAAATATTAGAGTCGTGTTCATTAGAGTTGGCTTAATTTTACAATTTTCCATTTTAAACCTTTTTAAGAGCTCCTTAGTCTATTTAGTTTGGTTGATGAAAATTCCATCTTTTGTTTGTTTAACTTGAAGACCTAAGAAATAGTTAAGCTCTCCCATCATACTCATTTCAAATTAACATTTCATGCATTAGATATACTCATTAACTAAATCCATGTGAATAGCACCAAACACAATGTCATCTACATATATTTAGAAAATTAGTATATGATCATTATGTTGCTTAATGAATAGTGTTGTGTTAAGTTTCCCTCTAGTGAATTCATTCTTCACCAAGAAGCTACTCGATCTTTCGTACCAAGCTTTAAGAGCTTGCTTAAGTCCATACAAGGCTTTATTGAGTTTATATATATGTTCTAGGAATTTAATATCCTCAAATCCTGGTAGTTGCTCTACATATACCTCTTCTTTGATGTAGTCATTTAGAAAAGCATTTTTAACATCCATTTGATATAGTTTAAAGTCTTTATATGTGGCAAATGCTAAGAGCATTCTAATGGCCTCTAATCTAGCAATCGCAGCAAAAGTCTCATTGAAACCAATTCCCTCTTCTTAGTTCTAACCTTTTGCAACTTATTTCTTGTTACTATTTCGGTTTCATCTAACTTGTTTCAAAATACCTATTTAGTTCCAATTACCATTCTATCTTTTGGTTCAGAAACTAAGTTCCATATCTCATTTATAGTAAATTGATTTAGCTCTTCTTATATAGCTTGAATCCAAAATTCATCTTTTAGAGCTTCATCTACATTTTTTTTTAAGTTAAGATAAGAACATTGCATTACTTAGATTCTTAAGTAAGGCTTTAGTTTGCACTCTATTGGATGATTCTCCTATTATTAGATCCTTAGGGTGATTTTTCAAAAATTTTCATTCTCTAGGTAAGTCTATGTTAGAGTTGTCAACAATTCTATCTTGCTTAGAGGATTCCTTCTTAATTGGATTGGATTGATTTTTGTTAAGATCAAGACCATTTAAATGAGCACCAATGTTCTCTATTTCATCATTAGACTCTTTATATGCATATGTATCATCAAATGCAACATGAATTGATTTTTCTACAACTTGTTATATACTTTTGTTATATACTCTATAAGCTTTGCTAGTGAGTGAATAACCAAGAAAGATGCTTTCATTTGATTTTGAATCAAATTTCCCTAGTTGTTCATTTCCATTATTAAGAATATAATATTTTATTTCAAATGGATGAAAATATGATATGTTAGGTCTTTTGTCTCTTTGAAGTTCATATGGGGTTTTCTTAAGGATAGATCTTATGAAAATACGATTTGATATGTAATAAGCTGTATTAACGGCTTCAGCTAAAAAATACTTAGGTAGATTATTGTCACAAAGTATAGTCCTAGCTATTTCTATAAGGGTCATATTTTTCCTTTTGGCTACACCATTTTGTTGTGGAGTTCTAAGTGCTAAGAAAGTATGTTTTATTCCATTTTTATTACAAAAATCTTCCATTTCATAATTTTCAAATTCTCCCCCATTATCACTTCTTATTGAGATAATAGAAATACTTTTTTTCATTTTGGACCTTCTTGCTATAACTCAAGAATACATGATATGTTTTATCCTTGTTGGCAAGAAAGAAGGTTCAAGTGTATCTAGTAAAATCATCAACTATGACCAAGGTATATCTCTTTTCTCTTAAACTTAAGGTTTGGGTTGGGCTAAATAAATCTATGTGTAGTAGTTGGAGTGGCTTAGAAGTTAAGATGGCATCTTTTGATTTGAAAGATGACTTGGTATGTTTGCCATTCTATCTTTATCAAAACTAATCCTAAGTAATCTTTTAACAAGATTCCTTTTAGCTAGTTTTGATAAGACATCCATATTAACATATCCTAACTTCTTATGCTACAACCAATTATCATTGTTTTGAGCGGATAGACAAGTTTCAAGAGAATATGAAAACATATTGAAGTCAATTTTGTAAATGATTTCTTGTCTATACCCCTTAAAATGGATTTGGTCATTGTTAATGTTTTCAATAGAATATTTTGATGTAGGAAAGATTACTTTGTAACCTATATCACACAATTGACTAATACTAAGCAAATTATGTTTCAAATTATCAACGAGAAATACATGCTTAATAGTAAAATCATTATTAATGCAAATATTGCCTTCACCAATAACATAAGCTTTCTAGTTATCTCTAAATGTCATGCTTCCTCCATTTTTCAAGTCTATAGATGTAAACTTGGATGCATCTCTTGTTATATGTCTTGAGCAGCTACTATCTAAGATCCGATTGTTGTTATGCTTTGAAGGGCCCTACAAAACAAATGGTTATTCTTTGGTACCCACTTTAGTTTAGGTCATTTGGGGTTAGTTGTTGTAATGTAAGCTTGTCCCTTAGGGATCCAAACCATTTTACTTTTGTTATATAAGGAGAGATTGTGACGTAATGTACATGTATGTGCAATATGACCATATTTTTCACAATAGTTACAAGTTTTATTTGAAGCCTTAATAAAATAAATTTTGTATGCTCTAACACATTCTCTTTAATATAGCTTATTCCGGTTTTGTCTAACCTTAACCTTTGTGTTCAAAGGATTTTATTCGAATTCTTTTCTCCATCTACAAATTTTGCCATTGTCTTCCTTAAATCATCTAAGCTAGATTTTAGGATTGAGTTTTTAATTTCAAGATGACCTAATTTGTCAATCATACCTTCATCATCCTTTGCCTTGTGTTTTAGTTTTTTCATTTCCCTTTCAAAATTCTCGTTGGCTTCCTTTAATTTGATATTTTCATCTATCAATTCATTATTTCTAGTACTTATCTCTACATTATCCCTTATCAATTTCTCATTTTCATTTTTCAAGTATTCATTATCTTCTTCTAATCCTTCTTTTTCATCAACTACTTTATTATATTCACTTTTGATAATATCAAATTCATCACCTATTTCACTCATCATTTGCTTCAAGACTTTTTTCTTCTTTTGCACTTTTATAAATTCTTTCAACAACTCATCATATATACTCCTAAGTTCATCAAAGAAATAGTCATGTGAAAAAAAGCATACCTTTTCATTGAGAACCATGAAGCAAGTTTCAATGTTGGAATCACTAGAATCCCCATCACTTTGAGTAGCTATCATAGCTTTCTTTTTTTACTCTTTATCAACCTTCTTAAGCAATGGACAAGATTGTTGAATATGTCTCGACTTTTGACAATTGTAGCATTCGATGGCTTCTCTCTTTTCCTTCTTAAACTTAAAAGGTGATCCTTATCCATCCTTATCTTTGTTAATCTTTTTATTGAATTTCATGAACTTTTTAAACTTCTTTGTTAGCATTGCAACCTCATCATTGTCTTCACTTTTTTCTTCACTTGAGTTCTCCTCCGTAGCTTTTAGGGCAATTATTTTCTTTTTAGAATCTTCCCCTTATCTTTTTACCATCTCATATGTCTTAAGTGTTCCAAGAAATTACTCTTTTGACATTTCATTGAGATCATGAGTTTCCTCGATAGCAGTTTTCTTAGCTTCCTAATTTCTTAGGAAAGACCTAAGAATTTTGGAAGTTATCTCAAGATTAGTAAATGTTTTCCCAAGAATACTCAAGGGATTAATGATATTGATAAACTTATTATGCATCTCATCGATTGTTTCATTAAGATTCATCATAAAGTTTTCAAATTGTCCACATAATAAGCTTATTTTTTTATCCCTTACTCTACTAGTTTCTTCATATGTGCTTTGTAATTTGTCTCATATTCCTTTGGCGCTCTTACATGTACATATCTTATTGAAGTCATTTTTATTTATGGTATAATGTAAAATGTTTATAGCAACTTCATTTAGATTAAGTAATTTTCAATCATCATCTAAGTAATCTCTTTCTTCTTTTCCTTTTATCTTAAATGGTCATTGGTTAACTACATGCCACAATAGTTTATTTTGTGCTTTCAAGAATATGGACATCCTACATTTCCAATATTGGATAGTTGCTATTGGTTAAGAGAGGAGGCTTATTAATTGCTTGTCCTTCTAAAAATCCTAATGCATTAAATGCCATGATCTTTACTCTAATATGCAGTTAAGCAAGTGATTAGAAACTAGTATTGATACTAATTGAAGGTAGGGAGGTGAATTGAGTTCTAGGATAATATGTAATTCTTTTCGAAATTTCCAATTAAATGCAATAACAAGAGTGATGGTAAAACAATAATAAGTACAGAAATTAAAAGATATAGGGATAGAGAAATTCAAGTCTGGATATAACATGGAGTTCGAACTACTCCTTAGTCTTTATAGACTTACAATGCCTCCAATTGAGGACTTCATACCACTTTATTAATTTTTCAACACAATGCTCTAAGAGCTTACACAAGCTTATACACAATTACTATTTCACATAACAATCTCTAATGTAATATTCTTCTTTCTCTCAAGATTACAAAGTATATAAACACTCAAGCACTACACACTAAGTCTCTTTTATTTAATTACAAGTAAAGAGTATAGACACAATTGTAAGTAATGAGACCAAAGAATGTAAGAGAATGTCTTTTGATTGCAATAGAATATCAATTCTTAATTTCCTTTGATCGGGTTGTTGAGCATTTATATCAACTCATTGAATTCTTCCCGTTATTGTATACTAAATACTCTAACGACTACTTAGATCAAACTTACCGGCATATCAATACTTTACCCTTACCAATATGCCAGTAATAAATTGCATCACTAGCATAAACATTGGCAAGTGAACCGACATGCTGGCTCCTTAAGGCCAATGAGCTTTTCTTTATGTTGTTTAGGGCTTTACATTGTCAAGCTGGTTCTTCTTTAAGACATCATGCTGATAGACTAAATATCACCTGAAAATACTTTTGACAAACAACAAACAGATACACTTTACAATCTAACTTCAAGATTATTTGATCACTACTAAAAAAATTAAGTTTCTTATAGAGATAATTGATATACTTAATTATTAAGCAAATTAATAGACTTTATTAAATTATCTCAATATGGTCAAATAGAACTTAGTTTAATTATTCACTCTTGTTTTGTTCTCGTTAAAATCAATTAACGAACCTTATGTTCAACACTTGGCATATAAATCATATAACTTATATCCTTTTTGCCCATTAGCATACCTAAGAAAAATACATTTGTTACCTCTTACATCTAACTTATCTTTATGAGGATCTAAGTTTGCAATGTAGCATAAACATCCTACAATCCAAAGATTACCATAAGAAGGACTTTTATGGAAGAGCATTTCAAAGGGTGTCTTCCATCCTAAAATTTGCATAGGCATTAAATTCATGAGATACGTATTTGTAAGAAAACACTCTCCTCAAAATTTTTTTAGCAAATTAGCATGAAGTCTAATTGCCCTTGGAGTATTTAGCAAATGTCTGTGTTTCCTCTTCACTTTCCCATTTTGCTATGGAGTATATGGAATAGTTCACTGATGAACAATTCTAAGTCTTAAGAAAAGATCCTGAAATCTATAGGAAATAAATTCCCCTCAATTATCAGTCCTTATTGTTTTAGGAGTAATAGAGAAATGGTTAGAAATAAACTTAAAGAATTGAAATAGGATAGCATGTGTTTGACTTTTGTGATTCATCAAATATGTCTAAGTAAACCTAGTGAAATCATCTACTATAGTGAGAAAGAATCTAGCACCAATCAAGGAAGATATATTATAGGGATCCCAAACATCAACATGAATCAACTCAAATGCAAATGAAGTTTGAGTACAACTTCTTAGAAAAGGCAAATGATGAAATTTTGCCTCTTGGCAAGTATTACACAGAAAACCATCAAAGTTATAGTGTTTACAACTAGCTAAATGTTTCGGTTTAGACATGGATGTATGCCTTAAATGATTGTGAAGAAGCATTACATCTTTACTATTACTAACAGAAGAATTAACAAGAGAAATACATGAAGAACTCGACTAAAGAATATAAAGTCTAATGGAAACTGTTGCTGTAGCTACAATCTTCTTAGAATAGAATGGATGTCTATAAGTGACATAAAGAAGGATCAAATACAACTTGCAGTGACAAGTTTGTATAATGACAATAGATTGTTTTTGAATTATGGTATGTAAAGAACATTGTAGATTATGAGCTGAGATGTGATATCTATAGACCCAACTTGATTTGAGTACCAAACACTTCCATCAAGTAACCTAACTGAAATTGGTGTACTGAAGTGTTTGACATGTGAAGGATTTTATGATATGGTATCATATGATCGATGGGGCTAATGTCCACTATCCAAGTAAACATGTTACTATTCAAAGCTAATAAACAATAAGAACTGAAAGAAAACATACTAGTAGTTTGTAGTTCATCAGTTGTCTTAGAAAAATCATTTAAAAAAATCGTGTGTCTTCATCATTTTTATTGTTTCACAACACAACTCCTTTAGACACTACTTGTCTACTATCTTAACAGCAACTCCATTGTTATCCTTTACTCCCTCATCAAATGGTGTATCAACAATAGCTAGAGAGTTAGTAGTTTGACATAAACAAGTCCCTAAACTGTGCCCCTTTGAAAACACTTTCTTTCCCTTGTACCACTCTAGATACCCTACAATTTGAAAACACATTTCTATAGTATGTCCATCCCTTTTACAATGCTTGCAATGCGGATTCTTCTTATTTTTCCTCTTATCAACATAAGTCCCCTTACTGGAATAAAATGTAGCCATTTCAACACTAAAACTAAGCATTCCACTAACTTGCCTTTGCTTTTCTACTTGTTAGACAAAATAGAAAGCTCTATTAATGGAAGGCAATGGCTTTATAGACAATAATTGACTTCTAACACCTTCATAGCATTCGTTTAGTCCCATTAAGAATTATACCAGCTTATTATGAGAATCATATTCAACAATCTGCTCTTTCATGGTGTAAGTATAATACTCCATGCATCTACAATTGCATCTAGGAAAAGAGTGAAGCTCTTAGAACTCATCCTAGCATTTACGCAACTTATTGTAGTAAACATTGATGGCTAAATTGTTTTGCTTAGTGTTAGTAATCTCTTGTTGAAGTTGAAAGATCAATAGACCACTTGCAATACCATATTGTTCACAAATTTCTTACTACAATTGATATGTGAACTAAGTATACAAAAAAATTTGAGCTAAATATCTTAACATTGAGTTAAGAAGCCAACTTCAAACCATATAGACGCAATGAATCCATTTATTCAGTTCTTGCAAATCATTAGTAGCTCTAGTAATGGATCCATCAATAAAACCAATCTTAATCTTAGCCCCTAGCCCTAATTTCATAGATTTACTCCATGAAAGGTAATTACTACCATTAAACATGATATTTCCTATTGATGTCCCTGGATTATTTGATTTAGATAAGAAATATGGATCATTAATTGCTAATTCTACAGCATTATTCATGATTTGCAGTTGTAAACTACTCATGCAATCAAAAGAATTTCAATTGATCAATCAAATAGAACTAGAGAAGAAATACAGACGATTACTTGCTCTAATACCATGACAAAATTTAGTAGGAGTGATTGTGTTTTCCCTTGTACACCATTCAAGCAATCGATAATCCAGAGAGCAGAGGATTTGAACACTCGAAAGAATGCAAAATATATTCTAAAGTTCTATCAGTGTGTTATAGAAATAACATCTGCTATTTATATTAGTATAGAGATCTAATAACAAACTCTATCCTAACAGCCAATAGCAACTAAACAAGTGGAACAATCTAATACTAACATGTGTACAAAAAAATAACTTATACTAATACTCTATATTCTGTCCGAAAGCATACAACCGTTGGCTACAGACTCCCTAAGCATAGTTGTACTCTAGCAATCAACCTCATATGAATAAACTATACATCAAACTTTTGTAATATAATAATAATCAATGATAACCCAATTTGCTCGTAAGCTGGAATAAGACTTGCCAGTGACGGCTCATAAAATTCCAACATTTCAAAATACTCATAAAGTAATGCTCTTTAAGTTTGAGACATGACATTTATGTACTTTCTTGTTTTTTCCTATCTCAATCTCTTCTATAGCATAACTCTAATGTTTTTTTTTCCATCTTTTCTTTCGATTGAAAACTTTTATTGACAATTTTAAATTAAAAGCCTCTCCAAACTTTCCAAAACCAAACAATCCTCTAGTTCTATATGGAAAATGAAAAAGTAAATATTTGTATATATTCATCCCATTAACAATTTTCCATAACTTATTGTACGCTTCGTAAGAAAAGAAAAAATATAAAAGAATATATAAATTTTTATCTTTTGGCGCTAAGTAGCATCATAGGTTAAAGCATAACATAGACATAAGGTATTTCGTTCATAAGTGGCACTTTGGCAATTACAATGTATTGCGTGATGTGCTGGAGGGCGGAGGCAGGTGCAGAATCTTCCCAGGAACTAATTTTCCTAACACGTGCACCAACATTCTTACCAGTAATTCCTTAATTTTAGATGTGTGATGCCGTCGGCGTGTTTTTGAGAAGATAACCAACAGCCAACCCCAACGTTTACTGCCAATCCTCCGCCCAAGGCGATGCATAGAGAAAATCCCTTTTTATATTCAAATTACATATAAAGATTAATCATTAGCCATGATAGGATCTAGGGTGGATATATAGCATAGGAGGAGTGAATTGTGAATTTTTTTTAATTATGTTACAATTTAAAAGGATTCAAACTTGATTTCTATTATCAAAAGATGAGTATTCATATAACCAAATTACTATGATTCTTAGTAATGTTATTGAAATATATACCTGAATATTATGAATTCTGACCAATGTTACAAATAAGGTTTTATTTGCATAAATTCTCTTATATATTTCATAAGACTGCTTGAAAAAAAAGAAAAAAAAGAATTAGTAACCATCAAGTCAGGTCCCTTTCTTTTGAATCACATAATCTTATTAGCAGCTACGTCTAACCAAGAAATATTAGATTGAATAAAAGACATAACTGAACCTTGTAGGGAGAGTTGGTTTACAAGTTGAATATTAGAAATTAGGAATATGATGAATTAGTGTGTCATTTTGTATATTTCTTTATCATACAAGTTGCAAATCTTTTAATGAATTGAGAAGTTCAATCCGACATTGATCACAACATAAATCACAACCTCAAACAAAGGCGAATACCGAGAATATATATATATATTTGTATGTGGTTGCTTAAAGTGTGCGGTACTAATTTCTTTCGGAGAGTGCTTGTACAAGCAAGTACGATAAAGCCAAAAAGACGTCAGGCGCTACTTGCATGGTGATTTCAACTTCAAAGCCATCGTCCACATAAAATGCCATTTATGGAAGCAATGCAACTGCGAGCACACAGATTTGATCACCGGCCTATTCAATCTAATTTGATGCGTTTCCATATATCAAGTGAGTTTATTTTAATGGGACTCACGTCGGGGAAAAATCGAAAGGTAAGCTGGAAGTATTCTATATGTGTATCAAAAGTCAATTAAATTTCTTGTGCTTGTCATTTGAGTTCTCTAAGTTTAGGGCACAATTCAATCGTCCTTTTAACTGAATCATTTAAATCTTTTATATGTATATGTATTATTGCACTATCTATGTCCTTTTCCGGTACTTACTTTTATCATGCTTATGACTATATTTATAATATAAATTAGAAGGTTTGGATGACTCAAAAACCCATTTAAAGCATGAAATACTTATTTAAAATTTGATATAACATAAAGGATTTAAATGACATATTTAAAAACATAGAGAAATTAATTAACTTTTGTTATAGACAGGAAGACTTCTAAAAAATGAATCCTCATATTAGAAATTCTCTTCGTTTGCTTTTCTCAGTTTTCTTTTATCTATCATTTTAAAATATTATCACGTATAATTAACTGTTAAAATAATAAAGAACATGATAATATTACATAATATTTTAAAAATTTAGATGACTTCAATCATTGATTTATAAATTGAGAAAAATTAAGATAATAATAAATAGACATGATTCAAATCTAGATTGTTAATGTATATAACATGATCACAAATCTTTTGTATACCAGCTTGATACCATATATGTTTTTCCAAATATGATGTTTAATTAGATGGAATTTACATTAGTATTTGAAAGAAGATTGTTTAAGCGTAATTTTTTGTTTGTATTTTTGTTTTAGAGTTATTTCAAATAGTACTTAAATATTTTTAAGGGAATATCAAGAAAAAACGTACTTATTCATAATTATTTTTGGTCGGGTAAAAATTTAGGTATTATTTGGCTAAACAAATATTTTGAAGAAAGAAGAATAAGGAAGAAGCTGTATATACATAGAGCTAGGCAGCTGAAAGCTATTGAAATGTAAAATATAACATTGAGTTACAAATAAAGTCATTATGGATCAAATGCTCCGAGAAAGAAGGGAAAAAAACCTTGAGCATTGTTAAAATTTCTCTTTCCGTCTATTAAGTTCTAAATATTTTTAGAGGTCGACTTAATTCCTAAACCTTTACACTCGGTCCGTTTATTTTTTTTAATAGAATAGATAAGAAATGGAAATGTTATGAATTGAGAATAACTATTATTAAAAATATGTTAGAAATTTTTAATTCATTGTTTACTTCCTATAAAATTTTATTATACAGAATACTTATTCTAGTGTTTACTTCATTTATTAATTATAATATTGAGTTGAGAATAAAACTAAAAATATCAATTTGCTTTTATTTGATCATTTTGGAAAACAATGAAAAGTTAATTTATTATAACATTTATAGGGGGTACAATGTTCATACTATATAAACATTTTACTCCCTCTACATTTCACATTTTCTTTGGTAAACTTATTCAAGGTGTAGTGAGAATAGAGAAGTGCCCGAGAATTAATATTCTCTTACTTATTTTTTAAGTAAATAAGGTAATTAAAAATATAGAAAAAATAGTTATTATTACCTTAAAGTAAACAGGTTATAGGGATGAGTCCTAAATCTCTTTAAAACTACACTTAAATCATCAACATTTTTAAAAAACACTAGCCAAGTAAAAATCGTCTTAAAAATTATTAAAGAACTATCTCTTGTTTTCATCATTTAGTATATCCTAAAAAAGAAAAGTTTCAGACTTCAAATGCGCATTTTGTAGTGCTTAATTGGTAAAATCCTTTCATCAGAAAACGCTAATAAAAGCCACCCAAATTTGTAAATCCTTATAAAAGGTTGAGAGAAAATCAAGTTGAGTGGCCATATCAAATTTGTCTACAAATACGAAATATTACTTTGGATATTTAGTTACAGTATGAGACACCCGACATAATATCTTTCGATAAGTTGAAATTACACATTTAAGAAAGAGTAGAGTTTGGCACATGAGTTAAAAGGAACTGAATTTTTTATAATACAGAATTTGAGACAATCGACCTTTTAAATAAAATCTGCTTTTTTATATGTTTTATCTTTAATGAAAATTGTTGTTAAAATAAGTAAATCAAGAGTTACATTTATTTATTTTTAAAAAAATTTACATCTAGTTATATTTACACCTCGACATGCTCTTTCATGTTTATGGATTAATAGACTGATTTAAACAGCCTCAAATTGAATGAAATTGATTATATAAGTGGACAAATCGTCATATGCTGGAACCTGAGCCTTCAAGTCCTACTTGTTTTATCATGTGAAATTCTTAGCCAAATAAGAATAAATTATTAAAATCTCTAATTTTAAGATTTGATTTTATACTTTATATGGGAAAGCAAATAACAAAAAGGATGTAAAACTTTTATTTAACTTATTAGAGCATCCCCAGTAGAGCTCCTTGACGTAGGTTCCAAAAAGTAAAGTACTTATATAGAGATTCTTCACCATTAAAGCTAGATCCTTTAATATTTTGGGGTTTTATCTTTTTTTTTTTCCTTTCTATTTTTAAGAGTTGTTTATATTAAAAATTTGTATTAAGATCTTATAAATAAATATTAATGATCAGTGTTTAAGAATCCTGTAGATAAAAAGAAGAAATTTTTGATTTATTATCAAAACTTTATATTGTGAATTTTATAAACAAACATTAAATATCAGTATTTAAGATTCTTAAATTATTGAGGTAATATTTAAAAATTTTAAACGGGATTTGGATGCTCTTAGCTACTGTAGTTTGGGTAATAATTATTAATTTTAAAACATTTCAATAATAAGATAAATGTCGGTCAAATTACAGCCAATGAGTGATGAAAAGCAAAAGAAAGGACGGATGATATGACGAGCCACGACACCCACGGACTAGATGATGGAAGAAATCTAGTTGTGTAATAGTAATACTATAAAATAAAAAACCAACGGCTGTTTTACCTATAGACTAAGCCCCACTTCTTAGCGGTTTGGCAAAAGTTGGTTTTTCTCTCACTTTCTTCTCTCCCTCATACAATGTAGGATAGGAGAAGTACACAAACCACTGTCAGCCCACAATTTTCTCTTGGGAGTTTAAGGACCAAAACCAAAACCACTTCTTGTTTTGATAGCTTCGAGTATTTTTTTTTTGTCCATTTGTCGTCATCCTATTTGTTTGATAGTAACATGAGAGAGAGGAAGCGAATCACATTCACAGAGGTTGAAACCCTAGCTGCCTAGGGGCCTAGCACATCATAGCTATGGACTATGGAGTCGTAAAACAAAATAAAAGCATTTCTGTGGAAGACCCAATCGTCATTTTCTCGGTTTCACCCCCGTGTGTGCCACGACGACATGTGAACAAAATATATGGATAGTATTTAGTTTGGAAAATGTCTCGGGTCTCGGTTGTTAAGATGTTAAAAGAAAAACAAAAAAGTTTATTATTAAAAGTTCCCATACTTATGGTTAAGCCAATAAATACGCCTTCATGGGATAGTTTATGAAGGAGTCCTCTTTTGACATCACAATATATTTATTTACAAACTTTCATCATTGTGAGATTGATAGTCTTGTGTTCATCGGATATTGATAACTTATCTTTATTGATATCATGTCCTTCTCAATCATTCTTTATAATTGAAATCCGAAATTAATCAATAAGTTTCATAAATCATGCTTAATATCCATTCGTGGTCCAATCATAACCAAATTCTGTTATGGTATCAATAGTTATGTCTAACATTGATTTAGTTCATATCATTTTCTTTTTCCATTCACAAATATATCGAAAAACCTTTAAAGATATCTGTTTATTTCCTACACAACCAAAAACCCCAAAACAATCATCATAGCATTTCAAAGCAAACCCAAATCCACGTCGTTTGGGGTAAGAACTTTAAGGGACCTGCTTCACATGGTAACTACAAGATCTTTTCCTTGATGATTGTGAGATTTAGGGATTTTTTTTCTTTTTCATTTTTTTTTTTGTTGAAATTGGTGAATAGTTGTGGTTGTCTTGGAACTCAAGCATTTAATTGATTAGTGTTAGTACGATTAGATTGTTGGTTTCTAATATTAATTGTTGGAGGTTAGCTGTTTTAGAGCGGTGAAGAGATCGATAATATATTTGTCTTATTCTCATTGATAATTTTTGTCAAAATTTGTTTTTGGAATTTACTGTGGCATAATTGGACTTAGAAGTTGTGGATCATCTATGCTGTTTTATTACGATGAGGTAATCTGGATAACAAAATAAGCATAGAAAGGTTTTTATTCAGGTTCCTACGAGGATTCAATTTTGGGTGATGTTTCCTTTATGAACGGTTGAAATGTACATTTGGGCAAGTCGTGTTAGTCTTATTACAACGTTGTGCATGATCCTATCAAGAACTTTTGTCGGTTTATTAGAGGAAGAAAACTTACCTTAACGCTAATGACAAAAGGAGCAGGTACAACATGATGTAGATATGTTGAAGAATATGTGCAGGATTGAGATGCTGAGAGAACAGACAGGTAGAAAGATCGTAAATTTTGATAATATCCTGATGGAGTTAGCATTAATTCCTGTATCTCGTATTAGTAAGGTAAAAAAAAAAAAATCCATGTACTTAAATTAAACAAAAACCTAAGATGAAGAGAAAACTGGTTCCATGTTGATTATTTGGTACGGGGTAAACCATATAAATTAGTTATAGACAGAGGCAGTTATAGTAATGATGTTTTGTAAAACTTGTTAATAGTATAGGTTTAATGGTCATAGTTTGAAAAATTTTTAAATAATATGGCCTGATTCTAAAAGAAATCTTAGTAAATTATGGCCATTTATTTAACTGCTTATTTTATAGAATTGCCTGTTATGGCCATCATTTATGGAATAATTCTGACTATTTAAATATAAATAAGTACTTAATAATAAATTAAATCTTATGCATTTATACGGTTACTCGATGGATGCATCAGATTAAAATCAAACATATAAATCGGTTCTCATCTTACCCATTGGGTCTACAGAGATAATACTCAAAAGAAAGGCTTGAGTAACATAAAGTGCAAAGGAGGGTGAAGAAAGAAATCCGTTTATACTAAAGTAATATCGTCATTTTTCATTATAAATAAGAGATAAATTTCGCTTCAGATATATTATCTTGCAAAAATTATTTTGTTAAAGATCCAAAACTTATGTTCATTATGTTATGGCATAATTTTACGTATGGTATCGAAATGAATGATTTTGAACATGTAATTTTCCAATCAACGTCCGCCAGCTTTGCAGATTTAAATTGTTTTAAGGAGATAAGATTGTTTATAGTTATAAGCTGTACTGTTAAATTTTTAGGAATTTTTCATCTTTTCCAGCTCATAAAGGAAACAAATATAATTTAATTTATGATCTATTTACATATGGGATAATCGTGTTATGTCATTTAACAATGGCTTCCTAGTATTTGTGTTAAGTCACATTCACAATATATTGAGATTTTCAAATACATGTGTCAAAGTCAAATCATGATTATGCAATATTTGCAAAGATTATAAATATTATATATATATAGCGCTTTTTTCAGACTTGATTCACTAATGTTTAATAATTCATTGTTTGTCAACTATGTTAATTGTTCAAGCCATGTTTATAGGGCTTGGTATTATATTGTTGCACCGCATACAAAGCAATCAAATTCTTAAGACGTTCCTATGCATAAGAGCTGCTTTGAAAAATATTAATGGTATGGTATTAGGGTTTAATTTAATGTATAAATAAACCCTAGTTTAATAGTTGCAAATATTCAGCCATCGAAGTAGTTTATAACAAAATATTAAATACTATATTTGGTGATTGGTTTTAATATTATAATTGCAACCATGAAAGTTTGACTTACGTCTAGGCTAAAAGGAAACAATTACCTTACGTTGTGAAGTTTAAATGTTATTGGATCATAATCTTATTGTTATGAGTGTTTCTTTGTTAAAATATTATTTAGTGTCTGTATGTATAGTCTTACGATATATATATAGTGTCTTATCACCAAAGTGACCAAACTATGTGTGATGAGTATATATCAAGTATAAAATAGTCATTTATCTATACTATTAACGAAATGCTTATAATAAAAAATAAATGGATAAATTAATGCTTACTAATCATTATAACTTCGGAATTTATCCAAAGATAAATCATTATTCTATGATCGATGAATATAATGGAGGTGAATTATTATTTTGATTAGATATATCTGTATATTCAAAGATAACTTATATGTTTGATTAAAAATTTCAAAAAACTGCTATTTATGGTATTTATTTAATGATAGTATATTATATTTTCAACCTAAAGAAGAACCAAAACATGTTCTAATGATTTGTTTATCCGAATCTATGAGCATTTATATATTAATTGTAGCTACTTTACTTCATTTCCATGCTTCTTTTGTTCCTATCTTAAACAATTAAAGTTTTTAAGTAATGCAAGCAAATCAACTTCCACTTAGATCTGTTGCATCTTGACTGGCATTAGTGGAAGAAAAGAATAATTTGCTACCGCTATGGATTCGAACGGTGAGGAAGAAAAGTTACTTCACAAGGCATGAACATAATGTAACAGATTAATCTCAGTTTTATACAAATGACTATTGCTAACAATATTAAAACTACTATTCTACAAATACAAAGTGCTATGGAATACCTTAAATTAGTGAAATTTCGTTTATGGCTAGCGAAAATCATAACCATGGAATTTATTGGGTCGTGAAGTATGTAGTAACATGTTTTTGATATGATTAATATAGCAACAAGACTCAAAACCTTGGTATGATAGTGGATGGCTTTTTTTAGTGCAATTTATTTTAAATTCATTGCCTTATGAGTATGAATTTTTTAAAATTAAACATAACACTATTATTTCACATTAAATATGTGGAATAGTTTCAAATGGAATAGGTTGAAACAAATTGGAGTAAAATGGAATGGAGTTAAGACCATAATGATAAATTTATTCCTATGTTTAGAAATGCTAGAATAAAATGGGATATGCATATAAGAGATTTGTCAAAGACGTCCTTAATTATTGGATATCACAATTAGTTTAAAAATTAAATAAGTAATTTTAATTAATGACAATAAATGAATACAGAACAAAATCGTAATTTTACCTTCTCAAAGGTGTAATTGAATTTCACCTTAAAGTTTGAATTGCCAATTCTGCTTTTTAAAACTACTTCCAAATATAAGAAAAATAATAGAATCCAGAATTACAATTCTATTATGAGTTTATTTTTATATACTTAACATGACATTAAGGAGAAAAATAGAATGTTAATAAATTATCCAATAAGCTTATTTAAGAGGAAGCAAGGCTAAAAGTATAAGGAGTTCATTTAGTAAACCCTAAAAGGTTAAGAAGTTAGTAAATTTCTCAGAGCAAATCCAATAAATTTAAGGATGGATCTACTAAATTTGAACAACTTGCTATTGATGATAAGGAGGGAAATAAGTTAGATTAATACAACTTCTATGAGAAATAAGGATATGAGTAGAAAGGTTACTTAAAATTAAAGCTTGGTATGACAAGAAAGGTATGTTTTATGCTTCCAAATCCTTCAATCAAAATTTACCAAAGTCCCTTCTAATGCTTGGTGGTTCAATTTTGGTGCCATTTTTCATGTTTCCAATCAAATTTTACTAATGTTCCTTCTAATAAACTTGCATGTTTGGGGTTGTCTAGTAGAAGCATGAGTATATAATCCATATGAAAACAAATTAGATTCTTAAACTATTCATGGTTAATTTATTGGTTCCCTAAAGAAATTCAAAAGGTATTTGTTTTATTATCCAAACCATAGATATAGAATTATTGAGATGAACAATGTAGAATTCATTGAGGATGGTGAGGTTAGTGGGAGTATTATAAAACAAATGATAACTATAAACGAAATAAGGATTAGTACTATTCTAACATTGTAAGAGTAAAATAAAGACAAATAGTATTTGAATGAAAAAGTGCTTGACAAAGAATCCAACTTATTATTAGTTAATAAAAATGAGATAAGTAGAATAACTCTGTATTAACCTATAAGGATAAGAAGGCTAACTATTTTTAATGATTATGTGGCTTATTTAGGAGAGTTATATTTTGATTATAGCATTGACAAATACCCTTTTTCATTTTCATAAGCCATTAAGAATAGTGAATCTAGTAAATGGATTGATGCTACAAAAGAAGAATTGAAACCAATGGTTGAAAACAATATCTATGATCTTGTTGATTTGCTAGAATGTTCCAAACAAGTTGGATGCAAATGGATCTAGACTAAACATGACTTGAATGTCAATATTGAACAATGTAAAACTAGACTTGAGGTAAGGCTCATACTTTAAAGGATGGTATTGATTACAAAGAGACTTTTTCATTGATCTCAAAGAAAGACTTATTAAGAGCAATTATGGCTTTACTAACTCAATATGATATAGGTTTACACCAAAAGGGTATGAAAACAACCTTTCTCAATAGGCATGTTGAGAAAGAAGTTTATATGGGCCAAACTAAAGGCTTTTCATTTGAAGGAAAACGTCACATGGTATGTAAGCTTAAGAAGTCAATATGTGGATTTAAACAAGCTTATCTGCAATGGTATCTTAAGTTTAATGATATCGTAATATCTTTTGGTTTTCAAGAGAACACCATTGATAAGTGTGTTTATTGAAAGATTAGTGGGAGTAAGTTTATATTTTCAGTTCTATATGTTGATGATACTTTTATTACTGCTAATGATCTGAGCATATTATGTGAGACTAATGGTACGTTCATTTAGAAGGAATTAGAATTCTATTCTATTCTATCCTTAGTCTTTATTACGACGTTCATTTAGTTTTTTATCACAGAATCACAATTCCGTAAGAATCACAATTTATGAATTCAACCAACGAATCACGATTCCTCACTACTGCCACTACTACTACTACTGTTACCACCACCACTAATTGCCACCATTGTCGCCTCTGCTGCCGCTGCCGCCTCTGCTGCTACCTTCCGTTACCACCACTACCACCATTGCCATTACTGCTACCACCGCAATCGTAGCCATCACCACCACCACCAATAGCGGCTATTACCACCACCATTGCTGCAGTCACCACCATCGCCACCACTACCATCTATCGTAGCCACCACTACCATTACCATCATCAATTGCCATAACCTATTACTTTAAGATTAGTTGAGAAAGAAAATGGACCAAGAATAATTTAGTCATTAAAATTATATCACATGTCTATTTTTAAATTGATTATAAATCCAACTAAACAAAATAATATATATTACACCCTTATTCCATTCCTTCTCATTCTATTCCATGAAATAAATGACAAGTAAAAGTTTCATAAAATATTCTACTTTTGCTTTTTGTCAAAGAGCTTTAGTCTTGATTTGACACATGTTTAATTGCTAATCTTAAGGATGATTGCTTTTAAAATTCTTTCTTTTTATCTTTTCTTCATTTTGCTCTTTTATGTATATCTTAGGATGTATATTTTGCTTCTTTTAGATACTTTTTACCCTTTTGTAATGTCTATGGATGTAGGAACCCTACTAGGTTGAATATATAAGGTCTCATCCTTGTAATAGTCAAAGATAGTCATCATCCTCCTAGCTACTGAATACACTATTTTCCTCTTAAGAAACCCTCTCTTGAGCTTTACTCTTATCTAATTCAGTTAACAAGAGTTAATAGTGAATGCCCCTAAGTTAGTATACGTATGTACTATCATGTACTAACATAGGTCTTGTAGAGTTTGGTGATGCATCATATCCATTAAGCTACTCACATTTACTAATGATGTGATTGGAAGCTAAGTTATCACTAGGTTTTACTAAGTATTTAGGGAATAGACCGTTCTCATAGAGAAGAAAGGTGAAAAGGGAAAGGCTAGTTAAACCCAAACGTTGAGATGTAGATATCACCTACTAAGAGTCATTCACAAACTTACTCTAGCTACTTGACATGACTCACGAAAGGTAAAGCAAGGATACTCACCACTGATCCTTGCTAAAGGAAACTAGATAAGAGCATAGGAGACTTGAAGCTTACATTAGTAAGAACCTAGAAAAGAGAGGAATAGTCATTAATAATCATGGAAGTCATTTGCATATAAGAAAATGACCCTATTCATTAGATGCTCATCAGGTACAAGAAGAAAAATGTGTACTCTGTAGCTTCTAAGTCTAAGTAGGCTAGAGATCTTTTGATAGATCAATAACTAAGCTAGGCAACTGAGAAACAAGTTAGAGACTCATTTAGCCATTCGGTCTAAGGTGTTTTGGTTCTTTAAGTACATCAGTATGCTTCTCTGGTATGAGCTTAGTAGCTTAGATGAATGAAGAATAGCTCGATGAGTAGTGAAGAAGGAAGACTCAAACATAAGCCTATCCATCCTTGGTCATCTAGCCACCTAGGATCCTTGAGGCTAACCCTTAAAGTCCTTGGAGGTACCCTTTAGTGAGCAGTCTAAATCTTGATAAGTGTTATCTTGAGGTCGATAAAGATAGGGAAGAGGTTAGTTTCCCATTAATTGAGCCCCAATCCTATCGCATTTAACATTTAGCAATTCATGTGCATTTAATACCTCTGTATGCATGACCCTAAGGCATATCACTCCTTTTTAGCAAAAGAGTTCTATGCCAGTGAACAATGGTAAAGTAAGCAAGGCATCACAATCCTTAGTACTGTATGTGACATAAAATTTTAGAAGGACAAATGGGGAGAAACTTTACCATAAGGTAATTGATACATGGTCCATTACCTTTTAATGCTGACTCATTATTGGTAAGGGATTACTGGCAATAGTCATGGAAACAAAATGAAGAAAAAATTAGATTTCAAATTTCTTTAGGATTAAATGAGCACATTAGGCTTATTGCCTTAAGGAACAACGACTAAGTTATAAGGGGATTAGTGTCTAGTCTAGACTAACCCCTTTTGCTTCTGACGTATATTAGCATCTATTAATGCCAAACTTTTGTTACACTAATGGATGGACTTAGATATCAAAATGATGCTTCTTTAGGGTCGTACACAAGGAGAAACAACACAACGAAAGGGAACAAAAGAAAACAAAGGGGGATTAACAAATCTGAGCAACTACCAATCAGATATGACACATCAATCAATCCTACTTAGCTTACAATTCACCAAATGTGACTCACCAATCCGAACTATAAAATCACTCACCACTACTCTTTGCTCAAGAAAGGAAACTTGTAATAAGAAATAATGCAACAACGGTTATTTGTATACAAGTTAATGAAGCTTATATACTAGCCCTACTAGAGTTACAAGGCATCCATGAAAAAGACAAAAGGGTAATTTACAAATGGAATATATAAAACATACTAAAAATTGAAAAAATATAAAGAATATTCTTTATGAAAAAAAATAAGGAATCCTTTTGAAATGTTATGCTAGAAGACACGTATTAAGAGGTGATTAGAAGCTCGTAATATAATTGGCTAAGATGTAATAAATTTTGAGGCCATTTGGTAATTGCTAAATCTTGCTCAAATGAGGTCAGAAGAGAGTCAATAATTAGAGCTGACCTGGTTTGGTTCAAGTTAGAGCTTAGGTATTGAAGGGTGTTCTAATCCTCTTTAGGTTAGGTGTCTCGATAGCTCGGGTTAGTTTAATGTCCGAAGTTGGTTAGATTGAACGCTGTCTAGATCATGGTAAGAGCTCATAAATAAGAATGGCTATTCAGGAAGTTGGCATGATTGCTTAGAGGTTCGGAAACTATGTTGGTACTTACAAGAGCTTAGCACTCAGGTCGATAGTAGTGTAAAAGATGGAGATCAAATAGGAATCTTCATCCTGAACAGGATTTCGAGCTAATATTCTCCGTACGAGTTCTTGTAGTCCTCTAGCTTGACTATACATGATTGGTTTGAGGAGTTTATTCCTATCATCTACTTAGGGGTTGAAAAGATCTGCCCTCAAATCCAAAGAGGTCTCTGGCTCTTGCTCTATCCTAGCATCTGTTGGATCTTCTTCTAGTTGGTGGGGAATCAAGTCGGACACATTAAAGGTAGAGGAAACACTATAATTCTCGGGTAATTTAATTTAGTAGGCATTGCGGTTAATCTTCTTTAGGACTTTAAATGGACCATTAGCTTATGGAGATAGCTTGCTCTATCTCAAGTGAGGAAATTGTTCTTGGTTAAGGTGGATTCATACTAAGTTACTTAGTTTGAAAGAAACTACTTGGTGGCTAAGCTACCAATCTCTTACTATTTCCGATTGAACTTAGTAATCTTCCTTTCCATAGACTGATGCAAATCTTGTATTTTTTAGGCTTGAGCAACTCTAGATTGACTCTCTTCCTTAGCTATCAGGGTACTAATCAGATTTAGGGGGATAGTAGGATTGAGGCCATAGATTACCTCGAATAGAGTATTCTTAGTGGTACTGTGGACAATTAAGCTGTATAAAAACTCCATAACCAGTAGACACAGAACCCAATCTTTTAAATTATTTCCTATGACAACTTAAAGTAGATTTCCCAGCGTTCTATTCACTACTTCAGTTTAGCCATCAGTTAGAGGGTGGCTACTAGAGACGAATACAAGTTTAGTTCCAAGTATTCTCTAAAGTGCCTTCTAAAAATAGCTTAAGAATTTTGTGTCTCAATTTGAGACAATGATCTTTGGCGCTTTATGCAGTCGGATAACCTCCTGCAAAAACAAATTAGCAATATATAAAACATTGTTTGTTCGATGGCATGGGATAAAGTACGCCATTTTGCTGAAGTGGTCCACTTCAATAAAGATTAAATCTTTTACTCAAGATGTCTAGAATAACCCTAGGACAAAATCCATGCTGAGGTCGAACAAAGGTAAGATTGATGTAGGTAAGGGCATATACTCTCCATGTAGCTCTCTATTCTCCTTAGCCCTCTTGCACACTTTACAACATCCAACTTCCTTATGGACATTATTGGCCAAACCAGGCTAGTGAAAGTTTCCTTTCAATAAGTCAGTTGTTTTGGTCTCTCCAAAATAACCAGATAATCCATTACTATGAGCTTCCCAAACTAATAGCTTGTATATGGAGTAACTTGGTATATACAGCCTTCTTTTCTTGAATAGATAGCTATCCTTGAGGTAAGATACTCCAACAGTAACTCCTTCTTTACATTGCTCAGGAATAGGACCAAAATGGGGTTCATAAGCATATTGCTCGATGATAAGGGAAAATCCCAATTGTTTTGATACACCGTATTGAGAACAAACAAGGGCAACAGTATCAGGGTAAGTCCAAGCTTGTAGAAAGCTTGAAATGAAGGGTAATGAAATGTGAAAATTAGAACAAGTAAACAAGATGAATAAGCAAACACCATGAATGATTCCAAGGATGCGACACATCAAGGAAACTCCGTAGACTCATAGCTCAACTCAATATAACGTATGAGTTGATCCAATGAGGATACTCATCAAATAGGTCTTATTTAAAGGTTAGGATAAGAGTTTAGTAAGCAAGCAATAAAGAGCAATGCTTACTAAAGAAGAATGTATTCAATATCTAATGTGTAAGATGATTATGCGGCTACCTATTACAAAGGGTATTTATACTAAAAAATTAAGGGTATCCTACTTAAAATGGAAAAGATAAAAAGGAGTATTGTTTAAAAGTAGTAATGCACAAGGAATAATAAAGGGTACAAAGGTCCTTTTCATGTAAGATAAGATGTGTGGCATTCGACCACTGGGAGTACTTTTGGTAGATACAGATAAGTAATATGGTTAAGATGTGCTTTGTTGAGTAAAGGTACCAAGTAGACTTAGCGGGCCTCCCGAGAAGATGTAGGTGTAGATGTGCTCTAGGGTTCTCAACACTAGTATTGCCAAGTTGTTGGTTAGCATAGTCATGGCCGAGCAGATGTGTGAGGGGTTTGAGCCGTTAAGGGAGCAACTAGTTGTCGTTTCTACATTAAGGACGCATTGCATTCCAATTCAACTGGTTTGTCAAAATCTAATAAGGATAAGATAAGGGCAATAGTGAGCTTCTCCTTGATTTCCTTGAAGCTTTGCTCAACTTAATCATTCCATCATAATCCTTCGCTCTTTTTTGTTAGCTCGATCAAGGGGGCTGCAATGATACTGAAGTTTTTAATGAATCGTCTATAGAAAGAACCAAGACCATGAAAACTTCATATTTCAGTGATATTCTTCGGTGTTGGCCATTCCAAGATGGCTCAGACCTTTTCCTCCTCTGCTTAGATTCCTCCTCCAGATACTACATACCCAAGAAAGATAACTTCACTTTGATCGAACATACACTTCTTTAGGTACGCATACAACTTCTCGACTCATAAAACATCAAAAATAACTTAAAGATATTGAACATGGTTGTTCAGGTTCACACTATACACCAATATGTCGTCAAAATATATGACCACACATCTTCTAATCAGAGGACACATCATATGGTTCATAAGTTGTATAAATGTGCTCGATGCATTTGTAAGTCCAAATGGTATAATCAATTACTTATAAAGACCATGCCCTATCTTGAAAGCAGTCTTTCATTCATCACTAAGCCTTATACGAATTTGGTGGTAACTACTTCGCAAATCAATCTTCAAGAATACATTGGCACCATGAAGCTTATCTAACATGTCATCGAACCTCCTCGGTATTAGTTATCTATACTTTATTGTAATACGGTTCATAGCTCGGTTGTTGATACACATGCGCTATGAACCATCCTTCTTTGGGACGACCAAAGTTGGTACATCACATGGACCTATGCTCTCCCTCTCACAACCTCGTTTTATTAACTCATCCACTTGCCTTTTCAATTTAGCAGCCTGGTCAGGATTCATTCTATAGGTAGGTCGGTTTGGCAAGACTGCGCCTAGCGGTAGATCAATATAGTATTCTATGTCTCAAACTGAGGGTAATCCTTTCGACAACTCTTCAAGGAATAGGTTGAAAAATTCATCAATCAATCTTTAGATCTCATCAAGCACATCTTCTAAATCTCTCATCTCCAACAATCTTCTGATCAATAAAAACATAAGCTCATTGACCTTCTCAACAGCTCGGAGCTTTCTTTAACTCATCACTAAAGTTTTGTTCTTGCTAACTTGGGTGAGCTGGTTATAGGCTTCATTCACCTGGGTTAGTGTCATAGGTTGTAGCACGATCTTCTTTCCATCCTTGACAAAGACATGGGTGTTCTTATATCTGTCGTGAGTAACACATCAATCGAACAACCAAGTTCTTCTAAGTAACAGGTGTGAAACTCCTAAGGAGATGGCATCATATACCACTTTGTCCCTATATACATTTCTAATACTAAAAGGTATAGCTACTCGTTTAGTGACATGCAAAGTACCCTTATCATGAAGCTAGTGTAGCTTATAAGGTCAAGGGTGCATAGAGGTCGGCAATCTTAACCTCTACACAAAGGATTGTACCACAACAGTGGTACGGCTCCCTCTATCTACAATGATGATGTACAATTGTTTTTTTATGGTACACTTAGTGTGAAATAAATTTTCCCTTTGGTCTTCCTTGGAGCTCGGTAAGGAGCTCAGCACTTATCTCGATTCTAGTGTCATCACTTCTCCTTGGTTAGTGTAGACATAGGTTTCCTCTTCCTCCTCGATTTCAACTCTTCTAGCACTCTTCTCCTCCTCTAGCTCGCTCTCATTAGTGTTATCTACTTTGTCTTCTCGGAGCACCATGGCACATTGGTTTAGATATTCGATAGCCATGTGTCCAAAACCTAAGCATTTAAAGCATTTCACCTCGTTTGTCTTCCGTATAGAGGTCTGTCCTTTCTCATATGTCCTCGAGGTCAGCCTATCCTTAACTCAACTCTTTTGGCCTGCTCGGCTATTATTAGGTCTATCATGTTTTTCTTTAGCTTGAGAAGGTGTCTTTGACTCAGCATGAGCAGGTCGGTATGAAATAGGAGCTTAGGAAAAACTCGATCCACATCTGCTTGGAGCATTTCTTCTTTGCTTTTCAACCATTTATGCTACTTTAATGGCCTCTTCTAATGTATAAAAACTTTATACCTCCATAATATTATGAATCTCATATTTGAGTCCAAAAACGAACCTCAACATTAATATGCCGTATTGAAAGCAAACAAGGGCGATAGTATCAAGTTAGGTCCAAGCTTGTAGAAAGCTTAAAATGAAGGGTGACAAGATGTGAAAATTAGAACGAGTAAATAAGATGAACGAGCAAAAACCACAAATGATTCAGAGGATATGATGTACCAAGGAAACTCCATAAGCTGATGCCTCAACTCAATATGACGCACGAGCTTATCTAATGAGGATACTCGCTATTTAGCTTTGCTTAAAGGTTAAGATAAGAGTAAAGTAAGCAAGCAATAGAGAGTAACGCTTACCAAAGAAGAATGTATTCAATATTTAATGTGCAAGATGATTGTGTAGCTACCTATTACAAAGGGTATTTATACCTAAAAACTTAAGACACCTTACTTGATAAGGATCATAGACTAATCACGCGCTCTCGCGCTTGATGACTCTCTCATATGGTTCATCAAGTTGTCCAAAGGGATTCTAACTCAATGAGCAATGCATTCTCTAGTTCGACCTACCGAGTTACTTTACTCTCTACCTTATCCAAGAGAATGCCAAGGTAACCGACCTATTACCGAGATAACCCCTCTACAATACGTCAATCTAAGGCCAAGCATCGAACCTGCATACTGCCAACCTAATATATGCTAAAGCTGAGTTGACCACAATCCCAAGCCAACTCGCCGAGGTCAATCTAACAATGGATCACCTCTTGAACTAACCCTTCCTCAATCTAGAACATCTGAGTTAGCGACCTCAACTCGACCTGTTCAAAACTTGCTTTGCTCGACAAACAATATCATTGGGACTACAAAATGGACAGTTGACACATGCCTTATTTTTTTTACATTCGTACCGTCCTTTGTAACCTAATATTTCTCTTTTTGTCATATTACAACTCTACCCTTGTAAATTATTCCTTTTCCTTTTTTCAATAAGAATCTTTTTGTAATTCATATTACCTTAGACTTACCTTAATTAGGTCATATACATACTTATAAAATTGTAATAGCCATAGCAGTTAATCAAAGATATTCAAACATATTCTTCCTTTGTGAGCTATGTTTCCTTGCTTGCTTTCGACTACTCTTATCTGTCCCATTGAGCGTGGACTAGTGATGAGTGACCTCTAGTTGGATGAGGTGTAAGGTGTTGGTGCATCATATCTACCAGGTGCATGAAGATACCTGCTTAACCTTTGACTATCATTTATCCTTCAAATAGTCTTAAGGTTTAGACCTACCCCTTAGTTACATGTGATATTGTAGTTCTTGTGTTCACCTACGTACTCATATCATCTTGGTATCAGAGTTTAGCTACGTTTAAGTAAGTTTCTATCACTTTGTACCTTAAGCAACTTGTTTTAGTTTGTTGAGGAAACTGCTATTGTTGCAATTGTTTGGGGAGTGTTTAGTGTTGAAGAATTTTATGGTTTGTTTTCCCTTGCTTCTTGTATGTGAAACAGAGTGTAAGTGTCTGCTTGTTTATCGTGTGTAGTTGTCATAGTTGTAGAAGTGATAGGTATTGTTCTGTTGTTGTTATTTGTAGAGAGAACTTTGAGTAGTATTTTTAGCTATTAATCACTTGAAATAGACAACAATGTTTGACTTTAGTGTTCAAGGAACTTTAGGTAACCAAAAGAGTGGTGCTTGAAATGGCCAAGGTCAATAAGGAAGTTCCATACCCTAGTCTGTAGATGACCAACTAGATAGACTTACTAACCTAGTGATTAGTCTGGTGACTACTATAAATAAAGATAAATAGCAAGCTAGAAATGGTCCCTATAGAGGACGAACTAGAAATGGTCCCTACAGAGGACGAATAATGAACAGCCTAAGAGAGGCAATAGTCAGTATGATTGAGTTAATGTCCCAATTCGATCACCTTGAGATGGAGGAGCAAATAGAGTTACTATGTGCAGACTAGCATTAGATGAGATTGAAAAAGAAGAGGAAGAAGTTAATGAGGAGGAGTATTATAAACAAAGGAAAGGAATAACCAAGCTCCTAGAGTGGAAACGTTGAGGATGTCCATCCTTAGTTTTTTTAGGAGCGATGATGTGGAGGATTACCTAGACTAGGTAGATAAAATCGAGAAGCAGTTTGAATGCCATGAAGTGCCTGATAATGCTTAGGTCAAACTTTTTGTGCTAGAGTTTATTGGCTATACAACCTTATGGTGGAAGAACTTATAAGCCACACAAAGATGAAAAGGAGAACGTGCAGTTAGAAACTAGGATGAAATAAAGAGAGTTACAAGGAGAAAATTTGTTCCAAGCTACTATTTATAGAATGTGTTCAAGAAGTTACAGGAATTGAGACAAGGAGGATTAAGTGTCAATGCATATGTAAAGGAATTCCAGATGTTGATGATCCAATGTGAAGTTGTTGACCCTAAAAACCAAATTGTGTCTCAATTCATTAGTAGGTTAAAGTATGAAATTAGACATATTCTAGAGACCATAAACATTGGATCATTCGATGAGCCATCTGAGCTGCCTAAAGAATTGAGAGGTGCCAAAGAGGGAGATTTCGAGTTCCTATCAGTTGACCTGTTCCGAGCAGACCTGTGCAAACGAAACCAAGTAAAGTCACTAAAACCTAACCTGCTTAAGCTATCCGAACAGAGGAAAAGGTGATCCCAAGGAAGTCTGAGAAAGGTCAGAGCTTAGGAAGGAAGACAAGTGAGATCAAGTGCTTTAAGTGTTTAAGTATTTTGACACATGGTTGCTCAGTGTTTAAACAGAAGAATCGTGATGATCCAAGGCAAAACACTAACTATTAAGGTAGACAATACTGATGAGGAAGTAGAAGAGATGAAAAAGACCGAATAGACCGAACAAACTAAACTATCAAAGGAGAAGGAAGTCATCTATAGTAGGGAAGGTAACTTTGTGCCTGCTACCCAATATTGAGGAGAACAATGAGTGTAAGTCATGTGCCTGAAGGCAAATAAAAAGAGAATCTATTCCACATTGGATGCAAGGTGAATGGGTCATTGTATGCATTGATTGTTGATAATAGCAATTGCACCAATTAAGCATTCGCTTTCATGGTCTAGCAATTGAAGTTGCTGACTAAACCCCACCCCAAGCCTTATAAACTACGCTAACTTGGTGACAAGGGAGCCCTACAAGTGAATAAATAAGTGAATGTGCCGATCATTATTGGAAACTATTGAGTTGAAGTGCTTTGTAATGTGTTGCCCATGAGTGTGTCCCGTATTTTTCTTAGACGACTCTGGATGTTTGACCAAAGTGTGAAATACAATGGAAGGAAGAACACATGTTCCTTGGAGCATAAGGGCAAGAAGGTAAAGTTAAGCCCCATGACTACTAAATAAGTTAAAAGAATGTAGACTCAATTGAGTTGAGTTCTGAAGAAAGAGGCTATGGTGATGACCTAAGCTAAGCTGAAAAGAGAGATAAAGCTTAAAGAGCCAATCTATCTATTGGTCAAAAGGTTACTTGAGATGAGGGGATTACATGAGGAGTTGCTACCTATCAAGGTGAAAACCTTATTGGATGAGTTTGTTGACTTGTTCCTAGTAGAATTACCTGAAGGTTTGCCTCCCCTCTGAGACATTAAACATGCAATTGACTTACAACCAGGAGTCGTACTGCCAAACAAGCCTACCAATAAGATGAACCACCAAGCTGCAAAGATAGGTAAATGAGTTGTTGAAGAGAGGATATGTATGCAAGAGTCCCTAAGCCTATGTATCATGTCACCCTTGTTAGTACCAAAGAAAGATAAGACATGGGGGGTATGTAATAGCCAAGAAATCAATCACATTACCATCAAGTTTAGGTACTATATACTAAGACTTGATGATATGCTTAATGAGTTGAATGGAGCAAGAGTATTTTCCAAGATTGATCTCAAATCTTGCAAAAGGGAGATCAATCGAAGATCGCATTCAAAACTTGCCATATATTATATAAATGACTTGTGATGTCATTCGGACTGTCAAATGCCTTTAACACATTCATGCAACTGATGAACCATGCGCTCCTAGAATTGATTGGGAAATTTGTGGTAATATATTTTGATGACATTCTAGTTTACAGCCTTGACTTAGAGACTCACTATGAGCACCTCTGATTGGTCTTTTCAAAACTTCGAGCTGAGAAGCTTTATGCTAACTTGAAGACATGTGACTTTTGCCAACCTAAAGTAATCTTTTTGGGATTTGTTGTGAGTAGTAGTGGTATACAAGTCAATGAGAAGAAGATAAGAGTGATTACTGAATGGCCTACACTGATGTATTTAGTTGACCTGTGAAGCTTACATGGCTTGACATCATTCTATCGCCGATTTATAAAGAGTTTTAGTACCATTGTAGCCCTACTCATTGAGCTGTCAAAAAAAGCATGTTGAGTTTAGGTAAGGAGAGAAGGAGCAAAGAAGTTTTGAAGAAGTAAAGAAGAAGTTGACTACTACCCTTGTCTTAGCTCTGCTGATATTTGACAAAGTGTTTAACATAGAGTGTGATATGTCTAAACTAGGCATAAATGTTATGCTAATATAAGAGGGTAGACCTATTGCCTACTTTAGTGAAAAATTTCAAGGAGCCACACTCAATTATTCTGTTTACGATAAGGAGTTCTATTCCTTGATCTAAGCCTTAACTATATGGCAACAATATTTGCTATCAAAAGAATTTGCGATCTACACTGATTGTGAATCTTTGAGATATCTGAAGAGTTAGCCTAAGTTGTCTTGAAAACAAGCTAAGTGGGTTGAGTTTATGGAGGGATTTTGTTATGTCGTGAAGTACAAAAATGGAAAGAACAATGTAGTGGCTGATGCCATTCCCCTATCAAGACGACATTCCCTTTTGATCGAATTGCAGACTTAATTACTAGGATTTTCTATGATTAAGGATTTTTATGTTGAGGATCCACATTTTGGTCCTATCTATGCCAGGTGTAAAGAAGATCGAACACTTGATGACTATCATTAGGAGGACGGATACTTATTTAGGAAGAGCATATTGTATTTCCCGACTTGTTCTACGGAAGAGCTATTAATACACAAGGTACATAGTAGAGAGTTATCTAGGCATTTTAACAAGTACTAAACTCATGAGGTACTATTCTTAAGATTCTTTTAGCCAAAGATGATAAGAGATGTCCAAGATGTATTTGAAAGGTGTATTACCTATAGAAAGGCAAAGAGCTAAGTCGAGTAAGGACATTATTTACTTTTGCTGATCTCGACCAAACCATAGTCCGAGCTAAGCATGGACTTTATGTTAAGATTGCCATGGACATCTTAAGGGAAGGATTTCATCATGGTAGTTGTAGACCGTTTCAGTAAGATGGCATACTTCATTCCCTATTTTAGGAATAACAATACTTCGGTTTTCTCTTTTCTTTTCTTGCAAGAGGTCATCAAACTTTATGGAATGCCCAAGACCATTCTTTCAAAATAAGACCCAAAGTTCATGAGCTACTTCTGGAGAATGTTATGGGGACGAATGTGAACCAAACTATTGTATAACACATCCTGTCATCTATAAACGGATGGATAGATTGAGGTTGTTAATAGGACGATGGGAACTTTACTCCGGGTTTCTGTTAGTTAGAACATAGCCGATTGGGATCTGTGCCTACCTATAATTGAGTTCACCTACAACATAATTGCCCATAGTGTTATGAACATGTCGCCATTTGAGGTTGCTTATGGGTTCATCCCTAAGCTCCCATTGGACCAAAACCCCCTTCCGAGTTGGGATGATGATCAATTAGTTGTAGAAAGATTTAAGGCCATCAAAGTAATGCACCAGAAGGTCATAAAACATCTAAGTCGAGCTACTACCAAGCTTAAAAGACAAGGCTAAGGATGGAAGAGAAAACAATTTCAACCGGATGATTTAGTATGGATCCACTTCAATAAGGAATGATTCATAAGTTTAAGGAAAAGCAAGTTATCTCCCAAAGTCAACGAACCATTTAGAGTGCTTGAAAAGATCAATCTAAATACTTACAAGATTAAACTACCTAAAGACTACGAAGTCTCAAACTCTTACGAAGTCTCAAACTCCTTTAACATTGCTGACATCTACCCATATACTGTTGAAGATGATCAACATGGAGTTGAGCCAGAATTGATCGCAAATTTAAAATAGCCTAAAGGGGATGATAAGGATTACAGACCAATCATGCACTCTCGAGCTTAACGACTAACTCATATGATTCGACAGGCTGTCCGAGGGGAGTTTAACTCCGATGAGTAATACATTCTCCAGTCTAACCTACTAGGTTACTTTACTCTCCACCTCATCCAAGAGACTACCGAGGTGACTGACTTGTTGCCGAGCCTATGCCTCCACAATACATCAATCCAAGGCCAAGCATCGAACCCGCATACTACCAACTTGATTCATGGTTAAGGTCGAGCTGACCTGATCTTGAGCTAACCAGCCAAAGCCCACTTAACAATAGACTACCTCTTGAACTAACCCTTCCCCAATCTAAAACATCTAAGCTTCTAACCTTAACCTAACCTATCAAAAAATTGCTTTACTCAACAAATCGCATCATTGGGACCACAAAATGGACAATTGTCACGTGCCTTAGTTTTCTGACATCCCTACTATCCTTTGTAATCAAATATTCCTCTTTTTGTCTAATTACAACTCTACACTTGTAAATCATTCATTTTCCTTTTTTTAGTAAAAATCTTTATACTAACATAGGATTTACCTTAATTGGGTCATATAAATACTTGTAAAATTATAATAGACACAATAGTTAATCAGAGATATTCAAACATATTCTTCCTTCATGAGCCAAGTGTCCTCACTTACTTTCGATTACTCTTATCTAGCTCATTAAGTGTAGACTAGTGATGAGTGACTTTTGATCATACTTGTGCATAATATCAAATGTGACCTAAGCTCGTATGAAGCATTGGTGTGTCATATCCACCGTCGATACACGAGGACCCCTACTCAACCTTCGACTATTATTTATCCTTCAAACCGTCTTGAGGTTCAGACCCACCCCTTGGTTATACATGATATTGTAGTTCGTGTGTTCACCTACACACTCGTATCACTACTTAAAATGGAAAAGACAAAAAGGAGTATTGTCTAAAAGTAATAAGGTATAAGGAATAATAAATAGTACAAATGATAATTCAAAGTAAATTAGTGATTGGTGTAGAAAGGTCCTTTTTACGTGGGATGGGACATGTAGCATTCGATCACTAATTCGATCATTATGGGGTACTTCTAGTAGATACAAACAAGTAGTATAGTCAGGATATGCTTTGCTAAGTAGAGGTATTGAGTAAACCTGGGGAACCTCCCGAGAAGATGTGGGTGTGCATGTTTCTTAAGGTTCTCAACACCAATATTGCCAAGTTGTTGGTCGGCATAGTCATGGCTGAGCAAACATATAAGGGGTCTAAGCTATCAAGGGAGCATATTTTTGGTAGGTACATTATTACTGATAGATAAGAAGTTACTCGGCTCAGCATGTAGAGTTGGTTAGTAGTAAGAATCAGCTTGGCTTTGGCAAGAGTTGGCTAGAATAGTAGAATCTACTTCATTAGTCCTTCAAGACCTCGAGCTCGGGCTCCAATTAAAGGCCCAGTGGTTTGATTCCTATTAGACATTGTACGAGTTTCTGGTTCATCCATGTTTACTTAGATCATCAGCATGTAAAATTCTCTCACATAATCATCAACTAATCGGCTTTCTTGGCAAAACTCTTGCAACTTGACAAAGGTGTCCTGTAGATAAGTCTCGGATACAAATCTTCCCTTCAACAATCTCTTCATCTCTTCTTAAGTTCGCACACCTTGTCGTCCATCTCTCACTCTAGCTACGTTCAAATTCTTCCACTACATGGTAGCATACTCAGAATATTCAAACATAGCAAGTCATACCTTAATTGCATCTATATAGCCATAACAGTCAAATACCTTCTCTTCCCATTCTAAATATTCATATCTCCACTTCTACTGAGGGGTGGGATTTGGACCTTGACATTGTCAAGCCCTCGAGGAGCTCAGCATCCTCGCTCTTATGCCTAGTAATATTTAACCTTCTCTTCTTCTTCTCCATCATTCTTAAATTCACATCCTCAATATCCTCCTTAATCTCCTCTAACTTTAGCCTTCGTTTGGCAACTCAGTCTCCAACTCCTCTAACTCGATGAGGTCGAACTAGGAAATTAGCTTAACCAACTTAGCCATATTGTCTTTTAAGAACATTTTTAGGTGAGTTATGATGATGCACACCCTATGGTTATTGCCTATTGGCTTACATTACAGTAATTAAACTCTCAACAAAACTGGTAAGTCTGTCAAGTTTATCATTAACTAACTTAAGGGTATTGCTACCATTTTAACCTCAACCAATATAAGCACTACTATTCAGGTCACCAATAACACCTTGAACACTTGAATTTGACATAGTGTAATACTTCTCCGATAGGTTGACAACATAATACAGAGCAAACACTTCTACTTACTACCCAAAATCTTACTAATACACTCTAACAACTGTAACACTCAATAGTCACTCGAATTCAACGGAAATGAACTTGCTCAGTTTTTGCAGTGAAAAATAGAGTAAAGCAAAGTAACAATAGAAACTACACTTACCAATCCACGAATATCCACTTCATTGCTCATAACTCTAAACTTACTTCCCTCAAACACACTATAATAGCTATAGAAGGAATAAGGCAGCCATTAATAACAAAAACAAACCAAAACTTCACTGTAACTTCACACACTTCTTCTTAGAACTGTACTTTAATAAACACCGCAACGAAAGGAAACAAAGAAAACAAAAGGGGGATTAGCAAATCTGGACAACTACCAATAGGATATGACACACCAATCTATCCTACTTGACCTACAAATCACTGAATGTGACTCACCAGTCTAAATTGTAAGGTCACTTGCCACTACTTCTTATTAAAGGAAACAAATAAGAGTTAAGAGATAAATGAGAACACTAAAGTTACTTAGGAAAGGAAACTTATGATAAGAAATAATGCAACAATGTGTTGTCTGCATACAAGTTAATGAGGTTTACATACTAGCCCCATTAGGGTTACAAGGCATATATGAAAAAGATAAAAGGGTAATTGTCGAGCCCTATTTCAATTTTCTTAATTTAATCTATATTAAACCTAGCCTGCTTAATATAAATTACTCGATATTAAATTAAGGAAATAATTTTCTAAAAAAAATTTAAAAAATTAGAACCGCCAACCAGTTCAACTGGTAAAAAACGAAATTAGGATTTTCGGATGGGAAAACTCTAATTTAGCTACTAATCTGCGTATTTTCTAAAACAGAACGATTTTTAAAATAAATAATCAGAAAAAACTAGGTTTGAGAGTTGACCTATAAAGATTAAATCACCATGTAAAAACTAAAGAAAAATTTATCGGTTTTTATTGTTATAATTTTCTAAAAATACTAAAATATACCTAAATATACAAAAGATAACAAAAGTGAATTTATTATTATTTTTTATTACAAATTTCTAAGAAAAAGAGAAAAAAGTTTTTTTTTTTTTGTGCAGTTGCCCTAAAGGTACCTACATACTCGCTAATTGGGATCAAATCAACCGTAGTTCTCTTTTTATAAAATATTTAATGAGTGGGTTATTTTTATTTCGAAAAATCAAGCTAGGTTTACATTTATTTATCAATTTATTATTTAAAAAAAAACTTAAGAAATCTAATTTTTACGAATTTGAAAAAACCATAACTAACTAAATCTTTTTTAAAAACCCAGTTAAGATTTTTTTTATTTTTAAAACCACTATGTGTAAAAAAAAAATATCTTTTCTAAATCCTAAATGCATACATTGAAGATATGATCTAAATACGTATCTCTTTTAAATCTCAATCGCAAGATACATTGAAGATATGATCTAGATACATATTTCTTTTAAATCTCAACAGTAAGATACGTAGAAAATACAATCTAACCGTAAGATACTTATCTTGATACATTTTAGATATGTTTATTTTTTCAAAAATGCAATTTTACTAAAAAAACGCAATTTAACTAAATTTTATTGAGATTATCTAAAAGCACACAATAACAAAAAATAATAAACTCATACTTTAAACAAAAAATAGATTAGTAAAAAAAAAAACGATTGAACTAACTAATAAAATGGAATTTTTTTTTTTACCGAACCGAGTCATTTGTGATCGTACGCGTATGCCATGTTCATTGTGTGCAAGGACTACTGTAGATAGTGCAAATGTGGACGTGTGATTGTACAGTGAAGGACTGCCATCAGTGGATTGGTCAGCGATTAGTGTGGACTTAGACGTAATAGGGGTGTGTTCTGTTCAAGGCGTTAAGCAAAGGATGAGACATGGCTGCTGTTTAGTGTGCGTGAGGATTGTGGAGTTGTTCAAGTTGTAAGCCCTAAAGTTAAGCCAAGTGACTATAGGATTGAATTTAGAATACAAAATTTAGGACAATCAGTTAAAGGATCCGATCAAACCCAAATTATAAATTATGGATAGAAAAATTAGTAAAAACGACCCTATAAACTTGAATTTAAGAAAATAAGTAATAAAGTAGGAGACTATAAAATTTTCAAATTTTAAGTATAATAATTGTTAATTATCGAAAAGGCAAAAAGTGTAATCTAATAACTAATAAATTACTAGAGATAAATTATATGTATACCAAAAATTATAAAATAACCTAAATAATAATTACGAATGTTCACAAGTACACCACATGTATTTACGTGTAGATAAAAATACGCAAAATTTCTTAAATTACCTAAAACTTAGTAAATAATTAAGGAAAATTATCAATTAATTAAGAAAAAAATTAGAGGAGTCAGGAATGAGGTGGATGTGGTCGTGGCAAGTCAGTAAGTGCAGAAAAAAAAATTGTCCAATCAAAATCAAGTAACATAAAAGCCAAAATTAAGGGATATAGACAATATCTTATCTAATTTAATGCACATTAATTACCACAAAGCTTTATAAATAGGGAAAAAATTTACAGAGCTCCTTTAGAAAGTTAGAAATCAGTGAAAAATAGAGAGCATTGAAATTCAAGAGAAAAACCAGAGAAAAAAGAAAAGAAAGGAAAATTGTACAGTTAGGGCTAGTAAGTCAAACCCACACACCACCACCACCACCACCTGGGACCAAGCCAGGACCAAGCCACCACCACCCCACTAAAGACCCACCGTCTAGGTCAGCCGATACACTTGGACCGAAGTTGGACAGCCAAAAGGCATCGAACCGAGTGAGTCCCTTATTTGCTCCAATTTTGTATCATTTCTTAAAATTAGTTATTTTGCCTAAAAAATTATGAAACTTGTTATTCTAAAGTTTTATTGTATGTAGATTTAGGGAAAAATAGTGGTTAAGTTTAATCACATTTGAAAATATAGGGTTCTTAACAAATTAAGCAAAACCGAGCATGATTAGAACTAGAAATAAATAGGCTTAGGAGTGTAGTTTAGAGCTCAAATTTTTTTTGGAGAATGCTTAAGTGATGTAGAACAGTGCTATGAAACCATTTTTTTTAAATTAATTTTCGAAAATTTTAAGTAAATTTTTAGCCCTAAAATGATGGAAAAATTGGGTAATTTTGGGTTAATTAAGTGATTAAGTAATTAATTACTGATTTAGATAGTAATTAGATGTTTAGGGATGTTAATCTCTATTGTGGAAACTTAATCCTAGCCTTTAGAGTATTAAATGTAATTAATTTAGGAATTAGGTAGTAATTGTAGGAAATTAGGAATATGTGGAATTGAAAATTTAATAAATATGAAAAATTAGGGTTATTTAGGTAATACTATAATAAAAATTAAAATATACTAAATCTAAAACAAAATTTAATTTTAGGTAATTATATAAAAAATGTAAGATTTTCTCATATCGGAAATAAATTCGGTACCTCAATTAGGATTAGCGTATACCAAATAGTTTAGAATACTAAATTAAGACCTAATAAGATATTAGAATACTCGAGCTTAATGTGATTAATTTCACATTAGAATTCGAGCATATTTAAGACTTCAGAATCAAAACTAAAATTTAATTTAGGATCCGAACCCCGAAATAGGATAGAAAGAATCATTAGTACATAATAGGTATACATGGAAAAAAATGAGTTAAATTATAACTTAGAATATGAATCCTTAAAGTATAAGTACTAAAAAGACCTATTTGTATTATAGGATACCTAGAGACGAATCAGCTTGCAACTAAGTGATTGAATGATTGAGAAATTCCAAGTAAGTTGGGTTATTACTTACTATATTAGAATACTATTTTTATGGTATTCGGAGACTTAGGATTGTATATGGTTGTGATTGCAAGTAGTTTACGCATGTGTTTGATATATCTGAATTCGTGCTAAGATTTGTAATATGATTGATTTTGTGTTATGATTGAATTAGTGTAAAATTGTTTGAAAACCCTAAATGAAATTTAATCTTATTCGACTCTAATGACCTAAAATGTCATGCATTGCAACCCGTTAGGGAATCATTAGGATTCTCCAACTAAATACCGACTCCTTCGAAAGGGATAGCACAGGATTGCATAATGGTCCCTTCTTCATCCTTAATCGAACTAAGTGATAGGAGAGGACGCCGTGGTGAAGGTGAAGTCAATGGTTCAAAGGTAGTCGCGGGAGGAGCGATGTCTCCATTACACAAGCCTGGGTTTGGTTGGAAGCTGCTGTAAAACATGGAAACTCCTTAACCCGGATTAGAGCAGGTGAAATTTCTTTGATTTCACAACGGATCGGACTACGTTATGCGATGACACTTGATTGTTGCATTGCATGAAAATAATTGTTTGATAATCTTGTTTGTGTTTGTATACATTCATGAGTCTCCAATTCAACTTACTGAGCTGTAGTTGCTCATATCTTTATAGATTCTTTTACAGGTCCTGATTTTTGAATACTTCAAGTATTATGCCGCTTTACAATTATCCAGAGGTTAGTTCTTTTGAAGCCAGGGTTGTGAGGATCAATTTACTTAGTAGTGAATGTGTAGCTACAGTGTCCTTTGTAATTGGAGGATGAAAAACTGATAATTGTTATGTAAATTAGTAAATCGTTATGTTTATGTAGAGTTTCCTAAGAAGTTCTGTGGATTTTACATATAATTATGTATATTTATTAAAAATTTGTGATATTTACCATAATTGTAGTTATACATTTAATTGAATTGCTTATTTCAAAGCGAGGAGTCGTCAACGCCTTATATAGATCATGTCTATGATAAGTACTGTAAGACCAGTTACTATCATAAAACGGTTTACTGCGACTTTAGGGCGTAACACAAGCTATGGTTATGTTGGCTATTAGTCAGGCGTTAAAGGGATTAAGGGCTTTTGGTCAAATTCTTGGCTTTCGTATGGAGTTGTCAGTTGAATGTACTGTGCACGTAGTTTTGTGTTTAGATTGTAGATTGAAGTGTGCAGACAGTGGAGGTCAGGCAACGTGTCAAGGAGCTTTGGTTAGGCGAGTTATGTGGCAGGGAGCTTCAATTAATTGGTTGAAGGGGGGTCAACGTGGATTGTCAAACAACATGAGTAGAGAATTTAGCTGTGTGCAATGTGGAATTTCTGGTGATCAAGTAAAGGATTATGTTATTGAAGGTCGATGTTACGTTGGATTAGTCCTTGCTGGTTGTTGAGGATTAAGAGGCCATAGTGTTATGTGCTTATGGAATTCGATGAATGTACAGCAAAGGGCTGTAGTGTGTTAACAAGAGATGTATAGCTTAAGTTGAATTGTGAAGTCGAGGCTGGTTGTTCGTGTTGGATTTAATATGAGGGGTTGTGTTTAATTGTAAGGGTGTAAAGATTGTGTTGTAGGATTGTTACAAAAAAACCATCCTACACGTCACATGCCCGCTAACTATTTATAAACTCTCAATCGTATCTTTCATATCAAAGATATGATTACGATTTTTCAAGGATTTAACCTAACTTCTACAAACCTTACTTAATTTGAGCTTTCTATTTTTCAAAACCCGATCTGATTTAATCTGATTTAGTCCAAGAGTCCATTTAATAAATTATAAATTTAATTTGGCCCAATATAATTTAGATAAAAAAAAATTTTTATATCGGACTAGATCAAAATTATTTTAATAAAGTCCAATTCTCAAATGACTAAATAATTTATTAAATTAATCACACACCATTATTCGATTTGACACTAAACGATCCGACTTGACTCGATTTAACTTGATACGATAAAACTCGACTCTCTTTTTTTATTTTTTCTTTTAATTTTCGTTTTTTTATTTTTTATTATTATTATTATCTTTTGTTTTATTGATTTTTAACTTGGCTCAAATAAAATAAAAAGATATATGGCAAAAATAAGATCTTTACAATAATTTATAAATGGAATACACGAAACATATTAAAAAAGGTAAAAGAGACAAAAAATATTATATACAAAAAGAGTAAGGAATCCTTCTAAAGTGTTTTACCTAAAAACAGATGTCAAGATATGATTGGAAGCTTATAGTGAGGTTAGTTAAGTTGTAATGAATTTTGAGGCCACTTGGTAGTTATCAGATCTTACTCAGATAAGGTTAAAAGAGAGTCAACAATCAAAGCTTATTTGGTTTGGTTCAGGTTAGAGCTCAAGTACTAAAGGGTGTTCTGATCCTCTCTAGGTTGATTGTCTTGGCGACTTATGTCAATCTAACGTTTGAAGTTGGTTGGCTCAGACATTGTCTAGATCATGGTAAGATCTTGATAATAAGCATGGCTGTTCGACAGGTTGGCATGATTGCTTAGAGGCTTGGAAACTGTATTGGCACTTACGAGAGATCGACACTCAAATCGACAATAGTGTAAAAGATGAAAATTGAAATAGGAATTGTTATCCTGAATGTGGTTTAGAGCTAATATTCTATATGTGAGTCCTTGTAGTCTGCTAGCTCGACTACGTTTGAATTGTCCAAGCAGTTGAAACCTACCATGAAATCAATTCATCTACCTAAGTGTGCCTAAAGTTGTTAACCTTAGACTAAGGAATATATCCCACCAGGCTACTTATCCATACTACGGTGACTCAAATCAAGATTTTAATCATATTTTTAGATAACGTGAAGCAATAAAAGAAATCTGCAAAACATGGGAAACCATTGATCTAAGCAACTAAGTATTGACCATAACTTTGATAAATAGATGAAAATGAACTGTCAACTAAAGAAAAGGACGCTAATAACATTCACCTGCCTAAAATTTTTATCTTTGGTATAATGCTTTAGAAATTGCGGATTACGAGAAATCAAAGGTTGTTTGAAACAAAGCAAAGTCAAGGGGATCTTGTGTAGCAAATATGTGTAGCTACACATGAAATTTAAACTATTCAAATAAAAGAGAACTTGTATTAAACACAAAATTGTGACACAAATCCCCATATCCCTTCTCAAGAGGGATGGGTAAGATTGAATGCAGATGCTTCTGTTTTTGCAATTGGAAAAGCAACCATAAGTGGAGCAATGAGAGATGACAGAGATAGACAGATCATAAGATATGGAAGGAAGTTAGGGAAACTAGATATTGTTTCTACTGAGCTCTGAGCGATCGATCTATTGGTTGTTAACTCTTTGCTTGCAAAGGAATTACTTGAAAGTCGAACTGTATATAGATTCACCAGTTGCTACATCGTTTAACTTGCATTTTTAATCTAAAAGCTTAAATACTATAACATTGTTATGTCTTACAGAGAAAAATTCTCCCAACTGAAGGATATCTAGGTTGAACATGTTCTATGGAGCTCGAATGAGGATGTTGATCGCTTGGTAGACCAAATGCAAAAGGATGGGGGAAACATAGATGGCTTTTTTATGAAACTTCCATACAAGATCCTCTCTTGCAGTTGTATTGTATTGATACTAGAAGATGAGGATGCTATTCTCTTGAGACTTTATTTGAAGCTTAATGCTTTTTTGTATTTGGCCAATGAGTGCTATAACCTCCATGTTGATCGATGAGACATAATTGGCAATTAGGTTAATCCACTAATTTGGGAAATTTAAACTTTTAAGTACTCTTTATGCTATTAAACGCTTTTTCTAAACTGGAAGCTAATTGTCAATGAGCTTAGTATAGTACTAATGATATGCACTTTTTGCTATACATTCACTGAAGTTGATCAACATGAAGTGGAACATACCCTTGGTCTAATTTTCTCGAAAGGTTCTAAGATTTTAAGGAACTTGACACGATATAACTCGCAAATTGTCCACTACCTTAATAGTCTTTTAGAATTTTTTACAAACCAGTTAAAAGCCAATGTTATACAATGATTTTTATTTTAAAGTATATATGTAATATTTAACAAAATAATAGATTTATTTAAAAATATTATTATAATTGAGTTTTTAACCAATTTGTGTTTTTAAAGTTATTACAAAAGTGGTATAAAAACTATTGTTTGATCATATAATTATGTTTTACATGTGAACTCTATATGATTATTAAAGATCATTTTCATCTTTACTTGAAATGATCTACCATGTAAAAAGGGTTATAACCCTCCCTTTTTTTTTTTTTTTGTTAAAAGGTTACAACCCTTTAAATTATGGAAATGTTACGGGAAATGCAAAAAGTTGTCTTATTTCGTACTAAGTCATACAGATTGCAACTTACTAGGAAAAGTTGCAACTTTTCCCTTTTGCAATATAATATATTTCTCTTAGATACGTAATCAAAAGAAAATAATTTTATTTAGTGAAAATGTTTGAGTGAAAAATTATAAATGAATAAAAAGCATTACTGGCGAAAAATTATGAATAATAACATAATTTCTGAAGTTATATTTATAAAATGATCGAAAAAAACTAATTGCTTTTTTTGATAAAATAGTAATGATCAAAGAGGCTCAAAATTATATATTATAATAAATAATTGATATAACATTTTTATTCACTCGTATTACGACTAATGAGTGATCGCTACAAATAAACAAACTCTATATATCTGTGTGTGTGTGTGTATATATATATATATATATATTGATTACATGGGAAAGTGACTCTACAAAAGGTTGCAAGTATCAATATTCAACATGTAATTTCACGAGGGTGAAAGACAACCCCATGCTATGTATGTGAGAAGCATCGTCGTACATTATGTCGTATATTAGCGATAATAAGCAGAAAAAGTCACACTATCTGCTCCTCGTTAAATAACCTTGATGGCATGTGATGTCCGACCATTTTTATGTATGGTTAAGAGTGATTATCAATTTGACTTCTCATGTATGATCGATAATGATGAGCACTGTCTGGTTTTTTGTCTTATATTGATGCTTCCCAACACAAGCGTGTGATCTTCCATTTGCAAATTCTTTTCAACCCAATCGTCGAATTGTTTGTCTGTCATTTGTAGGGCAGTTAAACTGGTGAACCAAAGTTGGCCTTTGTTTATATGTAGATGAAAATTTTCTTCCAGTGGGGGCGTTAAGACAAGTATGTAATGTTAGATGCAATGCATGGAGTGTATTTTGGGTCTTACGTGTGGGGGCGACGACTTACGTTATATGAAGCAATGAGGGTCCACGATAGAACAAAGGATCTCATATCGTTGTCAAGCTTGATATGCTCGTACTATATCTATATATATGTATATATATATGGGTCTATTAAATGCTCCTGAATACTTATTGAGGATTTAAACAAGAATTTTTTAGTATGGAGAAAAAAGTTTATGAGAAGATAATTTTTTCTCTGTTTGGATTTTGAACACAGTTACGGAGGATGCACGTTAATAATTTCCATTTCAGAAATCCCACATGTTAAAGCCAGAAGCTAGAGTTGGAAAACCAATCTATTGCTTCAACTTGGTTGCTAATAATTAATATCAAAAGTTTTGGAGAATGATTTTAGTCAAGATTCAGTGGTTGCTATAGCATAGGATGTATTATATATATATATATATATCCAACTCCCACTTGCTTACTGAGTTGCTAGTTGCAAGGTAGTGCTCAAGTATGTAGTTGCAGTAGTGTTTTTCCCTTATTAAAGTGGAACAATTATTGGTTGGTTCAAGAACCCGAAACTTTGGGAAGTTGGCTTCTTCTCAGATTCATTATAAAATGTATGCCAACTTGGTATATATACCAAGAAGAGGCTTACATTGCGTTAAAAGTGTAAATATACCAGAAGTAGCAAGTATATGTGCTAAATTTCAATTTAGTTTTTTTTAATAATTTTGGTCTTCTCTATTTATCAAGATTTTTCTTTTCTTTTCTTTTTTTCTAATTACATCACAACTTGTGAGGAGACACTAAACCTCATTTATTATGTGAAGAGACAGATATCTATACTATACGATAATGACCTTGCCTATTTATGAACAAGTTCAAGGGATTTTCTATACATAAAGTAAATCATTTTTATGTTTTTATATTTTTCCAATTGCACCAAGAAAACCCTTTGTGTAGTGATTCTGTAAATGAGTCTTAGAAGAAGTTGACATTCCCAAAGAGGCCGCCGCGAGCTAACCGAACCGTATGTTATCATAATTCCTAAGACTCTTAACTAATACATTTTCAAAAATTGTTTCCCGAAAAAAAATATATATAATTTCACAAATCGTCGATTCCCATGAGAACATGTTTAGCGTAGTCGTGTAATCTTATTTACCAACTTTGTTAATGTAGAGCTTTAGCTATGTATTGACTCTTACACAATCTTTCTTTAAGCCAATTTATTTTTGGGTTTTGATAACGAGTGTCTTTTAACCACTGAATAAAAACAATGTCAAGGAAGTTCTATTTGCCTACTTTATACAAATTTGCAAAATGACATATATACATATATATATATTTATATTTCTATATTTCATGTAAATTTCTCCGGTGTGTTTCTAAGAAAAGTCCAATAAACTCACCTTACTTTATTTTTATGAAGTGCCTTTTCAAGCTTGTTAGTGGAAACTTTTATTTTTTCTTTTATTGTTGTTTTATTTATTTATTATTCTTTTTTTTTTAATTTTTGTGTGTTTGTTTTTATGTCAAGCAACAATATTAGTATTGTTTGGTTTAAATATGCTATATTGTGGAATATATTTAACTCAAAAATCTGATCATTCTAGGACAAAACAAATATATGAAATTTAGATGACTTAAAAATTAGTGGACTTTTGAACGAATTAAATGATTCATATGAAAAACAGAAAATTTAATTAAATTTTTAATAAATAATTTTAATCCATCTATCCATGAAATAAAAATTACTTATTGTACTTCATCACAGACATGAATTTTATTACGGTTGATAGCTGCATAATATAAACGGCAAGATGAATTACCGGAATTATACATATTATATATATATATATATATTAATTATCATGAAGAGATACGAAAGCTGTATACTTGTGATACTACATGCATTAGGTACGGCCTAGCATAAGTGTTGCATTGGCCATTACGTTTCCCATAAGATGCAAGGCTCCTTCTTGATGCAAGTTATTCTCCGTTTCATTTAAAATACGGAGTCTTTATAATTTCGTTTTTTATTTTGATAAAATCAATCAAGTTTTTTATTTTATTATTAACTTATATATTTTAAAATCTAAATTATTGAACTCATAATTCATTCAATGATCTATATCCAAAGGATTGCAAATAAAAAATATGATGAAAAAATAAGGATAAGATCATTAAAAAAAATTCCTTTAAAATATATTTAAAAAATTATTATAAGTCAATATGAAGTTTATAATATGTATCAATTCTAGACATAATTTTTTACTGGGATAATGCAAAGATTAGGAAAAAAAAATCATTGTTGACTCGGGTAAAAAGCAATCGGATATTTAAAATTAGATTTGTATTTTTTTTTTCCCATCGTAAGAATGAAAAAGAAATATACCTCTTGTACTTGCATGCCACAAAGGTCTTAGTTGAATCATCTAGAGGCTTAATTTTAAAATTAGAATATTTATCATATATGAAACATGTGATATTCAATGTAAGTAGAATTTGTGGAAGGGTATTTATAATAGTTTATAAGTCTAAAAGCAAATCAATACTAATTAAAAATTTTTAAGTCTAGTGGTTGAAATATCATATTAGTTGTCTACAAGCGTAACTAATGATTATTTTTATTTGTAATAAAATATAATATCAGAATCTACCTGTTAATTATAAATGAATGATTAGGGAATAATCGAGGGTAAATCTCTTAAGTTTATTTTAAATCAATTTAAAGAAAAGATTCAAAGAGTAAGACAAAAATACCTTCATTATGCAACTCTTAATAGGTTTCTAATATAACCTATAAGTAAAGAATGATAGGAATAAACTAAAAAGAGAGAAGAAGTAAACTTAATTGTAGTATATCCATTATAAGAACATAAGTGTCTCTTATGGGAGAAATTATTATTACTCCGTATGAGTAATGTTGCACGTAGATGATGCGAGGGTATTAGTAATTGTTTGTGGCAAAGCAACGTCTAACAAAGGGATTAATGATTCAAACAATGATGATTTGTGTTGGTCTGAATATTAACCACATTTGCATGGGAGCACACAAAATAAATATGATAAGATGCATTTATAATTTAGCCTAAATTCTTCAAGAATATGTCCAATGATAGAAAGCCAGACACCAACTTGACAGACAATGTCAGTCATGTTGAAGCAATCAGGTTCTGAGGGACAGTATCAGCGTGTTTTTGTCACAAAATTTGCCGCGTTCCTTGAACAAGAGATCGTCTAAAAGCAACCGTCATAGCCTGTCACATCCCCAAAAACGTTGCTGTTGGATTCAACCTTTAACAGTCTACTGCTTCCCTAACTGAAGTCTTGTATTCCTTTTGGGTTTTGGCTACTAAATATATAGAATTATATGTGTTTCAAATGATAGGATCTCTACTATTTCTTGGTGAAACAATTATTTGTCATTTTTTAGGCCTTTGTCATTAATTACCCACACCATTTTTTTTTACTTATAACTTGAAAAGATTTCTATATTGATTTTACTCTCCGTTTCCCTCTCACACTTTACCATGATTATGATCTTCATTATTCAATAAATGGATATGTAGCCGTGTTTGCTCTTATGAACCCAAACTAACTTTATTTTAGAATTATGTTAATTAAACGTCTTACACTAACCTTATTTTAGAATTTTGTTAATTGAATTCCTTAAACCAAATTATATAATTTAGTATCAGGTTTAGTTCACAATTGAACTTAAATCTTACATAAAAATTTTTGAAGCTTTTTACGTAGAGAGAGAGATTCAAAATAAATGACGTTTATGTAAAATATTATGTGTCGTCAATAAAATACTGTTGGTAAACTATACTGTAATTAGGTTTTGCATGAGAAAACAGTAGGCCTACAAAAAAAAACAAGGTGAGGAGCACCGAATTATTATCTAACATGGTTACTCTAATATTTAAATTAATATTTAATTGTAAGAGAGTAAATGATTGAACTTAAAAGGCTTAAAGTAGGCTTAAAGCGCAAAAGAGCAAAGGTGGTTTATCATTGAAACGCCTAAAGCTATTTATGGAGGCAGGTCGCTGCGAATCTTAGAGCATGTTTGATACGTTAACATGTCCACATAATCTATGTAGTAGGAATGTGTACTCCAGTGTGTTTCGGAGTTATAGAGATGTGGTTGTTAACTAGGCCTTAAAGCTTTATCCATATGTCTTGTAACCGTCATGGTCATTCAGTTGTTAGGCTAGTCATTAGAGTATGTTAATTTATCTGGAAATCTTTCAAGGAGGTCGGTCACAAAGCAAATTAGGTTAAGCGCCAATGGATCGCATCAATCTTGGGCTTAATCAAGTCAGCTTAAGGCTTAAATAAGTTAGTGTAGACCTAAAGAGTTTATGTACAAAATCTTTATCAACATTATGTATATGGGTTTTTTAGGTTTAGCAACCTTTAGCTAATTAGTTTGAAGAAATAAAAGGTACCTATAACTTGTAAAAATTATGTCATATTGATCATACCGTTGAATAAGCATACAATAAGCTTATTGTTGAACAACAACCTGCCTAAAAGAAAGTCTATAATCATGAAAAGAACCAGATGCAATCTATGGTCCAGTAAAGACAGTTGTGGATTTCGATTGTCTTTTTTTTTTTTCTTCTCAATTTCCAACAGTCATGTTATACATTATTTTGTATGCGTGTAGACAAATATACAAGGAGCATTAAACAATTGTCATGTCCCTGTATATCAAGTTTACCAATTAGCAACCTAAAATTGAACTTAAAAAGAGACTAAGAACTAGAGAGAATAAATTGCATGGTTAACATTAAATAATAACCTGCCTTTAAGTATGTTATACATTTTAACTAAGAAAACCTCTAGGTTTTAAGTAATTCAACCAACAGAAAAACAAATGAGAGATAATATTTATTTTCTTTTTAAACTTAAACTCTTCAATTCAGGTGGTATAGTTGAATTTAGTTCTCTAATACCTGAGCTGAGCCACCAACCGAAATATTCTTGTCAAACCAAACCATCAACCAAAGGTGAAAATGCCAAATTTTCGATTGAGTTTGATTTAGTACCGTTGAGTTTATAGTTTAATCAATTTTTTTAATCTCTATTTTGATACATAATTTCACAAATTCTCGTGCTAAATTTTATATTTGCTTGTTAAAGCTAATGAATTTTTCAATTGGAGAAAACTCAGTAATCAAATGGATATCTGGCTGGATCATTGAGGGTCCCCATTGATTCCTTTATGTCACTGAGGTTTGAAAATTCTTGCTTTTGAACACATGAATATCCTTGACCAAGACCGTGGTTTATATTAGACCACGTATTAATCAGTAAATCAGTTCGCATATCTTTGAAACATCGAAATATGATCTCGTCATGTTTCATAAACACCATAAATTTAATATGTATCGTATCTCCATGGATATAGCCCTAAACTGGTCCTAAGTATCTTATTTTCAATTAAAAAAGGGTGTTTTTAGGATCTCCATATTCATAAGCTATGATTTCTGGAAACAAGAGGGTCTTTGTCTTCCCAAAAATAAATTATCATTACCAACCAATATATGTTTAATCTCAATCCTATATAGTAAAGTTTGTTTTATAGGTCTTGTTTCGCAGTCAAACAACAATAAATCCAACCTCTGTCCTTCTAAAGATTTTAGAATGCATTTAAATTTCTGATGCACTTTCAACATATCGTCTTATATAGAAGTTATCACATTAAATTAATACATCAATTATCTATATTATTAAAGTTAATTAGGACTTAAGTAACGGTTATATTTCAAGTTACCCATTTCTTCTCTATTTAATTTTATTTAACAATAAAACAAATATTAATATAATTTATTAAAATCATAAACAATAAATTTATGAACCCATTCTTTTCCATTAGTCTCCCTTAATCCCAAAATCTACTTTCTCAACTTTTTTCTCTATCTCTCCACACAATATGTTGCTTATCCTGTAATCCTTCACCAATGGTTTCTTTTTCTTTTTATTTTCTCTCTCACCTACTTTATGAGCATGCATTGTACGATTAAAATTCATATTATAATCAAATATAATCATGATAATGATTGATATTCACGTGTATGGATAATTTCTATCTGTAATCCTAATTTGATAATAAGTAAGAAATTAAAAGATTTAAAGAGAATATTGATAAGAAAAAATAAAAAGATTAAATCCATATTTATATTATTTAATAAAAATTATAATTTTTTATTAAATAAATAATGATAAATTATAAATATATAAATTTAATGTTATTTAATTTACATACACATTATAGGTTCTTCGTCCTCTACTCTTTTACAACGAAGATTGAAATTGAATGCAGAAACATTCTGTACTACTCGTTTTTACAAATCTAGGAGATCATATTACCAGCCCTAAATACAACGAAATAGAGCCATTCGGTACGAATTACGTGCGACATCTTCTTTGGCTGACCTTTTTCCAGCCATTCATTACCCTTCTATATTGTAGAAAATATTAATTTCGTTAATTTCCAATCAGACAGAAGGTCAATACCCAACATATATAATTGCCTCGTTCTCACTCGGTTTTGTTTTTCTTTGAAACCTCAAAAATTTCCTAAAACTTTTGTGTACATATTTTTTTAGAGAAATTAAGAGGCCATAAATAAGAAAACTAGAGAAAACATAAGGATCAATCGTATCTTTCCAATTTCAAAGCATGAATACATATAAAACCATAGGGTAACGTCATGATAAATTATATTTAATTTGAACAAATTATACCATAAAAGGTAAATTGAAAGTTATTAACAACTTTATTTTTATTATCAAACTATCATAGAAAGTTGAATAGGTATGCAAAATTAGTTTTACTTGCTATCATGCAAACCAAGGAGTTCCATGCCTTCTCATTTGTGGCATTAATAGAGAACCTAAACACTTATGAAGCATAAGGATGTAACTGGAGTGTATTCTAGACAAGTTTTATAAATCCAAAACCTATCCCTATAAAGTTCAACATTTACTAAAACTTTATAAAAAAAAACTTATAGAATTCTTACTTTTATTACCAAAACCCATCCCTATAGGATTTCGGGTTTCTTAGAACCCTTTAAGGTTTTTCCACTTATTATGAAAATCCGTCCTTAGTCATTATAGATCTTATGTCCAAATCACCCCACACTAATTACATAAAATATATTTTTTAAGCTATTTTAAGTATATTCTTAAAGGACTTTTATAAACAAATACTTCATATACTTGTTAATCTTTTTAATTATAAAAATTATAAGATAATGATTTTTGTTTTTTATCAATATAGAGGATGGAAACTGAATTTCCTTTTGGTTCTCCCCGAAAACGACGTTTATTTTTTGAAGCTATTTTAAAAGAACTAAAAAAAAATTATAAAATTGCAAAAAAAGTCTTTTCTAGTTATACAGTTTTTAAAAGAAAAAACAAAAATTTTTCGAAATGTCTCACAAGAAAGAAAAAAATGGGTCACCAAAAACATTCTATTTTTAAAAGAAATAATAAAAAAACTTTTCAAAAAAAAACTCAATTCTATTATTTGGATTAAGAGAAATATCGGAATTGAGAGAAATTAAAAATAAAAAGATTCAACAATCAATAATAGGATGATTCAAGAATCGCCCATTTCAATTCGATTTATGGATTTGACAGATTATTCATTGACAGAAAAAAAAAATAAGGGATATGTCTAATAGAACAAAAACAATGAGAAATCAAATAGAAAAAATTACAAAAGATAAGAAGAAGAATTTTTTAAAAGTTAATAAAATAATTTATAATTTCTTAGCAAGTTAGGTTTTCTATTGAGTTTTTTTTGTAATTTTAAAACTTGATTCTTAAACCCTATAAAGTACCACCCTATAGGATTTTTATTAGGTTAAATGAGTCAAGTAGCCTATAATAACTCATCTTGTTACATCCTTGATGGAGCATCTAAAATGAGAATGCAAACTTCATAAGTTACTAGGAACTAGTAAATAAGTAACTAATACTCCCTAAACCTAAGATACCTTTACATCATTGAATAGTAAAATGTAGGGTTTCCTTAGTTACAAGGAATCACTAGTTGATGAAATATCAAATAGTTTGTTAAGGTTAGTATCACAATCATTTAATATAAAAATCTAAACTTGTAAATACCATGTGAACTAATTATATTTATTATATAATACTACTTCTCACTTGTGGGCTAGATTTTTTAATAGGACCTAGTGAATAACTTAATTAGATGAGGGCTTCTATTCCGATACCATATTATGATTAATGCACAATCGTTTTATTTAGAAGCTTAAACTTCTACATATGATGTGTACTAATCATATTTATTATATAACACTAACAAGTTAACTATTGCCAAGATGTGGATGATTTAGCGATGATAGTGGGTTATTTTGTTGAAAAAGGAGGACTTCCTAATTAAGATTTCATTTGACTACACGAGTAGGATTAGCGAAGGGCCGAGGATCGTGGAATCTACTTAATTTGGCCTAAATTAGATTATTATTGGGATTTGGATCGTGATTTGTAGTCTCTGCTTCTTACGACAATGTCAACTTCATTAATTTTATTAGCTAGATTAGATTAATTAAGCTCTAATTAGTTAACCTTGTACGGGTGTTGTCCAGCAAGGTATAAATAATCTTTTTGATTTTTAATTGGATAAGTAGATACATGAGTGGAGATGGTAGAGTATATTTATAAATAGTACTTGACACATATATTTATACTAAACACCCTATGTATACTTATAAATCTATATGCTCATAAGCGCACGGATAGTTAACTAAGTATCCTCTCTCTCACTCTCTCTTCACTTTTTCTTGACAAAAGTCAGAATTTTTACAATTTAGCGCTTTTTTCATGCATCGGCCCTCCTTATTTCTTTTCTTTTTTAAAAAAAAAATTTCCTTGTAAATCTTTTTACTAGTAATAAATAAATTACTATTCTAATATATAATATTAATAAAATAATTTTTCACACCTTTAAAAATCATTAAGACATATTTTGTGTATCGTTTGAAAAGTGTTGATAATATAAAAACCATAAAATATTTAAAAAGTTGGTTAGTAATTTTGATTAATTACTCCTTTATAAAAAAAGAGAGTTATTTAAAAAAGAAAAGTACTTATGATGTGGTATTTACAAATTTATTTTCACGTGGACAGGCACTTATACATACATACATACATACATATATATATATATATATATAATGACAAACATGCTACTTAGCGGAATAAATGAAACGAGAAGGGATATGATTTCCTGTGAATTAATCTGTAGGGAACTTTTGAAAATTGTGTGTGATAAGTTCTGTAACTTTTGACGAAAATGAAAGAGCGATTTCCAAAGAAAAGTATTTGATCTTTTTGCGATGAAATCTCGTTTAAAAGAGGAGAAAAAAAAAAAGAAGAAGAAGAAGAATAAATAATTTCGCATAAATTAACAAATTCCTACATAAAAGACCACATTTTTTCATAATCGTGTTGGACCCAATGTTTGGGGGTCAAACTATTGCATTTAGAGTACAAAAAATAACTAAGCCGTTACCATTAGTAAGGAGATAAAAGTAAATCTTATCTATTACCACTAACGAATTCATGCCGTATGAATGCAAAGACTTTGGGGGAGGCTCCAAAAACATATTTGGTTCGCTCACTTCGCCATATGAAATATATATATATATATATATTATCATAATTCAACAGGAACCAAATAAAACTGTAATAAACATTACATGTTAATGGCATTATTTAGTTAACATGAAAATAATATTAGCAATGAGAGTATAACAAAATCAAAATATGTATTATACTCCTTATCTATCTATTATTCTATTATTATTAAACAAATAGATAATCATTCGACTCTCATCTTATTATATCTCTCCACCGTTTGCTAAAAAGCCGCAACTTCTTCAAACAGTAACAGCCAATAGCCAATAACTCACCCCCATTAACCGTTTCTCATGAAAACTGTAATAGCCAGTAACTTAGCTCACCTTATTTGAAATTTCCCAAAACACTTCTATGTTTTTCCCAATAAAATACATAGCTTTTGTATTTTCTCATAGTGGTGGGTGAAAATAGTAAATACAAAGGATAAAATTTCAAAATAGTACAGTTCTTAGAAGCAGATAATCTTGCTTTATACCCATTTTCTAAACACGTTATCTTCTTCCTTTTTAATCGATTTTAAGTTTAATGGAACGTGTTTCTTTAAAAGCACAAACACTCTCTCTCGCAAAATTTGTTTTGTGCTTCAACATTGATCGGAAGTCCTTAGGCTAGAGAATTAGGTAAACCTCCTTTTATTTTCTCTTTCTTTCTATAATATCTGTGCTTACTGTTGTTGAATGTTAATTTTCTCATCTTCACGTTTTAATTAGATTTTTTATTTGTATGTCATTAGATGTCCGATTTTGAGAGGAATGGGTAAGTTGAACATATGAGGTAGTTTGAGACATTGTTATCAATGTTTTCAAGTTGTTGTTGGATATCTTTTATTTCATCATTTGGACACGCTTCACATTTTTTGGATCTTGCATTCTAGAGAAGATCAATCAAGACCAAGAGACAAAATAGAAATTAATGTTATTTGATTTTGTTAATTCTTTCATGCCATTATGTTGAAATTTACTTTCTTTAGAATAACATAGTGGCTTTGCTAATTTCTAAAAGAAAATTAGCAATTTTAAGGCTATGTTGTAGTTTAAGTCAAACTCTAAGGGAAAAAATGTTTTTTTTTTTTTTTGTGTTCTGTTTCCTTTTTCTTTTTTCCTAATTTCTATAAAAATTGAAAATTTTAGGGTTACATGTGTTGTTTAATATTGGATTATAAGGAAAAAGATGCTCTTTTTTGTGCTTTGTTTTTATTTTCCTTTATTCTCTTTTTTCTTTTTTTTCCTAAATGTATGTTTTGATGAGGATTCATGTGCAACCAGGATAAAAAACTAAAAGGGTTTCTACGACATTTTCTTTTTAGCATAAGTATTCTATTTGGGTTTCAATTTCTTTATTTGGGGTGATTAAGGTTTCAGTTCCAATCTTACTTTTGTTGTTATTACATTTTATCATTATTTCACATTCTTGCCATACATTCAAAAGATATGTAAGTAGCCAATATTCACAGTACTTGGTATCAACATGTCTTTAAATATATTACATATGCTTTCTCATAAATAGTTATGCCTTCTCACACCACATGTTTCACTTCTTAGGGCATTCATCAAATGTATCAAATAAGCAAATAGCAAAGCACATGGTGTGGCTGCCCTATTGAGTCCAGCATAAAGAAGACCAAAGCCATCGTCAAGTAGGTGTGCTAGTGATAATTTTATAATGCTTTTGAAAAGCACATGTTATTGCGGGCTATAAAGCATGGTAGGTTTTTCTTTTTCAATGTTGAATATGTTTCTCTTATATGTATGCTCATTTTTTACCTAAATTTCTCTTCATCTCGATTTTGGACATAGCCATTTTATTCAAGTAGTGAGTTTTGTTTGGTGTGGAAATGAATGGTAAATATTTCATATATATGACGATAAATTATGCATTATAATTACATATATGATGGAATTCACCACACCAAAAGATATGAATAAATAAACCAATATATAAGATTTCACCATCCTTACAATACTTCACAATCAAACCTGTCTAATCATCTTCTACAGAGAGTATTTTTGAAGTTGATTCAATGTAAGAAATAAGGACTTTCTTATGAGCTAAGAGGTTCAACCTAAGTTTTGAGATTACTTTTCATGATCAAACTTTGAATATGGAATACATGTAATTATTTCAAGTAAAGTTTTACAAGAAGTGAGTGGATAGTTGGAGAGAAAGCTTTTGTGCTCACTTATCTAGTTATGTGTTCTTCCTCTAACTCACTAAACATTTAGATGTGTTCTATTACCCATATATCTACAATTTGTCATATTTAGAGAATTTTATATATATATATATAGTTGAAATTTATTAATTTAAAAGCGTTTTCTTTTACTTCAAAAGTAGAGAGACACAAAATTAGTGATACACATACGTGTGCCTAATTGATATTGATGTCATTTTATAGGTGGAGGGATGTTTCACAAGACCCAATCCAGGTGATGCCAAACACAATAAACAGGATGCCAAATTAACAAGCATGAGGCATGATAATGCCATAGCCAAGTAGGCCACCTGTGTCATTGAATCAACTAATCTAATGCCAATTAGTCCGACACTATAATCGGCACCTAAGTGAGGACTCCCTCGATAGCTGGTGTTTAAGGATATTTAATTAAATAGAGGCCAAAAGTGCCAGCTTTGCCGATACATGGCATGGACAACTCCATAAAATTGCTGTACATGATATTGTGGATACGGCAACGGATGTAGCTAGCCCCAGAAGAGGGGTGTTGTTGGGTTGGGTTAGAATTCCTATGCCAGTGGTACACATGGTTATAGCCTCATATAGGTGGTTCTTATAGCTAGGATACATCTTATGTTGTGTAGGAATCTTTAGAATTTCTGTTAGGCCTCTGCGTCTTGGTGTATTATGAGAAAAAAAAAATTAATGTTTATAATAATGAGATAAAAATAGGAGGACAACTCCATAATATAAATGAGTATTCACTCTTCATTTGTGAAATACACATTTTTTCCATAAATGGATTAAACTTCTTAAATATTTAACTTTACAATATTTTGTGGTTTTTTTCCTCCAATATAGGAATCTTATGAGAAATGAAGTATTTAAAGTAACTTTTTTTAAAACGGGTGCAACATTGCTAGTTTTTTCAAAATCGTAGAATTACTCTCTTCTTCTTCTTCTACCTCCGGGCACTAACTTTTTTTTTTTTGGCTACCAAAGTTAAAACAAAAACAAGATAATATTTTGACAAGAAGCATCACAGAGACTTCGCTTAAACATCCCAACAAGATATCCGAGCAAAGTAGCTCATTCTAACGTCTAATCAAGGCATCCAAATGAGTTTCCGCCAAATGAGAAGTCCAACTACTGTTAAACTTTGTTCTAATGCAACCTACAAGATCATCAAGGAGGAGAAAATTCAAGATGAATCTGTTGTTAGTGAGAATTCAAGGCAGTACCTGTGATAAAGGTAGATCCCTGACTAGATGAAGGTAAAGGGATATACATGCTTCATGTAAATTGATCTTGATCAGACAATTGTCTCTAAACAATCCAGCCATCGGATTTAAGGAAATGATGGATACCAGGACTTTAGGTATAAACAAAAAGGTAAAGAGACAAGCAAGACCAAGTTAATATTGCTGTAGATTTTTATAGGAAATAGAATAAAGCCGAACGTGCCATCAAGAGATCTCAATGAAGTAGCTTCATTCGAACATCTCACCAAGACATCCAAATGAAGTAGCTTCGTTCAAATGCCACTACTTGACATTTGAATAATTCGATTCAATTTTACGCCGTTTAATCATGTTTGTTCCTTTATAATTGTACACTTTTACCAATATCGTCATACGGTTATTTAATGGTGTTGACAATTGTTTTTGATAGACTTTTGATGTTTGAACACTATCGTTGTTGAGATTTAGCTGAGATGGTTTTCTCTCTAAATGCCCCAAATATTCTTGTCAATCTCCTTAAGGTTATAGCATACACCAATTAATTAGACTACGTGCATAATACTAGTATCTCAATAAATCCCTGATTATTTTTGAGATTGCACAAAATATTAATCTTAAATCTAATCAAGTTTGATCAAAGGATTAGTGTATCATATCTAACCCTTAAGAATGGCCGTATATCCTTTATGCTTTGTCTTATAATTACATGAAAAGCTCATAAAATTATAATCTTTTTGTCAATCAAGGCATCATGGAGACCTTAGATCTGCTATCAACAATTGACTATGCTTTAGATCCTAATCTTAAGCTCATTAGTTAGCACAAATTGGATCGATGACCATAAATCAAGCGCTTGGTAAAAGGAAGCCCATTCTCCATTTATGTTTACCGTCATTATGTTTATTACGCATGTTTTTCTATTTTTTTATTCTCTCTCTCTGTTCTTCTTCTTCTTCGTTTTTTTTTTTTTTTTTTTCTCTTGTGCAGTTTGATTGGATATGCAGTGCATGACATGAAAGATGAAAGTTGAAGCCACCTGGCATTTGCTAAAAATAAGCAAGGTTCAGAATAGCCCAAGGGAGAATTATCCATTTCGCTTGATCATCTATATATTTCTGTACACAGTAAGGATATAATTTTGTTCTAAAGTAAAGGATTTAGAGTAAATATTCTATGTAATGATAAGAGGTTAAATTTTGCATCTTGTAGTATATTTGTGGTTGTGTGGAACGTTAACATCTAATTTCATTTCTTTGATCTATTGCAGAAAAAACTAATTTATTGTACAAATTTTAAGGTGCTCTGCATTCTTTCATGAGAATGCAAAATAATTAATAAATTTTTTCAATTTCACACATGAAACTCGCTTAATCATAAAATGAACTTTTAGCGTTAGACCAAAGCAAGGAAATTAACAATGCATTTTTAAAAACTAATCCTAAAAATATGGTTTTTTAAAAAAAATAATCCCAAAAATATTACACCCAAAATCGCTTTTTCAACTTATGATTTTAAAATGTACAAAAATCAATTTTTAAAATACTAAGTTTGTGAATTTTGATATATTAGCTTTTAAAAAGCAGATTTCATCATTTATTAAAAAAAAAAAAGAGAGGGGCTTCTTAGAAGCTGATTTCTCTATATAACACTAAGCTTCTACTATAATTTTATGTTACTTAGTGGTTAAGGTATGTGTGTTTTATTCTAGGGATTTGGGTTCAAGACTCACAAGCTATAACATTTTAGTTGCTTATATTGCCCCAAAAAAATTAAAAAAAAAAAAAAGGTTCCTGCTAGGATTCAAACCCTTGACATGGAATACAAAGTGCAAAGGAGTAACCAATACACCAAGAACATGTTAATTACCATTGTTTTTGCATTAATATCTTAAACTTTCTAAATCGGCTTTTCAAGAATCAATTTTAAGTTTAGTCCTTAAAATCGATTTTTTAAAAACCAAATTTAGTTCACAATAATATTGCATTTTGAAAAACCAAAATCATGTATGGTACTTTTTATTTTTGAAAATGCATTATTTTTGAAATTATTTTTAAAAATAGCAATATTATTTTCCTTTTCTTGAGTACAATTGTGGAGTCCTTATAATTCAAGGGTACGATATATTTAAGCTTAGATATAAAGCTTAAGGTTTCAAGTCTATAAATTTTTGAATTGGAATTAATGAACAATTAAGACATCACTTTTGCTAATTTCGAGTTTATGGGCAATATAGATCAGTTTGTTTTTGGCATCAAAAAATGCACAATTTGTTGATTTATCTTGTAAACTGTTGGGGTTTACACAAAAACCCCCTTACGAATATAAGATTTTCATGATGATGATCTTACGCTGCCATCCAAGCCCAAATACTTTCCCACCCCATGAACTTTTCTTGAAAAAATAGGATTTCATGTAATAAGGTTTAAATATTAAAAAAAAAATCATCGTTAAAAATAATTACAAAGACCCCAACACTTATCTAGTCATTATCTCTATATGATATTGGAGGATGACTCAAATTTTGCTAAAGTTGAATCTACCTTTTATTCCTCTTTCCCCATTCTTTATTTTACAAATTAAACAATATTATATGTACTTTTGTTTTTATAAAGACATAAGAGAGGGAGCACTTAGAAGTTAGTGTAGGATTCAAATGAGCAAGATAGATGAACCTCTTCGAAGCCAAGCTATTGACATCAAAATCTACATCATCATCACAAAGATTAGTACCCATTTATTTGAAGTATCCCAATGGTGTAAGGCCATTGACTTACTAGGGAAAAAAAAAAAAGGAGGAAAATCATGATGATCTCTTATTTTGAAGAAATAAGTGGCTTACAAAAAAATAGAAAGAAACATATTATATTTGATCTTGAAGTCTTCATGTAGCATTTTTTCTAATCCTGGATGAGAGATAACTTATAGGAATGACATAATTCATGTTCCACATAACTAAGAAATGTCTATCTAAATCTAATTCTCTCCTGATATGTTCCTTAAATGTTTGATTTATGCATATTCTTCCCTCAACTAATAAACAAATTTTGACATGAATGAAGCAAAATTGCCAATCATAGAATCATTAGATTATCAAAAGTAGTGAAAGAAGTCAAAAGTCAATCAAATTTTTCTAAAAATTAATTCTAGCATACTCGAAAACATTCTTGTCAAAACAATAAGAGACTAGTAGTTTAAGCTTATGATCCTTAGTTTTAGTTTCAATTTTGAATTTTGAGTTGACATGAATCGATTTTGAAAGGCCATAACTTTTCGTATACGAAGAGTTAGGGAGCTCATAATTAGGGATGCAACTGGGGCATGTTTAAGGCAGATTTTGTGAAACTCAAACCTACCTCTATAAGGTTTGATATTTCCTAGAACCTTATAAGGGGGTTTTATAGGATTCAAAAGACTTTATATGAGTGGGCTTTTACAGTATTTAGACGGGATTGAGAAGAGAGTAAGTGAAAAGAAGTTAGATAAAATTTAGATTATATTTACTAACTTATACAATAATAAAAATTGAGAATCAAATATGTTGTACAATATAAAATTTGTGTAAAGTATACATAGTATGTAATTAAGAGTTTATATTTTCATTAATATATATCTTTTTTTTTTTGTCAAGTTTTCCATCAAGTTCTTTTATAATCACAAAACCTAATCTTAAATCCTATAGATTTTTAATCACATCTCTACCCGACCCTAAATACCCAATAGGATTTTTATCGAATTTAGTAGGTTATGAACCCTTTAACAACCTATCATTGCATTGCTACCTATAATATGTTAATAAAGATCGATTTGAGTTTACTTTGACATTGATCAAGCACTTCGTCATTTAGGTTATTTGGTAAATAAAATTTTGCTAAGAAAGATTTCTTTCTTAGTTTAGAAAAGTTTGTCTTATTTTATTTCTTGATTTTATGGTATATGAATTTTATTCACTTACCTTATTTATCATACGGTTGTAGAAATATAAATACCCAATAATTAATTTCACTTTCAATCTTTTTGCAATAATACAATTTATTCTCCTATATGGTGAGTTTATTATGCTACAAACAGCATCAGATAGTTAGGTAAAATTGTCACATATGAAATTGAGCCCAATGTTCCATGAAAAAACAAAAAAAAGCAACTTTGCAGTTGATGTATCACATTCTCTTAATAAGAATTAATCGGATACGATTTTGTGGTTTATATCAATGTATGCTTATTACTTATAAATATTTAGTAGTTTGATAATGATAAACCATAGCGAGTAAATAAACAATACTTTTCACTGAAATTTTTTCGTAAAAAATAAAGTGGGTTGGTGTTTCTCATTTTGGTAGTGAATGGATTGAAACTCACACACATACACATGTACACAAGCACGTACACACGCAAAGACAGACACAAATAAAAAGAAAAGGTAAAAGGGTGCAATGGAAAACGACAGTTGAAGATAATTGGAAAATGATTTGGGGTTAAATTTACGTATCATGCACTTATTCTAAAGTTAGAATGCCTGATGAGAAGAAATAAGGGAATACATACAAGTTTCGCTTAAAATTTTAAAAGTAAATTTAACTTTTATTTATCCTCTCCATATTGAACCTTATTCAAAGAAAATGAAGTCTTGTTGAAATAGGATGATAAAACTTTGCATTACATGGATTAGTGGCTCTACTTTATTAGCTAGGCTATTTCTCCCGCATTTGTGATATGATTTTACGGAGAACTTGTTACAGTTGCTCGAGTATGATGGTCAATGAATGCATTAGAGGGACGTGAAAAAAAATCTAAAGTACATGTATTTTTGCGGTTTACATTTGTTTCTCACGCAATGATGGAACTCATGTGGCGATTTGTCTTCATTTGATTTTCTTGATTTATGTTTTTCATAAGGAAGCACAAGCAATCTCTAAAATAGGGGATATTTGATAAGTCTAAATTTTTTAATGTGGGTTTCTAGATAATGGCAGGATCTATGAAGAATCTGGCCTGATATAAGGTATATACCAAATATAGCGTGGAAATTAAGTACGATTATAAAAATTTTAGTGAAGCTCCGACGAGTTGCGATTTGTGCATAGAAACATGATTGATCCAACTTTGAAAAGGAGACCACTAATTTTATTCTCATTTAACTAGTCTTAGCAAAAACGGACTTCGCATGGTGGGTTTGGGGCTGGTGCAATTTTCATTTGGGCTTCCAAGATTTGCAAGAAATTGAAATTGAAATTGAAATAAAAAGAGAAAATAAAATAACAAAATCATCACGTCGACTTTGAAATGGAAGGGTCAAATCTCATTAATTGGAACACGAAGGATGCATGTAAAATCACATTACTATCATGAAGTTGAAAAGAAAAATAAAATATGGAAAACAGGTCTGTATACAGAGAAATAGACTCGGAAGGAAAATATTTTATTACGAGAGAACATTTTCTCTCTTCATGTTTTCTTGTACATAGACCTAGTACTTTGCTTTTGGCATATCTTTCCGTCATTTATCATCATAATTTGTTGGGAAAAAATGCTACTATGTCTGTTAAGTATACCTTTGCTTGAACTTGGAGGGATTTCCAGCGTACATCTTGTCGAGATCTCCATCTCGGCTAAGTTTGCTTGTCCCTCTAATTTTTATATTATAGCATTTCATATGACGTTGTTTTGTTGTGTAACTAAATGAATATTGACGTAGTGTAATACATAATTAATATTTGTTTGTATAGGTATATGGATTCGATTATAATGGTCATGTATGTTGCATGCATCATATACCCTATACTTGGTCTCAAAAGGAAACACGTATATAACAAGTAAGGGAGATTAAGAGAGAAGAAAATGAGCAAAAAGTAGTAGGTAATCTTCAAATGGTTCAAATTCACATATCACAAGTAGAGAAACTTAGTAATATCAAACCCCACTATCATAATGGCTTGTATTTTAAATAATCAATTGTTCGATCTTCAAAGTGAAAACTGACAGCATGACAATTTTTATGCAAAACTATCCATTCTTAGCATACTCGTAGAAGAAAGTCGACTCGATAAAATGTGACTCATCATACTCAAAGGGATTTTTTATTATTGGAATAAACACGTCCTTTCCCTTCTAGTCGCGGTTTATGCAATGATGTGGTGTTGAGGGAATCGAGTTATGGTCATGCAGCCACTTTCTACCAATCAGTAAATGATAGTGTTGAGTGCATCATTCACATTAAAAACAATTATGGATGGGTCCAACCTTTAACATATCCCACTTTATTTATAGGAGAATAACTAAATTCATTTATTGATATGAGTGGTCAGATATCAATTCCAGCAACCATAAATATCGTCATGAAAATAATATTTAAAGAGGAACCATTATTTATAAATATCCTATTTTCTAAATAGCCATTAAACATACTCTTTACATAAACATAAAAAGGATACTTACGGCCATGGATCGTCACCCTTAGGCATCATATCTCCCTCATCATCAGTATTTTATATGAATATTTGTTAATATTTATTTTATTTTTTAATTTTTCATATTTTTTTGTTTTTAATAAATTTAATATGTTTTTTGGATTTTATTCTATTTATTGGTATTTAAATATATATATATATATATATATATATATATATACCTTATGAACGCTCTGTTTACATGTGCGTCGTATGGCAGGTAACTGCCATATCACTCAAAATTAATACTATTATAATGGTGGTCCTTTATTTGAACTACTTAATAAAATTTTCATCTTTTATTTTAAATAAATCGTTTATCTTTTATTTTAACTTTTCGAAACGTTAATCCTATATTTGAACTTATCTTCAAACTTAATTCTCTCTATTTTAAAATTATGCTTGCACATGTGTGGCGAAAGAAAAAGGATTCAATGATACTAACATACTACCTAAATTAATGAGTAGCGTAAAAATATCAATAAAATTTTGATAAGTGAAATCATATTATAACACGTTATTTATAAATTCACATAACATATTAATACTATTAAATTATTTTTCATAATAGATACGTATTTACTAATAGTTAATTAATAGAATTTCTATTTGTCTATCTTCTTATTAGGTGAGGGTAGATTTGGGCGGCGATTCGAACCGATCCTAAACCATCGATTTACAGGTCGCAACCATGTTGAACGGTGACCAACCCATAAGTCGATGGTTCAAGAGCTAGTTCACAGCTCTTGAACCCTTTTTTTTTTTCTCCTAAGCTTTTACATAATTTTTTTTCTTTTTAGCCTTTTCGATCCTTCAACCATTTTTTTTTCTTCAATCTATCTATAAAGTATACATTAAAAACAGAAAGAAAATAAAATATAGAAAAATCTCTTATAGCATGAATACCTAATGTCTTAATCTGATCGAGTAGAGTGAAGAGATCGGAGGGAAAATATTTTTTACAGTATTTTATGGTCGCCTAGAAGGTGCTTATGTATCTGCTAATCAAAATCAAACCGCCATAGTTCGATTTGGACTTTTAGAAAACCTTTAGTTTGTTGATCAATTTTACGTTTTCAAAAAAGCATCCAAGTTTACATGATTATCGAAGTTAAATTTTTTGAAGGAAAATAATTTTAGTCGGTCATAATTTGGAAAAATCTAGTGCTATATTAACACTTTTGGAAAAACCCTATTATTTAGTTTTTTTGAACAATTAGGAAAAAAGATTTTTCTACGTAATAAAATTTTTCATAAAGGATGAAAAAAAACTTACTATGTATCCTCTTGAGATAACAATTCATGTTCGTGAGTAAAAGTGAAACTTGCAGGTGAGCTTAAGCTTCCATTAAATTGATTTCAATCACTAAAATAATCATCCTCATCGCTTGATATCCTACATAGTTCATGTCATCTATAGGTCGCCTTATATCAATCTTCTATACAAGCATTTGCCTTAACATTGACAACACGTAAGGAAGCTCAACGTTCGTTGATTGTCGACGATCAGAATTACTGTACTAAACGCTTACTCAAAGGCGACTGTTGAAGCCGCAGCAACAAGTACTTCACGGCCAATACAAGATAGCAGTGAGTAATCCCTTCTACACCTTTGCCACCACTCTAAAATGTTGAAGTCTTTGATAGAAATATTCTCAGAAAACTCGAAATTTGTATTGGTGTAGTACTGCATCTTAAACATTGGACCACCAAACCATTACCTCTTTAAGTTTTGCGCTAGTAACTACCTACTTATAAATCAATAATGCTACTCCTTGGCAGGTAGCGAAGGAGAAACTGATGATTGGCCACCGTACTGACTTTGGTAGTAGTTGAACATCTACTCTATGTCGGTCATCACTGCCGACACTTCTTGCTGTACTTCTGAGCTATACACATCTTGAGAATCCGTTAGATCTTGAATATAACCATAATAAGTTTTCAAATACATCAATAATAATTCTGCTTTACAACGAGAGTCTAGAATAGTTGTTATGAGATAAATACAAGGAATTTTTTTATAATAAGTTGACCACTTCAACGTCATATCATATACGCATGCGTACAGGTTTGGTCCTAATGGGCCTGAAGCAACACACCAAGTATACTAACAGATGACATAATAAACAAGTGAACACTAGGTTTGTAAACTTATGAAAAAGTCTTAGTAACATTATGAAAAACTTTCAAAACTTTTAGTAATTGAATACAAATATCCCAGTTACTGAGAAAAATGTCAACTCCTTACATGTTGTACATTACAAAGTCACATAACAGTTCGTTGTAAGGAACTGTGCGATGCAACAACTCGTAAGTTGAGTTCCAGCAGTATTACACATTCATCTTAAACTTCCGAGGCCTCTTCTCAAGCTCCATGCAAAAGTTCCTTCACTTCTTATGAAAAGATGGCATGTCTATTTATTATTGTCTTGACGATATTCTTAATCGGAGTTATACTGTCGGATAAAGCTACAACGCCTTCCTTGACATACAAGTTAAGAATATAACATACACAACGCACATAGAAAAAAATCCCCTCCAAAGTTGTTGACAATAATTTTATAAATCAGATATTGATGCAGTATTAACAGTTGCATTATCAAAACCAATAGAATTTAGGATTTCTCTAATAATTTTATAAATGTTTTGCACCATATATCAATCGTTAAATACCCTTAAAGCCAATAAACATTTATAAAGTTGCCAATTATCGTCTACCTAATAAATAGTAACACTCATATAAAAATTATTATAAAAAGGATCCGTCTATATGTCTACGCATATAGACACTTGCATATCGAGGGAAGCAAATTTACCTGTGACCTCCTTCTTACCTTTATAGTAGAGCTCCTGCGTAACTTGGCTTATCGTTCTACGGCTAAGTTGTCGCAAGTTAAGGTTGAATGTCTCCTGTTTGTATCGACTCTACCACTCTAATGCACCTACGTTAAATGAGAGGTTCATATTCACCAGGTACTGTACCAGGTTATATTTATGCTTCTCTTCATCATACCTCATTAATTGACTAGATAAACCACCACCTTGGGCAATCTGTTACTGCATTCTATTTATTCCTACCTCCCTAGGATGCTTTGACCTTAAATGTCTATCAAGGATATCACATCTCTCTCCCGTTTTCCATGAGTAACTCACGTTGTAATAGTTATAGAATACCCTCAAGTACCTTTTTTCGTCCGTATCTTTATGGAAATAAGTAGTAAAAATATTGGACTTACCAGGTTTAGCAGGCTTACCTGAGCCTAACGATCTCGAATTGCTGGGCTCATATTGTCTCATATGTTACTCTTCTATTTCGAGAATAATTTATATGCTGTCACCCCTGTCCTTAAACATACTTGCAAGGTCACTCATTCGTGGGGATTCAAATTCTGCGGGTCATGCAGGAACACTCATACGAGGAGGATCAAGTCTAACATGATGTTCAAGGACACTCATGTGTAGAGGTTCGAAATTGGGAGGTGGCATGCCTCGGTAACTCATGCATTGATATTCAATATCAAAGCCAGGAAGTGGTGTGCCACGATTACTCGTACAATAAGGTTTTACATCGAAGTCTAGAGATAATGTAATTTCTTCTTCCACGTTCTCAACCATATCGGGTGTCCTTTACTCATTCAGGTCGTACTCGTTATCCAGGTACGCCTGAACGTCCTTAATCTTATCTACATCGAAGCTTGAAGGTGGTGTAACTTCTTTCCATCGATGTAAATATTTTTTTCACTTATTTACTACAACAAAGATTTATGAGTAAAAGACAAAAATAACATGTAAGAGAAAATAAAGCAAAAATTATATAATAAGTATGTACATGTTAACACTATTTACTAATGTAAATTGTTCTGTGCAGTAAAGTGGAGAATTATGTACAGATGTTGGTGGTTAGTAGAAGAAAATATTTCTAATAACCTTTCACAACTGAAAAAAATTTGAAAGTAAAGTGGTTGGAGCTGGAGAGATTTAATTAGTTTGTATAATAAATATTACTGCTAAACCTGAAGTTACTATTTATAAGAATCGAGGAATGTGTGAATGTGTTGTTTGAGTTTTGAAATTTCAAAATTTAAATGGTTTGGCACCATAAATTTTAAATTTTCAACTGTAAATTTAAAATTTGTGATGCATGCACTAAAAGTTAATTTTGTAGATGCAAATTTAATAGGAAATAAGGGATAGAAGACAAGGGGAGGGGGGGAATAAAAGGATGGGTGGGTGATGGCAGTCGGGGGAATAAGGGAAAAAGAGAGGGGGAGAGGGGGTGGGGCCTGGTGATTATGATCAACGAATAAAAGAAAAAACTTCGACAGTATTTGAACTGTCGGGTTAGCCAGTTTCGCTTAAACCCTAAAAGTTCGATGGTAGAATTTAGTTCAACTATTATCGGGCCGAACTAGGCTAGTTCACAATTCAGAACTGGCCCTTGCCTAAGTCTAAATAGAGGCATTAAATTAGGACAAGAATCAAGACATAAAACTAAAACAGTAAAAACTAGTCTAAACTAAATTAGATTGAGCTATTCCATTTATAATTGACAAAATCTACTTATTCATATTTTTATATTTTATGAGATTGATTCTATCTGTTATTTTATTATTGATTAATATTATTTTAAATCTAAATTATTAAATTTAAAATTAATTTCATAATTAAAATTTAAATAAATATAAATTAAAAATGAAATAGAAACAGCTGGAGACAGTAGAAAATTGCGTGCGTATGATCGGAGTAGATAAAGAACTTAAATTTTGATTTTCTCCCAAAATTTTCGGGTGAGCCACAAACTCCGGGTAAGTTGGTTTTGTCTCTTCATGGAACATACTTGTTCTTCAAGGAATTCATTTCCATGTCCCGTTTTCCAATATAACTGGTATATTCTATTCACTGCTTTTGGCTCTATCGTTTTATTTTTTAACCCTCTTTTCATTTCGCACCTGTTCGAACTATAGCAGTTCTTTTTTATTATTGTCAGTGCATGTTTTTTCGTGCTTTGTTGTGTATTACGATCTAAAAACCATAAAGGGTATTAGAATTTGAATGCGAAATTATGCTGCATATTTTGCATTTTGATGTATCACATGTTTAGTTAGTGATGTTAGAAATAAGTCCGTCTGGTTAGTTCCATTGTTCAGTTTCTGTATCACCAGAAGCTTCTGGGGAAGTCCTGTCAAGAATTTATAACCCAGTGAGTTGTTACAATGATTAAATAGCTAGGGATTGGTCATGCACAGGAAATCAATGTAGATCAAGGGTGTTTTTGATTAAGGAAAACATTTTCCACACCTTTTTCGATATTTGTTATAATTAATGCTTTATAGTCGTAGCACTCTTTGAGTGGTTGCAAAGAGTAGTGCCTTATAGTGGTGAGTGATGATAGAAGGTGACAACAAAGGCCAACCACTAGAAGTAGTCGTGATAAGCAACCACAGAAATACTGATGGAAAATAAAGAAAATAATTCTTTCTTGTTCAATAAAGGAAATACATTTCCCACGTTATTTAATCACCACCACAGGTCACTGGCTGTGGCTGTGGCCTTTGCCTCAAACCCCTGGTAGTTGCCATAACCTTATGAGATTAGTGTGATAAAATTTGACGATTAGAGCAAATGTCAAAAAGGTTGGCACAACGTTTTGTGCGATACACATGCCAAGTTGCTTTAAAGTTTTGCTAAGAAGATCATTATGTATGGCATCTCGCATCCATGTTTACCATATAGATTATTTTATAAGACAGGAAATAATCTATGTTTATGCCAAATGCAGATAAATGGATGTTACTATCAATCAAGATGTGTGGCAGTCACAGGATTACAAAATCCTTCATTTGGTGAGCGTTACTATCTTTATATTATGCTGGAACTCAGAAAAGTTGGGAGACTGTTTGAATTGTGATTGTGTTTATTTTCAACCCAAATTGCTGTTTTATCCTGACTTTTATGTTAGTCAATGAATCTTTAATTAGAGATTGTGGAAGTTACTTCCTTATTTGTGTGATTCAGGTGAGGCATGCACAAGGCGTTCACAATGTTGCAGCAGAAAAAAATCATGACCTGTTATTATCACCAGAATATTTTGATGCACGACTCTCCCCCCTTGGCTGGGATCAGGTAATTGTCGGATAAATACTTTTATGAGTTGTTATTCTAGAGTTAATCCAATTATTTGGCACCATTAATTTGCATTAATGGCGTAAATATTATACTATGAGCAAAGGCAAGGCAACTGTTTAAGTAAGAAAACATGAATTCTTTGTCAATTATCATAATCATGGAGTTCTGATCAATTTCTTTGATTTGTGATGATATGCAGGTTGTCAATCTTCGCAAGCAGGTTCATGAATCTGGATTAACAAAGAGAATAGATGTAGTCATTACTTCCCCGTTATTAAGGTGCCGACGTGTCTCTATACGAGAGGAACATTCAACGACTAGTTCCATCTGGTTTTAGAAATTTTTCATAAACTGAAAGCCTCTCAGTTCCCATCTATGTTATAAACAAACGAATAAGTTAGCAGCTTTATCTTCCAAGATATATGCACACCTCTTTTCTTTTTTTTCCCCCTTAGATGCCTGAAATCGGTTGAAATTATCTTTGTAGATTAATTTCAAACATGTTTTCGAGCAGCATAATGCTCGAACTCCCTGCCATTTAACTATGATTATGCGAGGTTAAACTCTGGGGTCAACAAAGGAACTACATTGTTGTTATGAGATATTTTCGGTTAGAATTTTGTAAGACCATTTGTTTTGTTGTAATTTAAAGCTGATAAGTGGTATGGCGTTTCAGAACATTACAAACAGCTGCTGCAGTTTTTGGTGGTGGAAGCTGCAGTGATGAATTGGGGAATCCACCACTAATGTTTAGGGGAGCAGGAAAAAGTAACCAGGAAGCAATATCAAGCCAGAACTGCCCGCCATTCTTAGCTGTTGAGCTTTGCCGAGAACAGATGGTATATTTTCCTTACATTATTCCACAAGCTGTTAGAACTTAACCTCTCTAGCCAGTATATTCTCCATTCAGTTTACAATCTTTCCCTCTGTGGTAATTTCTCAGTTTGCAATCGTGATTAGCAATTGCAGTGTTTTGTTATACCATACCCGTAGAAGAAGGCATATCAGATAGTTTAGTGGGGGTAAATGATGCCTGTTAATTTCCAAATGCTGCCTTGAAGCATTCTTCATTCTATTAACATTTTCCTTTATGTTCTGTGCTTATTTATTCGGTATGCAATCCATGCAGGGAGTTCATCCTTGTGATAAAAGGAGAAGTGTCAGGGAGTCCAAGGCACATTTCCCTGCTGTTGATTTTTCACAGGTTTTGATTGCTTGCATATATGTTCTTTTGTAGTTAGCTTTTGTCTTGTCTATGGGTACTACTCGGCTTGTTTATAGTGGAGTTTCCTCTCTCATAATTACTCTTTTAATTTTTCCTTCTGGATTTGCATTTCTAGATAGAAAGTGATGAGGACATCTTGTGGAAGGGTGACAATAGAGAGTCCCCTGAGGAAATTGCTGCAAGAGGAATGAAGTTTTTGAACTGGTGAGGTGCCCGACCTTATCTTGTTCTGGAATTCCATCATTACATTCTAATGCCATTTTCACAATGAACACATCTACAACCAAAAGAAAATCTTATAAATTTCTGCCTCAATATTCCTGAAAATATAAATGAGTTAAGACTTTCATGTAACATAGAAGATATCTTATTCTGACATGTTGTCTCTTGGAGTTATATCTTGAATCTCAGAAGGAGTATATTAAGCTACAACATCTTGCCATTGCTATTTTTACCAAGAGTCTGCAGTTTGATTTTTGAGAATTGTAGTATATGTTAGCAATCAGTTAGCTGCTAGTGTATGATATACCTTACTAGATGACTCATTCCTTTTATGCAGGATCTGGGCGAGGAAAGAAAAAGAGATTGCAATTGTTACACACAGTTCGTTTCTGCTATATACTTTAAATGCTTTCTGTGAAGATGGCAAGCCCTTATTTAAGCACAAAAATTCCAACAGGCAAGTAACATTTTTCAGCAGTACCTGGTTTTTCTGCAGCATGTCAAGTAGGATCTAGGATGCATGACTGGTTCCAAGAGTACTAATATGTAGGGGGTATACACTTACAGGTAGACATGGCACTTGGAGAAATTTCATAAACTGAAAATTGCCATATTAGTAGAGACCATCATGATAACTTGCTTAAAAAGAGTGAGTGATACAGTCCTAGAGTAGAGTTGATATAAATGTGATAGTGAGTATGTGTGTTGTGTGTTATGTGTTGTACATAAGTGTGTTGTGTTATGTGTCACTCTCCAAACCTATGGAGTTGTAATAATCTCGTTATGTAAACCAATCTAAACTAGGAATCATCCCCATTATCTACTAACGTAAGTATAATCTATACAAGGTGAATAAAGACTCAACCAGTTTTAAAGTAGTCAAATGAGCACCTGTAATATATAATATATGTAAAATAATACTTTACAAAATATAATTCTCCATATTTACATATAGTTCAAATCCTTTACATAGTTTTATTTATTGTACAACTCAACAGAAAAACTTCATTACATAACATAAATATATCAGCAAGCCAACAAAAACTATAAGGCCTCTTACGAAGATCTTATAGTCTTCCCACAAGAGAAAAACAAAAATAACTTAAACATTGACCCATTCACCAATCTTCAACTTTTTACTCCCTAGCCCATCAAAATTAATCTGTGAATTATTGTAATAAGGTATCTTCAAATACTACTTCACACCTACAAAACAATTTATCGGGATGTAAATTTAACTAGCTTAGTAAGAAGAGATAGAATCATAAGAGTGCATCAACAAATATGGTTGTTCAATCATTAATTAAATATAAATGCAATAAGCAAATGATAAATCATCGCACAACTTAATCGTTACTCCTGTTAAGTTTAGTCTATCACTTTATTCAACTAAGAGTAAAAAAATGACCATTTTTGCTATTTTTATTGAAGTGTCGGAATTTAGTATGACAATCTAATCATTTACCTATATTAAGTTTTGTGAATGTCAAGTTAGATCTTAATTAATTTACGGTTAGTCCAGATTATAAGGTGAGCAACAAAGTTCATACGCGCTAAACATGTTATGCTCAAGTAGAAAAACGACTCCCGAAGTTTAACTCCCAATTATTAATCAATATCATAAGTACACATATGGTATATACACAAATAATCTAACTACAACCATAGACTGGTACTACTAATTCTTTAAATATCTTGATATGGTATTCCAACATATTATTAAGCATCGATCCTAATTTACTTAATATTGACGTGAGTTAATCTTACTTTTCATGCTCAATCCCTTTGTAAGTCCCTAAACAATTAGCATAAATATTTTAGTTTTTGCTAAATAGAAGGTATATTATTGCTTTTTAATGTTTTATATATAGTTAGATAGGTTTCTTAAGTCTTTAGGTAAGCTTTAACTTGTCACTAAGGTCTCTAAACAAAGTTCTAAACACTAAACTTAATGTAGTTTTTACCTTGTAACCTTCTGAACAAGTATCTGATTAATAGTATTGACACAATTTTTTTATTCTAGAATCTTCTATGAAAGTATCAAAAAATAGTTTTATTAATTAAGAACCCTCTGAAGAAATATATGGAAATATATGAAAATATCCTTATTAACTAAGAACTCTCTGAAAAAATATTTGAAAATATCTTATTAATTAAAAACTCTTTGAGGAAATTTTTTAAGACATCTTTATTAATTAGGAATTCTCTAATTAACCTGCCAAGACTATATCAACCAAGTATTTCATATTAAACAACTCTCTAATCAAGTCTCTGATCCCGGAATCGACTTATTTTTCTACCAAACTAATCTTCTAAAGAACTCTTTAAACAAGGTTATTTTACAAGTTTACTCGAAATAACTCATCCAACATCATATTCTAAATTATAACTACGTTAAATCATATTCATATATCAAGTTTATCATATCAAATAACACCATATTATCAAATTCACATACTTACATATTAATGCGTTAAGCCCATATTCACCACCTTGCCCATAGCACAACTCCAACTCAAATCACATAACTTCAAATTATTCTTCACAATAAAATATGATCCAAATAAACTCCAGAACCTAATATCAAAAGGTTTTGTCATATTCCAGATTATAACTATGTTAAATTATGTTCATTTATTAAGTTAATCATACCAAATAATACCATATTACTAAATTCCTCAAATTCATATAATTATCTATTAATGCATTAAGCCCATATCTACCACCTTGTCTATAGCACAACTCTAGATTATTCTTCACAATAGAATATGATTCAAATAAACTCTAAAACATAGTATCAAAGGATTTCATCAAGCCAATTAAAATCATGTTTTTCATTAAATTTTAAGGTTCAAAAATCCCTATAAATTATATAAATCTTTTTTATCTGAAAACTTTTCATGCAATACTTGCATGCAATGTAAGATCATCCTAAAAAAAATTTAATTTAGAAACTACGTCAATAGAGTCATTCAAATGAACTTCAAAAAGTTATCGATTTTGCTTGGTTTCTTAAAAAAGCCTCATATCCACTTAAAATTTTTCAATTTGATATTTTTTCATAAAATTATATATAAAAATATGTTAAAATAAATTTTTCTATAATTTTTTAAATTAATTTGATATTTTTACAAATTAACTAAAATTAAATAAAAATTTAGACTCACCAAAACGGTGACTGTTCAACCACTAACGATCACTCCTTAGTTGTTAGCCAAGCTGGGCATGGCCATCACTGTTGGGGAGTGGTGGTGGTGGTTCGCTTTTAGGTAACCTTCAGACTTGAGTTCTACTAATTGATTCAGTTTACACAATATAGGTTCTAAATTTTTCCTTGATGTTTCCACCTATTTCTTCAATTTTCCTCGAATCCTAAAAGACTAAATGATAATCTGGTGAGAGTTAGTGACAATTCCTAAGTTGGTTGATGCAAATTAGAGTATTGTCTCTCTCTTCTAAGTATATATATGCCCCTAATCCCTTGCATGTTAAGTGTTTCTAAATTACTTCCTTAAGTCAATAGTTGTCCCAATTTGAGCCACACCTAATTCTTGGTAAATTCTGATTGTTTGATGATTTTTCCCTAATTTTTTATTATTTTTCTTATAAATTTTAGTTAATTATACATATTTTAGGATATCTCAAGCATTTTTCAGGTATGTAAAGATATAATAATTACACTTGAGGTACAAACACTATATTTATGTATTATTTTATGGCATTTTATAATTTTTAGTGTCCAAATAATTTATCTCTAAAGTTTGCTTAATTTTCGTTACCTAAATCACACATTCACGATGGGTAAATTTTGATATAATATACAATTTAGTAAAAATTAATATTTGTAACTATAATATTATTATTTTATTAAACTCATGACATGTTCGTATCTAACTCCTTCAACTCATACGTGAAATATTACTCCAATCAACTAATTTTCACGTATGCCTTAAATTATTTACTCGGAATCTAACATGCAAAACTACAGGCCCTCAGAATCCGATACGTTAGTTTATGGGGGCTCATTTTGTGTGTAACGTATATGTAAAGTATGTATCATGCATCACATACATATAGGGCAGAATAGTAGATGTAATACTTACTCTAACAATGTATAAATAGTTAAGTTATAGGATAGAGAGTCAATTAGTCATTTTGTTGAAAATTGTTGAGCGAATGGGAGTGTGTAGAAAATTGTAAGCTCGATGTACCTACTCTAATTGTTAAAGTATTGAACTTCACAATTGTTTTAGAGTGATAAGAATTCTATCAAGTATTCTTCTACTCATGTTTGTACAATTTTTTTTATTAGATTTCATCAAAATAATAAAAGAGTGAACCCATAGGTTATATCAATTGGCATTGTCTGTAGAAAATTTATCTAGAGTAAGGAAATAACTAGAGTAGAGTTTAGGGTAGAAACTTTAAAGAAGAATATTGAAACACTAGAGCAGCATGTATAAGAGATTAAAGCAGAAATAAAAGGTAATTTTGATGACTTGCAACATCAATTGGTGACAGCTGAGAGGAATTCTACTACTAGTGTGACTGCATTGAAGACTTCTGTAACTAGATTGGAGACTTCCATTGCTTTGATACAAGCTACGTTACAAAATTTTTGTAGAAATTCTCAAAGAGACGAGAAATTGACGGATGTGAGTGGATCAATTTCTGGATCTACCATTAATGAAAGAATTGATGTTGAAACATATGGGAGAAGAGTTGTTGGAGGCTTGACATTGATAATTGATGGTGATGATGTTTGAAGCAAAATCGATGACCTTAAATCTACCTACTTTTGATGGAGAAGATCCGATGCAGTGTTTAACATTGTTGGAACAGTATTTTGAGATTAATAATACGAGAGAAGAATAGAAAGTTGTCACGATAGCCATGTGTACGAAAGGGAAGACTATTTATTGGTTCAAAATGTTGAAGCAAAGAATGGTTCACTTAGATTGGGATATTTTTTGCCAAGAATTGCTATCTAGATACTTTTGACAATCTGCGGGAAATCCCTATGTAAGCTTATCAACACTGCACTAAACTGCCAAAGTGACTGCATTTGTGGAGTCCTTTGAAACTCTAACTTCACAAGTACTAGATTTAACTAAAATGCAACTGCTTGGGTATTATTAGGGTGGATTAAGGGATGGTATTAGGACTAAGGTGATGACATTGAGGCCTATATCTCTATTTGATGCAGCAAAACTGTCCTTGAGTATTGAACAAAAATATGAAAAAAGAAATTTCATTTTACCTCTAATGACTAATGGAAGCCAACAAACAGAGAGGGTTGATCCAATCACGATGAGTGGTCAGTGGCATTCTTCTTGGAGTGGAAATTGGCCATGGAAGTCGAATATTGACCATCGGTTAGAAGTTTTTGATATGGAAAAGAAAGGTTGTCGAGTGGGAGATTGGTCATGGAAGTCTACTACTATCCAGCGGTGGAATCTGATTGGAGAATAGAAATCAAGGTAGAAGATTGGAGAATGGAATTTGTAGGACAGAGAACAGAAATTGCTAACTTTGGTTTGGTGAGTAAGGGGTTGTCAACATGTGACCTAGGGTTTTCATCTATTGAGAAACAGCCATCAAAGTAGAAAATTGATGATGATTGTTTCACATTGGGTGTTCTAGATTTTGGAGCTGCAGAGCATTTTTCTGGAAAGGGATCTAAAAGTTATCTACTAAGTGTTCAATATAATGCCTCATTAGAAGATGCTTCAATTAGATTAGCTGACATTACTTGCAATAACATGGAGCATTTTAGTTCTAGTGATTTTAACATTTCGGCAAGAGCAAGTTGTGAAGGACAGAAAGTTTTGACAACCCAAGCAATGGTTGAATGATGACTTGTGCGATGATTTTCTAGGACTTGCTTGTATGGAGAAGTAGTAGTTGACTCCATGTGTCCTTTATCTATCGCTGCCCAGTCATGATTCCTTTCTATTGTTGAAGGAAGATTTCCTTGTGCCATTTATCAAGGAAATGGTGGAAACAAAGTTACCTTGTGTAGACTTATTTGACGTGTTGTCGCAGACATTCATTGTTGTGGAGCTAGAAGTTATTCCATTCTTAAGGGTACTTATGCATGGTACTATCTCTCTTTTGTATGTGGCAGTGTTTGATGTTGTTGGAGTTGAATAGTGATTATTTCTCTATTTGGTCCTTACAGTAAGGACCTTCAAAAGGAGGAGCCAATTGATACAGTCCTACAGTGGAGTTGATATAAATGTGTTAGTGAGTGTATGCGTTCTGTGTTTTATGTAAGTGTGTTGTGTTGTGTGTAACATGTATGTGAAGTGTGTGTCATATGTCACGTACATAGGGGGTAGAATAGTAAATGCAATACTTACTCTAATAGTGTATAAATACTTAGGTTGTGGGATAGAGAGTCAGTTAGTCATTTTGTTGAAAGTTGTTGAGTGAAAAGGAGTGTCTAGAAAGATTGTAAGCTTGATGTACCTACTCTAATTGTTAAAGTATTGGACTTCACAATTGTTGTAGAGTGATTAAGGTTCTATCAAGTATTCTTCTACTCTTATTTATACATTTTTTCACTGGATTTCATTAAAATAATAAAAGAGCAAACCCACGGGCTGTATCAGTTAGATGGTTTCAAAAGCACTAATATGAATGCCAAACGCTTGAGTCGTTCTAAATCTGTTGCATTCATTTGGACTCAACTTATCCTAGGATTATCAACTGCAGAACAATGCATCTATTCCGTCCTTGCTTAATGATAGGATGCTATTGCTTGCTCTTTGAGGCTTTTTCTTGTTAACTTAGTTCAAATGACCAAAAAGTCCTTGCCGTCTCTGCCTTTAATCTTTTCAAGTTTTTATCCGCACATAATTAACTTTCACTTCTTTTCTTCTGTATTATCAACTAGAATTAATAAAAGTTGTTGATAAATATATATATGCAGCTTCAGCAATTGTGAGCTTCGCTCGCTGATCCTTGTTGAGAGAAGGTAAGAAGATGCAAGAACAATATATTTCATTCATAACAATGATTTAAATGCTCAACCTCTTTCGTATTTTTAACTACAGGAGTTCAGAGCCAACATCTTCACTAAAATGCAAAGACTCCCGCAAGTTCGACCTGATTGATTATGCCCATGTTATGGTTCAAAGAGATGGAAGCACTCGGCCTTAGAATCTTTGGTTTGATTTATTGATGTTGGTGCAAAAGTAGTTGCTTTTTCAATGGGGATACTGTTATGAACCAAGCGCAAGGGGAGAGACGGTTATTGTTTAGAACAATATGATATATGCTTCATTTACCCTATAAGCTCTATTTACGAGTGAGGTCAAAATTAGCAAGTACACAATGAAAGCTCGTTTTGCTGATTCTATCTCGTCCCAGTAATGGAAGTTTGGTGAAATTGTTTATAAACAGAGTCCTGATGTAAAAGCGAGTTGAATTCCACAAAATCCTATTTCATAGATTTAACCAACTAGAAAAATACAAATCTATTTACCAAAACACCACACTATGGACCATCCTGGCACAACTTATTCTCTTGGTAAAGCAACTGTTTCAAGAAAGAAACTGTTCGTCCAAAATATGCAAAGTCCGTTTCTTGTAAAAAACACTTTCGAGAAAACAAAATGCCAAGAGCGACTCCATCGTTGGCCTTACGAGGACAACACCTTCCTTTTTCTATTTCTCAAAAAATTCTACCTAAAACTGAATAGACGAGCAAGATGGGCCAAAGTTAAGCAGAGGGGCTACATCTGCCCGTACGTTTCTTCAAGCTTTTCACAGCAAGTACATGATCTTCCTCATGTCTGTCTCACGGATAGGTGAATTGATAACCTTGCATTTGAATTGAGTCTATCATCTGTCTTTCAAAAAATTCCACTAGAAGTGCACAATTCCTGACTTCCTTTTCCAGAAAAAAAAACTGATTCTATGACCATTAGTGGGGAAGAAGAAGGGACTCTTATGAGTTGGTACGAGACTGAAAACGTTCGATCTCCTGTTGAACGCACAGGGACAGTTGAATCCGGTTCATCCACTAAGGTGTTGTTATAATGAGCAGTGGATATACGATTAAGATGGAGAAGAGAAGCACAAGATAGCAGTAACAGCACCAACATTTGACGATGTGGTAGGTTTACGGCTAGTCTTCTCTCCAGCTGTGTTACTCCGGATCCTCTCCATGGAAGTAGTGGAAGATGAGGAGAAAGAAGCAGCCACTTCCAAATGATTTAGCAGTTATGGCAGTAGCTTCTACTTCTGGCTACGATATATTGGATGCACCAGTAGGAACTTCAGCAGACAACTACAGCTCAACAGAATGTTAACTATAACATAGAATCGAGAGTAACACAAACATGATGATGATGTTTTGGTAAAAATACCAGCCACTCCAGGATATGATGTTGGCACTTTTTTACACTTTTCAAGTTTTTATCTGCACATCCTTCAACTTTTGCTTCACTTCTCTGTATCTTCAACTAGAACTAGTAAAAAGTTTGATGATAATTGTATGTGCAGTAGCAGCTTCAGCAACTGTGAGCTTCGTTCACTGATCCTTGCTGAGAGAAGGTAAAAAGATGCAAGAACCGGATATTTCGTTCAGGTTACCGATTTAAATGCTTATTCACTTCTTAGTTTTAACTATAGGAGTTTTGTGCCAACATCTTCAGTAAAATGGAACCACACCCGCTAGTTTAACTTGATCAATAGATTATAATCATGTCATGGTTCAAAGAGATAGAAACCTGATTCGTTTAAACTATATATATATGTATATAAAATAAATTATGAATACTTTAGTAAATATATTAAATCGGAATTAAGTAATATAAAGCAAGTAAGGTTATTAATCCCTTGAGGACTATAATATTACTAAACCTATAATAGTTCTTATCGATATTCAGACAATCAAAAAATAAATTGACTAATCTAATAATTATACTAAAACTATTAAAAAAAATAACTATAAAATTTCTAAAACTAAGTAATCAATTGAGAATTATGAGAAAAAACAAAATCCACCCTAAATTATGCAAATCAAATTGTTATCATATTATATAAATTATTAGTTATATGGTTATTCAAGTGAAATTATTATATTTTAAAACTTAAGGATTTAAATTTCTAATTAATCAATCAGCTCCTGCATCTCCAATTAACAGTAGACTCTAAATTATAATCATATATCTCTAAATACTATGATTGTCTAATGTCCTAAATCAATTATTCTTAATGTATTAGTGAATAATCAATCGCCAAACATAGCATTAATCCTTAGATAATTTTTAATTAATTTAATTAACGCTGCTTCTACGTTAATTAATCAAATTAAACAAGAATTTCTAACAAACCCTATATCAACTCTCGTATCACTAGGGTTTCTAACAATTATAATCAATTAAACAACTACAATTGAAATAATAGAAATTGTAATCATAAATTATCCATATATCTATTAATCCTATAACACAAACGCAATCATCATCTTAGCTATCTAAGGTTGCATCAATTCCCACAAATAAATTTAGCTAACCATGGAATTTGAAATAAAAGCACAATTACTAATCCATAATTGATAATTGTAAGGAAATCCATAATTAAAAGCGCAAGGAAATCTATAATTGAAAGCATGAATAATTAACAAAATTATATAAATATAATTAAAATTAATGTCACCAATTCTGTAATTGGAAAAAATAAACTTCAATTGCAACTCCAAAACTTGGTCTCCAAAGAAAAATCTTCTCAATGATCTAAGTGATTTTGCAGAAGAATTCTTCAAAAACTATATAATGATTGTTTTACAACTCTCTAAGTCTAAAGAAATCGTGTCTAAAAACAAAAATCTTTTAAACGGTGAAACATAAGGTTATTTATAAGAAAAATTAGAATTAACTTGTGTAAAGCTTATTTTTAATGAAGATCGGCTAATAGGCAAACGGCGTAACTTCAAAGGCCGGCCGTGTTGAATTTTAAATTGCAACGTATTGATTCATACTTCGTTCATTTGCATAAAACTCTTCTAAATCGTCCGTATTTCCACTTTGAATCCTCCAATTCCTAAAATGTTCAAAAAAAAATTATCAAATACCATTTCTTAATGATTTCTATAAAATCAATAATAATTATATCTAATTTACACATTTAAAACATGAAAAATATGCCTTTATCAACTTCCCCACACTTGAACTTTTGCTTGTCCTCAAGCAAAATAAACAGAACTAAAAAAATCTATCATTAAAAATACAAATTTTCCACTTGCTAATCAAAGATATCTGATATTTCACACTTTCAAACTCACTAATTTATAACACCCATCACTCAAAATTGAACATAACAGTCCGAAACTTCTTATTCTTCTTCCTTTCTTTCCTAATTTCATTTTAGACTTCTTTAATTTTAGCATTCAACTGCTCATAACTACCAGCTGGTGGATGATATGAAGTAAACGCTATAACAACAGAAAGATTGTCAAGAATATCCTCCTCATCAACATGATGGGGGCTATTATTTATCTTAACCAATCCCCAACCCTTAAATGATGCAGCAGAAATAAGCTTACATGGAATACCATCGCCCTTCTCTGGTTCTCGAAAAAACCCTATACCCTTCAATCATGTTGTAATATACTCACTACAAAAGATAACCTGTGTCTTGGTATCATCTATCAATCTATAGATAAAATTTGCTATTTCTATTCCTAGATCTATCTAATACCTAGAAATCATACTATATGGATAAAATATGTTAAAACTAGTTACTTTGCTATACCTAGTCTTCTTACAACTGAGAGTATGAGCAAGAATATGGTAGAGTAGCCTGTGCTCCACTATTGAGAAAGTTGTGGCGAGCGACTTTGAAGGTACAAAATCGTCCCGCTTGGGATGAATTAACTAAAACCAAAATTTCTCAGCTGTCATATCATTAGACCAAGAGTTGGGCAAATTGACTTCCTCCTCATCATATAAACCTAGAAAATAACCAATTTGACTCAATTCGATTATATGAATTTCTCCATAAACCTGAAATGTAAAAGTAGATATTCACCTACTTCTCTCCAGCTACAAAGTGGACAAAAAATCAATAGCTATATTTCTAAAAGTGAGTTCTTTTACCTCAAATAACTGAAACCACGTTTTATCAAGAACCATCTGCTAGATTCTATCGTCCATTTCATATTCTTGCAAAAGAGTCCAATCCAAATATTGTTGATTTATGAATGTCATCTATTGTAACTTCCTCCTTCTTTCCCTAGCATACTCCTGATGTGAAAGTAAATCGTTACCTAAACTTTTGGAAAACGAGGCGACAACCGTCTTCTGTTTCTTTCACTAAGGTTGCATCTTCATAGGTAGCATGGTGAATGTGGAAAGCACAGATCTTGAAAGTGCGATTGTCTTCTACCTTTAACTCAACTCTACTGTAAGGAAAAACATTAGCTACTTCAAATGACTCAGACCATCGAGATTTTAACTTACCTAGGAACAGCTTCATTTAAGAGTTGTATAATAACGCTTTCTGACCAGGCATAAACTCCCACTATTGAATGTTCTTGTCATGTCATCGCTTAGCTCTCTCCTTGTAGATCCTAGCATTTTCATAAGCTTTTTCTCTGATCTCGTCCAGTTAGTTCAGTTGGAGCAATCTCTTTTCACCCACAGTTTATAAATCAAAGTTAAGGTATTTTATAGCCCAATAAGCCTTATGCTTGAGCTTTACAAGTAGGTAACATGACTTACCATAAACGATTTTGTATGGGGACATTCTTATAGGAGTTTTAAAAGTTATCTTATAAGCTCATAATGCATCATCAAGTTTTAAAGACCAATCTTTCATAGATGCATTAATAATCTTCTCTAGGATGCACTTTTTTTCCCTATTAGACACCTCAACTTATCTATAAGTTTGTGGATGATACAGGATGGCAATTTTATGAGTGACTCCATATTTTATTAACAATTTTTTAAATTACCGAATGCAAAAATGCGACCCCCTCATCACTTATAATATCCCTAAGCACCTCAAACTTGGAAAAAATGTTCTTTTTCAAAAATTTAATTACTACTCTGGTATCATTAATTTGTAGAGCAACTGCGTCTACCCATTTTGACACATAATTTACTGCTAGAAGTATATATTTGTTTGAAAAAGATAAAGGGAAAAAACCCATGAAGTTTATTCCCCATACATCAAAAAGCTTAATTATCAGAATACTATTTTGTGGTGATTCATGTCTCCTAGAAGTATTCCCGGTCCTTTGGCATTGAGCAAAAGATTTAACATAATTCCTACAATCACTAAACAAATTAAGCTAGTAAAAGCCACAAGATAAAATTTTAACTGCAGTTTTTTTCCACACCAAAGTGGCTTTCTGCTTCTTTAGAACAACAGTGCTGAATTATACTAAGTTGTTCCGTTTCAAGCACACAACGTCTAATTACTTGATTAGTACAAATTTTAAACAGATACAGTTCGTCCCAAAAATAAAATTTCACATCATGTAAAAACTTTTTTTTCTTTGGAAATGAGAAACCGTATGGTATGATTTTACTAATCAAGTAATTGACTATATCGGCATACCAAGGTAACCCTTAGGTCTCTACTGTACTGCATACAATTGTTCATCAAGGAACTTTTCATTAATGGGTGGTTCTAAACACTCAAATTGTAAACAAGATAAATGATTGGCAATTACGTTTTTAGTTCCCTTTTTATCTCTAATTTCAAGGTCAAATTCTTTCAATAATAAAATCCAACAAATTAACCTGGGTTTACCATCGCCTTTAACAAACAAATATTTTAAAGCAGCATAGTTTGTGTATACTATGATCTTAGAACCTATAAGATAAGGCCTAAATTTGTCACAAGCAAATATAACTGCTAAAAGTTTTTTCTCTATCGTGGCATAGTTTATCTATGCCTCATTTAAGGTTCTACTTGCATAGTATATAACATGAAATAACTTACTTTTTCTCTGCCTAAGTACTGCTCCTACAGCATAGTCGTTAGCATTACACATCATCTCGAAAGGGAGCTCCCAATTAAGTGCAACAATCACTGGTGCCGAAGTAAGCTTCTCCTTTAATAGATTGAATGCCTGTAGACAATTGTCGTAAAAAACAAAGGTAAAATCCTTTTCAAGTAAATTACAAAGAGGTCTAAAGATTTTAGAAAAATCCTTGATAAATCTCCTATAAAAGCCAGCATGCCTTAAGAGGCTCCTGACTTCTTTGACTGAAGTGGATGGTGGTAGCTTCTCTATTATTTCCACTTTGGCTTTATCAACTTCAATCCCCTTTTTTGATACCTTATGACCTAAGACTATTTCCTCTCTTACCATAAAATGGCATTTTTGCCAATTCAAAAGTAGATTAGTTTCTTTACACTTTCTAAGCACATAACCTAAATTAGTCAGACATGAATCAAATGACTTCTTAAAGATAGAGAAGTGATCCTTAAATATTTCAATAAAATCTTCTAACATGTCAAAGAATATAAACATCATGCATCTTTGAAAAGTAGCGAGTGCATTACAGAGACCAAAATGCATTCTCTTAAAGGCAAAAGTACCATAAGGGTTTGTAAAGGTGGTTTTCTCCTGATTTTCGGGTGCGATATGAATTTGATTGTAATCAAAATATCCATCTAAAAAACAATAATAATCATGCCCTAAAAGTTTTTCTAACATCTTATCTATAAAAGGGAGTGGGAAGTAGTCTTTACGGGTGGTATCATTCAATTTTTTATAATATATGTAAACTCTCCATCCGGTCACAATACGAGTAGGGATTAGCTCATTATTCTCATTTTTCACCACAGTCATACTATCTTTTTTTGGCACTACCTAAACGGGACTAACCTACTTACTATCTAAGATAGAGTAGATAATCCCTACATCCAGCAATGTGAGTATCTCCTTCTTTACTACCTCCTTGAGAATTGGGTTGAGTCACCTCTATGGTTGTACTGTGGGTTTACACTTCACCTCAAACAATATCTTGTGAGTATAAATTAAGGGACTAATCCCCTTAATATTGCCGATGCTCAACCCGATGGCTTCTTGATGCTCTCTCAGAACTCCTAGAAGTTGCTTCTCTTGGTCACCTGTCAAAGAAGAGGAGATAATTATTGGCAAAATATCATTCATTCCAAAATAAGCATATTTTAAATAACTAAGTAAAGGTTTAAGTTCAAGCACCGAGGGTTATATTAATGATGGGACTGGTTTCTTCTCACTAGTGCCTAGCTCTTCATAATATCAAGCTTTGATTTTTGACACTCGTTCCCTACCTTCTTCTTCTGGCTCGTCGTCATTGCTCTAATCATCCAAATCCCTAAGAACTGATTCCATGGTATCCATTCCTACTTTCTTTTCTATAGACTCATAGGTAATCTCATCAAAAATATCAATAATGTAATAGGATTTGCAATCATCAAAATGCTTTATAGCTTCATAAACATTAAACGTTACTTGATCGTCCATAACTCTTAAAGTAAGCTTACCCTATTCCACATTTATTAACGCCTTACCTATTGCAAGAAACAGTCTGCCCAAGATCATGGGTATCTCTCTATCCTCTTCCATCTTTAGGACTATAAAGTCGACTAGGAAGATGAATTTGTCTATCTTTACTAGGACATTTTCAACAATACCCCTTGGATATTTGATACTCCTATCAGCAAGTTACAAGGTGACATGAATCTTTTTGCAATCTCCAAGTTCCAACTTCCTGAAAATAGACAAGAGCATTAAATTTATACTTGCACCCAAATTAATAAGAACCTTATCAAACTGAAAATTTCCTATAGTACAAAGAACAGTAAAAGTCCCCTGATCTCTTTATTTTCTAGGCAGGGTGAATAAATTTTTCTATAGGATCATAAAGCACTCTCCTGTAAACATTATCGATTCGTTCCCATCAATCTTTCTCTTCTTTATGAGCAAATCATTCATGAATTTAGCATACGAAGGCATTTACTAAAGTGTCTCTGCAAAAGGAATGTTGATTTGTAACTTCTTACAGACATCTAGGAATTTGGCGAGTTGAGTATCTAGCTGTTATTGCTTCAGTCTTCCTAAAAAAGGGACTGGAGGAACATATGGTTTCACTTTTGTTGACTTCTGCTTTGGTTCCTCTTCCACCTACTTTCCTTTTTCTTCCTTTGGAATCTCCACCTTTTCTTCAACTCATCTGTCAACTGTTTCCACTCCTCGGCATTATAGTGTTGACACCTTTAAGATTTTCTTCAGTATTGCTAGGTAAAGACCCCGATGATCCGTTACTCAACTGCTAAGAGATCTAACTAATCTAATTCTCTAAATTCCGAATAGTCGCCTATTAATTCTGTAACATGGTATCAGTCTTTTGCATATAACTCAACATGAGCTCTTCCATTCTAGACTGATTTTGTTGAGGTGGAGCGTTCTGAATAAGACCTTGCTTCTGGAATCCAAGTGGTGGTTGAAATGCATTGTTCTCGTTTCTCCATGAAAATTTTGGATAATTACGCCACCCAGGATTGTATGTATTCAAATATGGTCTTTGATTGCGGCGTTAAAAATTGTTGACAAAATTCACCCGTTCTCTACTAGTTAGAGTTGAGTGATTTCCAATTAGACACTCAAGAGTCGAATGTGGTCCTGAACATAACTCATGAAAAACAATAAGATTAGCATTAAAAGATTGTGCTGAGGTAAGTTTACTTACACGAGTAGTAAGAGCTACAATCTGAGCTGTTAATTGAGATACATTGTTATTGTCATTAGCTGCTGCCACTCCTAACTTGCTTCTCTCATTTTGCCAATTATGTATACTGGCGGCCATCTCTTCTATTAATGCACTTGCTTCATTATAGGTCTTACCCATCAGAGCACCTCTAACTACAACATCAACTAAGGACCTCAGTGTCTTATCCAGACTGAGATAAAAGATCTTAATCAGAAGATTATCTTGCAAGCCATGATGTAGGCATTTTCTGATCACCTCCTTGAATCTCTCCCATGCCTCATAAAGTAACTCACCATTAAACTTAGTGAAGTTGGTGATGTCGTTCCTTAGTTTCGGGTCCTAGCTAGTAGGAAAAATCTCCTTAAGAACTTCGATGAAAGATCAGCTCAGGTGGTGTAATCTGATAATCTCGTTAGTCACATTATTCATCTTAATTGTATTACAGTATTGGAGGAATTCTACAATATGCTCGTCAGGATTTTCATTGAGGTATCCTCAAAACTGATTCGTCTGAACCATCTGAATGAGGGACAGCTTCAACTCAAAGTTGTTAGCCTAAATGGTAAGCCTCCTTATAACGGAAACCATCACCATAGATACTGTATAGTCTCATAGTAGTCGCAGAACTATTTGTATCTGATTATTATCCTCATTAGCTACCATCTCTTCTATCCTTCTTCTGTTCTCTCGCCTCAACTGATGCAAAGTGCACTCTATTTCAAAATCTAGTGGTAGAATTTCAACACTTCTACTCCTATGCATAAAACACCTATAAAGAGAACAAAAATAACACATGTCATCAAGTGCGCCTAAATTACCAATAGAACTAAAATATTTAATATTTCTAATCCCCGGCAATAGCGCCAAAAACTTGATTCGCTTAAACTATATATATAATAAATTGCGAATACTCTAACAAGTATATTGAGTCGGAATTAAGTAATACAGAGCAAATAAGGTTATCGATCCCTCGAGGACTATAATATTACTAAACCTATAATAGTTTTTATCGATATTCAGGCAATCAAAAAATAAATTGACTAATCTAATAATTATACTAAAACTATTAAAAAGAAAATAACTATAAAAATTCTAAAACTAAGTAATCAATTAAAAATTATGGGAAAAAATAGAATCCACCCTAGATTATATAAATCAAATTGTTATCATGTTATATAGATTATTAGCTATATGGTCATTCAAGTAAAATTATTATATCTTAAAACTTAAGCATTTAAACCCCTAATTAATTAGTCAGCTCTCGCATCTCTAATTAACAATGGACTCTAAATTACAATCATATATCTCCCAATACTATAATTATCTAATGTCTTAAATCAATTATTTCTAATGTCTTAGTGAATAATCAATTGCCGAACATAGCATTAATCTCTAGATAATTTCTAATTAATTCAATTGACGTTGCTTCCATATCAATTAATCAAATTAACCAAGAATTTTTAACAATCCCTATATCAACTCTCGTATCATTAGGGTTTCTAACAATTATAATTGAAATCATATAAATTGTAATCATGAATCATCCCTCTATCTATTAATCCTATAACACGAATATAATCATCATCTTAGCTATTTAGGGTTTCATCAATTCTCACAAATAAATTTAGCCAACCATGGAATTTGAAATAAAAGCACAACTAATATTTGAAATTGTAAGGAAATTCATAATTGAAAACATGAATAATTAATAGAATTGTATAAATATAATTAAAATCGATGTCACCAATTTTGTAATTGAAAAAGATAAACTCCAATTGCAACTCCAAAACTTAATCTCCAAAGCAAAATCTTCTCAATGATCTATGTGATTCTACAAAAGAATTCTTCAAAAACTATCTAATAATTGTTATACGACTCTCTAAGTCCAAGGAAAATGTGTGTCTAAAAAAAAAAGTTTTTTAAATGATGAAACATATGGCTATTTATAAGAAAAACTAAGGTTAGCTTGTGTAAAACTTCTTTTTAATGAAGACTGGCTAATAGGTCGGCGATGTAAGATTTAAGGCTGGTGACGTGGACTATAAAGGCCGCCGGTGTAAATGTAATCCGGCTATGTTGAATTCCAAATTGCAACATGTTGATTCATACTTCGTTCATTTGTGTAAAACTCCTCTAAATCATTTGTATTTCCACTTTGAATCCTCTAATTCCTAAAATGTTCAAATAAAAATAATTAGATATCGTTTCTTAATTATTTCTAGAAAATCAATAATAACTTTATCTAATTTACACATTGAAAATATGAAAAATATGTTTTTATCAAGACCATTGGCCTTGGAATCTTTGCTTTTGATTATTGATCTTGGTGTAAAGTAGTCATTTTTCAATGGGGATCGATATATTGTCTGGAATAATATGATTTATACAAAAAATTGCTTCATTTACTCCATAAATTCTATGTAAGTATGAGTTCTCTGAAATTGGCAAGTATATATATCCATTAAGAATGTTCAAGATTTGGTTGAATTTACAATATATTAACATTCAAATTAAGGAACATTATACAAAAACTAAAATCATATGATATCATATTACGATATCATTGCACTTTAAGAAATAATGAAGATGTATGCACCTACTTGAAAGATAAAATACCATAGTAAAAACAAAGGAGTAGAATATAAACGGTAAAAACGAGATAAGGGAAAAATAGAGAGCGAAACAAGGAACATGAATAGGATTAAAATGTGATAAGATTTAAACCTAAAAAATATCGTTTGTTTTTTAATAAGATGTCATGCAATTTGACGGGATCCCTCAAACTAAGTTTGAACCCACTCCAAACCTAACCCAAAACCTAATGGAAATATAAAAAAACCGCATTTCACAATTTGATTTGAATTGGTTTGGTTTAATGAACAATTCCCACATTTACAATTTTCCCATTGAAAGCTTATTTTGCTAATTCCGTGTCGTTCAAGTAATGCGATTTTAGTGGAAGATGTAAATATAAACGAAAATTCGGAACCTTAATCCTAAGGATGTTAGAGCAGATTGAATTCCATAAATTCCTATAGAATAAATCAAATAGAAAAGGAAAAAAAAAAAGAAACAAACCTTATCTACAAAACATCGTACACGAAGTAATGCCACTTTTACCAACTATTCTGACACAACTTATTATCTTTGTATGAGCAATGATTCCCTCAGCCTTAGAGACACCTTGATTCCAGAAAGAAACTCTTCCTCCAAAATATGCCCTCGAGAAAGTAATCACAAGCCTGTTTCTCAAAAGTAAAAAAAAAAAAAAAAAAACGCCCTCAAGAAAACAGAATTCCAAGAGCCACTCTGTTGTTGGTCTTACGAGGACAAAGCCTTCTTTCTCTACTTCTCAAAAAACTTCCACCTTAAACTGAATATATGAGCAAGATTCGCCAAATTGAAGCAGAGGGCTCCATTCACCTGGTAGATTTCTCCAAGCTTATCAGAGCAAGTACATGATCATCCGCATGCGTGTCTAACAGAACTGTGAATTGAGAACCTTGCATTTGTATTATACATCCATCATCTGCTTTTCAAAAAACTCCACTTAACGTGCACGAGGCCATGGGGAGGGAAGGGGACTGTCATGAATTGGTATAGAACAGAAAAATGTTCCAGCTCCTGTTGAACTCATAGGGACGGTTAGATCTGGCTCATTCGTTAAGGTATCCTTACATTGAGCATCAGGTATCCGACTAAGATGGAGAGCAGAAGCACTAGAATAGCAGCAACAGCACCAAAATTTGACAATGTGGCAGATCTACTGCCAGTCTTCTCTCCAACTGTTTTACTCCCGATCCTCACCGTGGAAGTAGTGGACGATGAGGAGAAAGAAGCAGCCACATCCCAAAATGATTTAGCAATTACAACAGTAGCTTCTACTTCTGGCTCCAATATTTTAGATGCATCAGTTGGAACTTCCACAGACAACAACTCAGCAGAATGGTCCTTGATAACCTATAACATTGAATCAAAAGTAACTAAAACATGATGCTGATGGATTGGGAAAAAAACCAGCCATTCCAGAATATAATGTTGGCACTTTTTTTCTCATTTCATGAAAACAAACCTCAAGTGTCTCAGATGATTGCAAGTAGTCACAAATAACTGTTCCAGCCAACCAAGGAGCAAATATTCTTCGAGGGAAGGTGACACTGCTCGGTTTCCTGCTTGACAAAATACATAAAATCACACGGCAGCAGCAAGCAAAAGACAAACATGGAGAAAATCTGTAGTCATAGGGATACAAATTTGTAGAATCTGCATAGAAACCACTTAATATGCAAAAGTTCTAAGAACATATTAGCATTTTGGAAAAACAAATCTATTCTTGGAGGTAAATGACCTTTTTCTCAATACAATAATAATGAGATAGACAATGGACTGAATAACTGTGTTCCAGCAAATAAACTAGAAAATCAGAATAATACCATCAAAAGACTGCCTGCCAAGATGGTTACATTGCACTAACAATCAAGAGTAAATTGGTAATAACTCTTCAATGATGACTACACACACCTCAGTAACTGAAGGTCAACTTTGGATATAAGCTTTTGATCTGATATATCACCATTTTCGTCAACTGGATTGTCATCTGTTGGACGAATGCCATCATCTGCCTCATCACATACAATATCTAATCTACTCCGAAGGCTCATGATAATGTCCCCCTAGAAAATAAAAGTTCCATCATTTATTACTTGGATCAAGATCAGAGTACAAGAGAATAATGAGGATCAGAAGATATAAGAGACATTTCTATGATAATCTTACTCTTTAATAAAGAACTTCAATGTTATGAACATGGCTAGAGGATCAACTTGATGAGCAATTTACAAAAGATCAGTTTTTGGAATTGTCTTTAGCTATGTCAAATTTTCTTTTCTTATGATTGGAACTTATGGTAATTAAGGTTTTAGCGCTCACTAGAGAGAATCGTCCAATAAATAACCTTACAATTTGTTTTGCAACAATAACTTTGTTTGCCTATTAAAGTAGAAAAAGTACTTAATTTATAAAAGAATATTATTCCTAAGATTACCTAAATAAAGACAAAGGTAAAGATCAGCCTAACTATAGCAATTGAGGTTTAAGGGCTTGTTAGAGAAACCACTCCAATCCCTAAAAGCTCAATAAAAGAAAACCATCCAATCTCTTTATAACCGTCATTTTGGGGTAATAACTCTAATTGTTCATTATATTGTAAAATCACTTATTTATACAAAATTTTTACTCAGACTTTCCCTAAATAATGATAAAGATAAATCAAACGGTATCTCCTAAACATGTATAAAGATTAAATCACAAGATAAAATCCCCTACATTGATGATATTCCTAATATCCAAAGTCATTGAATTGAATGCTGGTTTGATTTGCTTTCTTAGAGATTCCTATCGGTTTTAATTTAGATCCACTGATTACAGGGAACTCCACACCTTATTTTTCATCAATATGGATGGATATATAAATAAAAGTTTTGTTAATATCCCCAATTTTTTACAAGCAGAAGAAATATCCCAAGAAATTTAAACTGCACAGAGTGATTTATAAGGCGATTGTTCCAATTTTCAATATCTATGGTGTAGCAAGACAACTGACTTCCAAATTCTGCGATATTCCTGTCAATTGTTTTGATATAGTTTATGAAGTACATGACTAATATTAATAGTTCTCATCCATTCAATCACCATACATTTTTTTACCAAAATATTTTTTGAATTTCCAAGAATAATTGTATTATGAGATATTATTTTATTGGGGAAAATAAAAAGTTAGTCTTCAACATTTAACGGTTATTTGTTTGAGTTCTTAACATCTTTTTATTCCATTTGAGTCCATCAACCTTTTGAAAGTTTTCTGTTTGAGCCAATCCATTAACTCCATGCATGACAAATATTAATAGTTCTCATCCCAGTCGATCACCTAACATTTTTTCCACCAAAATATTATTGAATTTCCAAGAGTAATAGTATTATAAAATATTATTTTATTGGGAAAAAGTACAAATCAAGCCTTCAATGTTTAACAGCTTTTTATTTGAGTTCTTAACATTTTTTTAATTCAATTTGAGTTGGCAAATTTTTTTAAAATTTTCTGTTTGAGCCAATCCATTAACTCCGTCAAAATTTCTATCAAGAGTTAACACTTATCAACTCTTGATTGCCTTATTGACTCATAAAATAAAATAACAAATAATTAGTAAAAAAAAATTCATAAAAATCCTTAGGGGCAGTTGCTGACAACCACTAAAAAATGTGATAAGTCAACCTTCTACTACAGATAGGTCATGTGACCTAACCATAGCAACAGGCTGCTAACAACCAACCTCAAAAATTAAAAAATAAAAAAAGGTTAAATTTCCTTCTTATAGCGCAACAAAAAAATTTTTTGAAATTATTTACCCAAAAATATAAAGATTTCCTCTTTTTTCTTTTGGTGGTTGATGGGAGGCAACCCACCATGTTCTTCTTGCTGGCCAACCTAAGGTTTTTTTATTATTTCACATTTTTTCATTTTTTATTTTTGTCATATAATTAAATTGAAACATATTTTTCAATGATAATTTGTCAATTAATCATTTTAAATCAATAAAGAGACAATAGGTGCCATCTCTTTACAAAATTTTTAATGAGGTTAGAGAAAGAACTCATACAGAAATTTTTTGAAACATTAAATAAGAGGAAAAAGGCAAGGGACTCAAATAGAAAAGCAGTCAAAAGATGAGAATTAAATTTTTATTTTTCCCTATTTTGTTTCAAAAATGTCAATCACTCATTCATTTTTCTAGAACATGTTATAGATAACAATTTTCTTTTGAACTTTGCTGATCAACTAATTATTCAATTCAATATGTCAATATAATCAATAACAACAAAATTTTAAAGAAGGAACCATTCTTCATTAGCAAGATAACGGGGTAGTGCCCTACATCCCAGTTTGTGACAGATATGGGAAAAAATGGTTTTAATTTTTATTTTTATATCGAGAAGTGGTAAAAATATTCCAATCCCAACCACATTTGATTTTGACATATCTAGATTTGAGACCTCAGTTGGGAAAGTAATTTACTAAAGCCAGCTCTTTTATCAAACTCCCTATCCATTTACTCTATCTTGAACAAAAGTACTTTACTTCTCAGTTTTTCTATCCATGTTACAAATTTCTCACTCTCTTCCTTCATTTAATCGACCAAATTGTACCATTGATAAGAAGTATACATCTGGGGACATAGTATATTCAGTAACTTAGATCAAAGGGGCCACAAAGGGCAACTAGGAGAAAAGAGATCTAGGATTCTCTACAAAATTTGTTTAGAAACTTCATTAAAAGCTAGACAAAAGAGTAGGGGCTTAGATAAGTCCATGGTGTGGTCCTATTACTACTGAAATATCATTTGCGTCAGTGCTAACAATAGCTATCACTCTATGAATGCAGACTTTCTCTACCCAAAAACTCTGTAACAATTGTAAGTCACTCATTTCAAAAAAATTTCATGTCACTGTTTCACAAAACCTTTTGAAATCAACAAAAGGCAAACACCACCACGGCATTGATCTCTTCACTATAATTCGTGTTCTTTAATCCTCTTGGAAAAATTCAATTTTTCTTTTTTTCTTTTTTCCCCTTTTTGGTAAGTAGATCTGTACAAGTTCTCAAATCAAAGATAGACAAACTTTCAATAGAAGAAATTAGACAAGTGGTTCTCTTCTCATTTACACAACCTCTAGAAAGGCATCTGACACAAAATTAAAAGTACGCTCATCCACAGGCATAAAGCTGCAGAAAGCAAGAATATTAGCAGCTTTTAAATGAAAAAGTAGAATACCTTAATATCAGTTATAGCCTGTGAAATTGGCTCTTTCGAATTCAGGAATGCAAATGAACAAACAGAACCACTGAAAACAAGAACTCCATTGACATCTTCTGTGCTGCATGCTTCACAAACATTCATATAGGGAAAGTTGGTTAGCAAGATCAAAGCTTGTCCAAAAGAACTTCATCAAACTTTGAGCACAAATGAACCTTCTGAATGTGTATCTTTCATAAGAGGAACAAGCAACTCTACATCATGAAACCCGTCTGACATGCATTGTTCGTCACCTACAAGCTGAAGCAATTACACAAAGACAATTATGAAGTATTCTTCATTGATAGAAATAGGGACACTGTCCTACAGAGTTCAGACAGCTCAAACATATCAACTTTAGCACATCAATATGGCTAGCCTACATTTAGACGAAGTTCTGCTGCCTGTAGCTGCCGAGACAGAAGATGGGTACTTGCATGGTGCTAGAAGATGGTGATTTATCATGCTGAAATGACTTTCCATATAATTGCACAATGTGCTCGAAGCACCTAGCAGTTATTGAGTCAAAACTTCATGTGAACTATCCATCCTACAATCAATGCGTCTCTTTTGTAATATCTCAGCCATGGCTTTCCTATGTAAGCACATTCTACCCACTAAAAATCAGTTGCAAAAAGCAAGTCGCTTTGAAATGATATTGTGATAAGATAATGTACACTTAGTAACAGTTGGAATCCCTGGTACTTGACTATTCCTGTAATTCGTGAGCTACTATACAAAAGCAAGCTTATACTTTGCCTGAAGCATTTCTAGTCTCCCAGACTTTCAAATTCAAAATGATAGTTAAGTGCCATATGGAATTCAATCATACCAAGTTGCCATCAATCAAGGCCTTTGCACCTCTTAGCTCCTTTGCGATCACCGAAATTCCATCATGAAGGACATTGCTTAATAACCGAACTTTGGATGTATTTGCATGACTTATGGGCAGCCTAGAAAATAACCAATGAGCATCAGTTGTGGTGCTTATACTTGAAAAAGGAGATAGATTGGTGAAATGAGAGTAAAATACATGAACATTAAAGGTAAAAGAATGTGAAGAGGCTCATAGTAAAAACAGACAATTAACCACCTCTTATGGAAAAAGCAGCACATTTAAATTTAGTGTATCATTGCGATGACTGTTTTAATAAACTAAATAGACATGTCTCGAGCATTCCAAAAATAAGGAAGATGGTATTGTCTTTCTCGCTATTTATATCTTTTCCTCGCTTTAATGACAAGAAAAAACAGTACCTCACCTAAGTAGCAAGTATGAGCTCCCACCTTTTTAAGCATGATGCTCTTATTCTAGACTATCAAAAATATGGACATTGTCCTTCTGTCTATCGTTTCAATTATAAGTATATTTCTTTTCAAAAAACTCATTTTATTTATGAGTTAAAACAAAGGATGCCTGACTGGCAACTAGCTGGGCCAGGCTTTAATAAGATAGTCCAGAAGAAAAAGAGGTGTACGTCAAGATCATGATATACATATACATATGTATGTACATATATACATATACATAACTATACATATACATACATTACTTGCTTCACCTCAAAAGTCATTTGCATAAAATGATCCATTATTGGTGGAATAGGATGAGATTGAGTTACACGAGAAAACTGTAGAAGCTTACAAATTAATTCAGCTCAAAACAACTTAAGTACCATTCACCACTATTTAAGTCACAAGCAATTGAGAGAGGAATGAACAGCAACCACTAATTCTTAAGATAAGAATTAGAGGATACAAAATATAAATTGCAACACAAGGCTTACCTGATGTCAAAATTGTAAGTACACCTAAACTTTTGCAAAGAATTCAAGACCCTTCCCATCTTGAAATCACACGGCCTTAGACTGCTTGATGTAATATTTGATGCAAGTGAACAATTGCGACATGTCCACCTGCATAAATAAAACCAGATAAAACCTCTTAACAGATTTAAGTATTTCAACATAATCAAATGAGAAAGGCCCAACATTTGAAAGTGATTATTTTACCTCAATGGACTATAACATATATGAATAAGCAGTCTTTCATCCAAATCAGTTTCCAGGAGAGGCGCAGCATCTGCAACTCCTTTTACAGTCTGCAAACACAACAAATAAAAGCATATATTATGTAGTAGTTGATATGCTGCACAATATACAACCCAGAAGCCTTTTATAATAACCCAGCATAGCAGTCAACCTAAAATTTCTAAGAAAAGATAGTTGACAACCACCCCGTATGGCATTCTAAGTGGCTAGCTTACAAAAAACCCGGAGAGATAGAGAGAGAAAGAGAGAGAGAAAAGATGACTTAACACCAAATTTGGGGTTAATGTCTGATACACATTCAAGGAGACAAGATTTATTTGCCTTCTTCATAATCATCTTCAAGCCTTAGAACCTAGAATTATTGTTGACAACAGGTTTTCATGCATGCTATTGAGGTCTTTTCCCATCCACTCAAACACTAAGACCAACAAAAATCTAGAAGGAATAAGGGAAATTCTATATTTGTCCTCCAATTATTTGTTGAATAAAACAAGGAGATATAAAAGCAACTTGTCTTTAAAGCATTACAAATGAGTTGCAATCAGGGTTTCCTGATTTGAAATCCTTGTTAACACCAACACCTGCTATAGCAACGTGATAAGATTTTAACATTATTTAAGTCATAATTAACTAAAAGCTTGATTCAACTCAACATTATAGCAGGAATATAAATGACTCATTTAGACTAGGATTTTTCCTTTAAATAAGCTCAAACTTAGAAGACTTATTATGCTCTTTTTTCTTTCTTCATGAATAGTTGCTATCCAAACATGCCACATCCATTGCATCCTCATCGAGTTTTAACTTTGTTAGGCATCCAAGTTAGTGTGGCTCCCTATTAGATTTAATGTTTTAGATATAAAAGCTCAAACAATTTACTTAAAGATGGTAAAGGACAACTTATTGAATTTTGGCAATCGCTTGTTCAGTTTAGATCAGATAACAAAATTGCTTTATAAATACAAGGTTTTCTTTCCAACAACCGAAAAATGCTCAACTAATGTAGCAATAACATGAACATATCATGAAGAGAAATAAAGCAAACTGAAGCAACTTGTACCAGCATGGAAAGAATAACAAATTGCATAACAAAAAGGCAAAAAAAGGTAGGGGATGACAAATTACCTGACATAGTTGCATGGTTGAATTCTTGAACGCACTATCACTAGCCCATATGTAAATTCCAACCACCTTAATGCCACCCACTAACATTCTAGAAACCTGAAATGATCAGCATTTTACTTTATCTCATCCTTCAACATACCCTAGAGAATGAAGATAAGATGTGATTCCACAAACGAAAACAAATCATATCCCCATTCACTTCCAGACTATTTTGGAAGACATAGAAGCAACCATTAATTATAAACTCAAAGGTTCAAAAGCCAAATCTATCACTTGGAATGAATTTTCATTTATTAACATTATACCATTACAAGATTGATTTTTTTTCATCTATTTCAATGAAATCCAAAAAACTATATATGGCAGGGAAAAAGAATAAAACTTTTATCAAGGTTGTGAAATCTTAAAAGTACAAGGCTAAGTAGATTATTCCACACGATCCGAATTTTAAGACCTCCTTCTAGTTGCTTTCATTTTTAGTCATCGCATAGAGATATAAATATTAAAAAAATAAATATGGAAGCCCAATACATAATTTCTGTAGCATCTACATAAATGGAAACATAAACAAACATAGATGAGAACCCAGTGCCTCATAAACCTAACTGTTCCACCACAAGGTTTGTCATAAAGCATGGAGGAAATATATGCAAAGTTTATTTCACATAATCACATGTTCCTTCTTGTATTCACTGCTAAACACATGGAGGCATAGGAGGTTGCCCGGTCTCAAAGCCAGCCAGATCTTGATCACTTTTGTCACTGTTCTAAGAATTTTGATAACATTACAAAGTATAGATCTTTTTTATATGCATTACAAAGGATAGCATGTTAACGCTATCAGTTGAAGTGTCTAGTGGAATTGGTGTGAAAGTAACAGAGATATGGTAAAGGTCAAGCCATGTATAACTCCATAGCTACAAGGCCATGAAATGTTAATAATAACCCCAAAATGCTTGGGCTTACATCTTAAGAAATGAAATTTCAAAGTCCCAAGATACTTTTATTCCAGTACCAAACCCACAAACTAAAGAATTCAATCACCACAGAGTCATAGAAATATCAATACTGCCATGGTTGTTAGCTAGCATCCAGTCCAGCCCACGTAATTAATCAAAAAATGCACTTTCCAAAGCATTGATAGTCTCTTTGAATTAGAATCTCTAAACAATGTTAAAAATAATTGATCATGCACATAATTATAAGCATCAGACAAACAGTACCTGGCGAGCATGCTCAGCAACCCAATCGCTATCGATTGCCAAAGATGAAGAATCAGCAACGTTCTGAGACTTTCCTCTTGAACCCTTTTTTCTATCATCTTTAACAGGCTCAATGAGAGAACAAGGAGGTTCTCCTGAATCATTTGGTGGTGTTGGTACCAAATCAAACGCAAAACCCCTATCAAGACTCGAACTTAGCTTTCCTATAACAAGACCCACCTGTAATGTAATGTAATTTAATTGAAATTAGCTAGTGCCTAAGTTGTTAATTCTGGTTTGGATCAAGCATTATACATAAAGGAAGGATTTTTATAAGGAATTGGGGAATGGGTATTGTACCTGAGATGGAATGGCTGATTGGGACAAACGAGTCTCGGATAATTTGAGTTGCGTTTCTTCTCCAACCACCGTTTTCACCATGGTTTTATTAAGCTTCGATGTTCTTACTATTGATGGTTCTAATGTTGTGGATGTGCAGCTGGAGGAGTGTGCCTGCCTGTGGAAGAATTTTTATGCTTATTGGGCTCGACAGGTATATAAGGGATCGCAGTACAGAGGGGACTTCGATCCGTATCCTCGACAGACTGACCTTTTTGCAGTTAGTTATGTAATGGTATTAAAGTAAATTTATATTTAATTTATAATTTTATTCGATGATTTTAAAAAAATTATATTAATGAATCAAACAAAAAATTTAAATTTTATTTTATATATATTATAGTATAAAAATAAAATTTATTGAATAAAAATCAAAATATTTTATATTTTTAAAAGTATCATTCTGTATTATAATATTGAGTTAATTAATATTATCTTTATTAAATATAATAAAAATTTATTTATTTTATAATATAAATAATTAATTTTTAATATAAATTTTGTATCAAATACCATACAAACCAAATATGTTACGATAAGCTTATATTGTTGAGTCATTTTTGTATTTATTTTGTTCAATTCTCTTTACCTTCTAGTTCTTGTAACCAAACGCTACATTTGTTTCGATATATATAATTTGCTAAAAAAAATATTATTGGGGGCCTTCTTTTGTAACTTTTATAAAACTTATATTACGGTTAGAAAATAAATCTGACAATATTAGATAAATGTAAAAAACTATATACATTTTACTCAGTGTTACAAAAATCTACTTTTAGATTCCCATTATATAAGCTAATTTTGAGAATATTATTATGTATTTGTGTGTACATACATATATATATATATATATATATATATATATGTCTACTTGCTTACCTATCTTCCAATCATAGAATATCTTAGTCATTTCCCTATATTGTCCTATATGTATAATTAATGCATTATACTCTCTAATTTAATTTTCATATTCACAATATTACATAAGTTAAGGAGGTTGCTTCATCTTTGACTATCAGCCTCCTTAACCATTACTAAACTCCCTCTCAATGTTTGACTTATCAGTCAGTCTTCTCATTCATCTATTTCTGCTCTAACAATAGCCATTGTAGTTTGCTTTCTTCCTCATCATCTTCTCTTTCCTCCAACTTTGTCTCCTTCAATTTCCATCACTAACCACTATGGAAACCAACTTTAATCCTACAGTCCCCAACCCATTCATAAATAATAGCCCTCACTACATCCCCCTACTTAACTTAAGACGCTCTTCCTTTGCAATATTTGTCTCTGCCATTAACCATAATTTCTTAACCTCCACATTCCTTCCATCTCTTAAACCAACCTGCTCATACTATAATATACTCTGCTCTACCATCGACTCTGTCCCTTTTGCCTCCACTTCCCTTCCTTTTATCTCCTCTACCCTTAACCCTAACCTAACTTGCTATTATTAGCAACCAAACTTAAACCTCACCACCTGCTTGTAACTACCTTTCTATATTCTCGTGCAAACACTCTATTGTCTCCCATCATTATACCAATTACCCTCTTCATCCTCTTACCTGCCTTACGCACACCAACATGCCACCATTAATACCTCTAACTCATGATAGTCTCTACCTTAAATCTTATATACTTGGCTAACAATCCTCTACCTTACGTAACTAACACTCTACAATCCCCTTTACTTACTCTTATACCCACTAGTGTTTCTAATGTTGTTACCGTCAAACTCAATGTTGAAAATTATCAATTATAGTCATCCCTGATGACATAATTCCTCATCACATAGATCTCTATAAGTACATTGATGGCATTGTAGTGGCACCATCATATGACATTATGCTTCCTACCAGTGCTCTATCCATATAAAACTAAAACAATACCCATCGACTTCAATTGAATCATATGGTTGAAGCCTCTCTCCTTACAATGATCTCCACAAAAATCCTATTTAGTATTGATTGGACCTAAATATGTTGATAATGATTATTAATTTGTTTGTAAAATGGCTACCACTAGTTAGATCTTTGTCCATTACATCCCTACACATTATAGCATACCAACATTCTTATCAAGAATCTATTTACTTTAGCTTTTCTTGACCATTACTCCAATCTCATGACTTTAGCACCTTAAATTAAGGGGCGTAAAAATATATGTTTGTTTACATATTTGTATATATGTCTATCTTTTTTTGTAAGGTATTTTAGTCACCTCTTTGTATTATCTTGCATATACAATTACTATATTATACTTCATTACTTAATTTTTACATTCATAATAATATTAGGTTATACTATTGCACACGATACCATAACATCGAGTAAACCCAAATCAATTTTTTTTTTCTTTTCTACTATCATCTCCTTGATCACTTCCTAATAGCTAGCAACTTATTCTGTATCGCCCTCTTAATCACTATTAATATCCCTCTTAAATTTTGACCTACCATCAACTAGTCTTCTCAATTGCCAATCTCTCTTCTAGTAATAATCACTTAGTTTGCTCTCTTACCCATCATCTTCTCTTTTCTCAAACTTCATCTCCCTCAATTTCTATCTGCAAACACCATAGAAACTACCTCAGATCCTACAATCCTCAACCTAACACAAATAATAGCCCTACCACTTTCCCCCAACTCGACCTAACATGCTCTTCCTCTTCTATTTGTGCCTGTGCTAGACATGTGCAAGAACTAATTCTGAACTACAAATTGGCTCGCCTTGATTCATGGTAAGCTTGAACCTGCCTTTGAACTGCTTAAGTTGTTTGGCCATATAGACCTGCCCAACAGGCAAGCTGTTGAACTAACGGAGTGGGCATGCCATTAAACCAGCTAGTTTGACTTGCAACAAAAAAAAAAAAAAGGCTACATTTAGAAAAAAAAAAATCATCAAAAGTAGTGCCATGGGGTAGCCATATGAGCTTACTAGCCGCATTGCTAATTGGTGTAGATCAATCGTTAACTTCTCCATTTACTTCTAATAAATGGTGAGGTATAGCCACTCATTAGGTGGGAAGAAAAGACAAACTAGAGCTGTAAATGAAAATGAGAAAGAATAGCCAAATTTAAGATGTCCCATTCTTATTATAGACCAACAATTGGAAAATAATATTTTATATTAAATTTAATTAACTATTGAGCTGCGTATATTTATTATGATTTAAACTATTTTTCTTGGCTGGAGAAAGCTAGCTTCATGTTAGGCAATATTTTTTATGTGTAGCCACTAATAAATCTTTCTATTATGTGCAAAAGATCTTCGATAATTAAGAAGGCTATCAACAAATAATACAATTTAGTTGCATAATTAACTTTGCGTAATATAATATGTTTAAACTCGAAAAGTCGATTATATATCTTCTAATATGTGGGCAAATTGCATTGAAACTATTTCATATCTCTCGTGGATTTTGATGATAATAAAAAGAGAAGAATGTTAATGAATTAACAAGTGTGCAGGTATTCAGAAAGGTTCTCGGAAAGTTTAAAATTGCAAAATTAAGTTATCTTTATAAACCTATTCGAAAGGTCTAAATTGATTAAAAAAAGAAACTAGTCTGAAAATTTTCAAAAAGTGCTTCAAAAGATTTGGTACAGTACTTCAAAAACTCATTCAAATACTTAAAAAAAAAAAAAGTTGATACTCTTTAGAAAATTATTCAAATAGTTAGTATAGAAAAGTATAACATTGAAATTTTTCTCATATCAGATTTGAATTAAACAAAGCCTAGCTCTATTAAATTTGGTGTATTAGAGAAATAAACTTAATCCCGTTTCATATAATTTAGAATTAAAATCCATAGGGATTATTATTAATTATTTATTTTAGGATAAATTAAGATATATACAAGAATGGATAAGGATAAGGTAAGTTTAAGATTTTATAGGATTTCAATTTTAAATATAAGGTTTTATTTGGAAATTACAGATCAAGCATATCTAGCAGATCAAGCATTTCAAGTTTGAAGCTTATCTAGAAATTGCTAATCAAGTATCTCTAACCAAAACAAGATTAAAGGATCTGGTTTGAAAATTCAAACTCTAAGATTTTCTCTAAAACTATCTTTAGATTATCTTTAACGTTAAATATGGATAAACATAAAAATGAAGACAATCTTTAACAAGATTAGCCATTAGAAGACTCTAGTATAAAAGGAGAAAGGATTTAAAACGTCAAGCATGTCTCTGAGAAAATTTTTGTTATATGTGATCAAATTCTACCTTCTAAAAAGGCACAAAAAGTTTCTTAGATACTTCTTTAGAAAGTTGCATCAAAGTGAATTATACATCAATCGTTATTTTTGTTTAGTGCGAAATTATTTGAGACTTGTATTATTGTTTTTATTTGTAATTTATAAATTTTGTTTGTTATTTGAATGTTAATGGAAGTTTGATTATACTTTGTAGATCTGTATTTGCCTAAATTGTAGAGAAACTAGATAAGCAAAGCAGAGTATTGTGAAATCCATGTGTGATAAATGCTTGTAAACTTCTCATGATTTTAATTTAGTGGATCAAGTGAAACAACACTGATGAAGTAGACTAGGTCTCTGCTTTATAAATACAGATCCTCAACCTGATATTCTTCTTCTTTATTTGTGTGTTGAATTATGAAAATACTATTGTTCACCAAATTAAGTTATTAAGAGAGGTAATTTTATTTTACAACAAAAAAGTTTTAAAAAGTTCAAAGATATCAATTCACTCCCTTTTTGATATTTTATATGAGACCAACAAAAACTCCTAAATTATGCTAGTTATTATCAAATTAACCTTTTGCCAGTTATAAATAAATAATAAAACAATAATGGAAAAATTAAAAAGTTCAGGAAATATCCAGAATAACATTTAAACAAAATCTTCATTTTGATGACAAGAAATTAAGATAAGTATTTTGAAAGTCCTTCATCTTTGCATTAATATTAACTTTACGTGTGCCAAACCTATTATTTCGAAACAAAGTAAAATTTCAACAGAAAATTTCAGTTAATCATATACATAACATTACGTGTTATGTTATATAAATATACACGTTATGTTGTACAATAATCTTCGAAATGAAATACAAGTATGGAAGAGGACTAATAAATATTTCCAAGAATATAGAATTCAGGAATAAGTAAAAAATTAGAAATTATTAATATAATTTTAAAAAAAAATTTGGGGATCCGGTTCAAAGGTTAGCAAACCAACTCGAGCCAGGGATAGTGACTAATCAAGCTAGACACGGTTCGGCCTTGAGATGGCCTATGAATAGGTAATTCTTAGCTAGTTTAGCCCAGCGAACAGGTTTAACCTGTACTATCGACCTTAACCCCTCATCCACTGTGTTCCTTTCATCTCTTAAACCAACCTACTCTTCCCCTACCATATTCTCCTCTATTATCAAATTTATTCCTCTCACCTCTACTCATCTTCCTTTTATCACCTCCTCCCTCAATCTTAACCATAACTCGCTACTTACTAGTAGTCAAACCTTAGCCTTCTTCCATCGTTATACATTGCCACCCTCTCTCGAATGCCTTCCTATATTCCCTTGTGAACACCTTATGGTCTCTCATCGTTATAACAATTACGATCTTCTTCCTCCCACGGCCTTACGTATACCAACATGCCACCACTATTACCTCTATCTCATCCTATTCTCTCCCTCATTTGAACCTATATACTCAATCAGTAGTCCTTTATCCTGTGTAATCAACACTCCAATGTCCCCTTCACCTACTATCAATTGTGGTCATCCTTAATGACATTGTTCCTCATCTCTAAAGATATATATAAGTACAATGATGGCTCTGTAATCACACCATCTTGTGACATTATGCTTCCTACAAGTGCTCTACCCATACAAAACCCAAAATATGCCATTGGCTTAAGTGAAATCATATGATTCAAGCATCTATCCTTGCTACGATCTCTATATAAATCCTATTTAGCATGATCGCACTATGTGCATTGACATTGACTATCACATTATCCAAACGATGGTTACCACTAGTCAGGTTCTGGCTCATTACATCCCAAATGCTATCGACATACCAACATTCTTACCAAGAATCTATTTACATTGGCCTTTCTTGATCATTACTTCAATCACACATTGACTCCAATACCTTGAGATTGAAAGGCATATAAATATATATTTGTGTACATATTTGTACATTTGTCTATCTTTTTACTATAAGGTATTTTAGTCATTTCTCTTTATTATCTTAGATATAGTTACTATAACTTGATTTTGACATTCACAATAATACATAAGTTATACTATTGTATAGAGAAGAAGGGACATGGAGGGAAGCTAATAGAAAAAAAAAAAAGAAATTAGTAGAAATGAAAAGAATTGCAATTCCCACTTTGTATATGGAATATAAGAAGAAAATGACAAAAAATGAAGAAATATATTTACATTTTCAATATTTAGTTAGTATTAGAAAAAGGAAACAACAAAATATAAAGTTAATATTTGAAAAAAGTACCCCTATTTTATCTAGATAAATATTATTATGAAAGGTACTTTTATAATTTCCAATCATTTTTCATTCCTTTCCACCCTTTTTTTTTTTTCTAATTTTCGGGAGAAATGAAATAGACTTCAAAATACATTTTTACTCATTTTCATCCATCTCTAGTCTTAGTTAAGTTACCAAATGTAACATTTCTTTTAATTTCCACCGACGTATACCTCTCCTCACATAACATAAGACAACAATATCTCTTGACCAAAACTCCAAATTAACACTTTTTTTATAATTACCATAGTTGTTGTTATCACCACATCAACACCACCACAACCTTACTACCACTTTTATAACAATTATCATTGCTAGGGTAGACATTAGAAACCTTAAAACTTGTAAAATTCCCATAAGATTAGATAGGTTCCATAGCAAGTATCAAGCATCCACAATATAAATTCATATTATATATTGCAAACACCGCATTTTTGCCTTCTTAGGCCTAACTCTAGTTTAGGAACACTATTTTTTGGGAAAAAGGCAAAATAATAAAAAAAAAACCAAAAAATAAGAAAACTTAGAAAAAATTTTTAAAATAAAAAAAATTGAAAAATAACAAAAAGTATCGCATAGTAGTCCATTTAGGTGGGTTTGGAGTGGAAGTAGTTTTTTGAGGTCAAAAATGGCTTTTAAAGTTAAAATAAACATATGTGATTTGACTGAATTAAGAATCTTAAATAAAAATGAATATTTATTCAAAACCAATTTTTTTTATTTGAGTTTGACTAACTTGTTTTGAAATATTTTGAAAATACACATTTTTATAAAATCATGATCTCAAACCATACTTCAATCAGAATTAAAACAAATATTTTATAGCTATTTAAAATTCTCAAACAAGAGTCGAACGCAAGTAGAAATCGAGATCATAAATTGAAGAAATTTTGAAAATATTTTCAACATATATTTATTAAACTCTATGTTTCATTGAAGTACGTCAAATGATTTTTTACAAGCCAAATAATTAATCAGGTCATATTTTGTGTTTTTTTATAAGAGAGAGAGAGAGAGAAAGAAAGAATATTTAAAAATAGAAGTCATAGTTGGGTGAGAAGGGAAAATAGGGAAAAATAAAAAAGGAAAATAAAGAAAGGAAAAAGAAAAAAGAATGGAATTAGACGGGAAAAAAAGAAAAAGAAAAACAAGAATAAGTGGTGGCACATGGTACCATAGATGATAGTCATGTGGCGCTGACATGACGCCTCATCATGGGACCACGTACGTGGTGATGAGGCGTCATGTGGCCCAATAGATGGGCGCTACGTGGTGTTATTTGATTGAGTCCATTGACCATTTTCCCTTCCTCTTATATGTTTCGTAAAGAGATATTAGTAAGGGAAGAAAATATTCAACTCAACTTGTTTACTTTTACCTAATTTTTCTCATTTTGGTCAAATTAATTCAAATAACATGTTTAAATTATTATACGCTTAGAGTACTATCAAAAACACTCCAAAATTGAATTTTATTGAAAAGGAAAGTACTCTTAAAATGGGAAAAAAATAAAAATGAAATATGGTGAACTTGTTCTTAAATGACTAACTAAAAGCACATCTTACTAAAAAATCTCGAATTTATCACTTGGATTAAGTAAGAAGAGCTTCTAGAACATTTTTTTATTCTTAATTTCTTGAAATTTTCATAAAATTGTATCAAAATCGGAATAAAAAGGAAGAAAATCAGAATAAACCCACTCTTGAAAAAGATTCGATTTTTCTTAAATCTTGGGTTTCTTAAGCAGCACTCTCAACTTCACACTATAAAATAGGAGTCTTAGAAAACCATTCTAATACACCCAAATCATCGAAATACTCTTAAAGTGAATAAATTGTTACTTTCTCTCTCTAACATTCAAACCGACAACCCTTACTCTCTCTCTTCGATATCTCTCTTTATAAAATAAATTGAAGAGAACCAAAATAGAGAAAGATACCCCATTCTTTGCAAAACAATGCCTAGTACTCAATTTTATCTAACAAAGCTTTAATTAATTTTAATTTGAGTTGGAATTAAGATGAGTGTATTAGGGTTTATGTGTATGTTTCCACTTCATTTTTTATTAAATTGGAATATTTACACTTTAATTTTAGTGAAATTGCCTTTGGGTTTTTAAAGATCAAGGAGTCAAGAGTCGGGAATCGCCAAACCCACGTTGAGAATTGGATTGACCTAACTTAAACTGGCCTCGATTCAATCCGTATGCGTGATAAGTTTTCTTCCTTTGATTTTTTTTTTTTTTTTTTTGCATGTTGATTCAAAAATTAAAAAAATAAAAGATATATTTTAGTCTTATCTTTGCTTAAAAATGTGTTTTTAGTTATTTTAATAGCATGTTAATAAATAATATATCCATATGTTAAATAATATGGTAATGTTACTTTGTTAATTTGGTTTGCATTATTAATAATTAATTATAATTGAAATGTTTAGGATCATAATTAGTTGTAAATTGCATCGTTAGTCTAAGTTTATTAAATAATATGGTAATGTTAATCTTACATGTTAATTGATTAATTTGCATATCATGTCATGTAAGCTTGCATGTATGATTTCATGAATAATGATATTTTTAAATAAGATAGGCTTTTACCTAAGGATGATTTTTTCATAATAAAATATTTTTCACAAACAAAAAAATAAATTAGCCTTTTTTCAAAAGCTAGGGATTTCTTTAAGGTTTTTCAAAGGTAAAATAAAAATCCATTTCTTTCAAAATTAATAAAATGTAGTGACTTAAAATCATAAGAGTTTTCAACAAATAAAATTGGCCCACGCATTAAAATTTTCATAAATTAAAAACTAAATGGGCTTGATCCCGCTTCATAGGTACGTTGGGCAGCCCAAAATAAATAAATTTTTTTTTTCCATTTTTTCAAATTCTTTTTATTCTTAAAAAAAAAAAAAAAAAGAAAGAGCCCTTTTTACTTGAAAATAAAATAAATGGCACACTTAATTATTTCATAAATCTCTTTTATGAAAATCACTTATGTTTTAATAAGTTAGTCTTCGAACTCAATGTTTTCTGGTTTCTATTTTCTGAAAAGAAAAATGTCTTTTTTTTTTTAGAAAACTCATGGGCTACCAGCTAAAATTAGGGTCCATCTACTTATAAGCCATACTTTCACTTTTTTCCCTATTTCAATTAGGTGCCTACTTTATCTTTTCAAAGAAGCTTTTTAAAAAGTTTTTCTTAGTCTTGTCAAAAGTTTATGTTAAATAAGTTGAATTTAATATAAATCAGGTTAAGAAAAGAGAGAAATCGAATTTTCAGCTCAACATATATAATAAGATACTAAGTCTAAAGGTTCCTTGTAGTTTCGCAATATATAAAGAATATTATTAATCAAGCCAATATAATATCGCTAATGTACATAATTATTTTGACAATGGAGGTTGAATCATGCTAGCTAAACTTATTATTTTAGGCTAACACTCAATCACATAATCAAATCAATTTTGATTCTCTAATTTAAGCCATTATCATGATTTATATTTATTTTTTTGTTTTTACTAAATTTTTTTGTACTTATATTTGTAGTAATTTGTATTTAGAAACAATATTTACCTCTAATTTCCATGTCGTGATTTTAAACGTAAATCACTAATAATATTTTAACTTAAAAAAGGTAAAAAAAGAAAAAAGGAAACTCACAAGTTTTGTAAGATTCTCTAAAACCTATAAATTTTGTATAGGTTTTTAGGATGGTTTTAAAGCATCATCAAGATAAGTTTTAGTTATAAATTTATGAAACCTATATCTTTGGGTTAAGGATTTTTGCCTTACCAACTATGTATACGCTTGCTTCTAATTGTTACCACCACCATTACCACCACCACTACTAATATAGCATTAGTATTAAGTCATCACTACTAGGAGCAAGCAAATTAATTGTGAACTGAACCAAACATTAGGGTTTTTTTCATATGATTCAGTTACCAAATCGATTTAGTTTGCTTTCGATCAAATGGCTCATGGTTTGGAATACCAAACTGTATCGATTAGACTTAAAAATTATGTGGAATTACTAAATACTAATTTGGCCATACACATGCGATGTTCCCTAACATCATGTCATCACCTTCTTCTAAAAAGAATTGGACTAAAGTTGCACCTCTCCTCTTTTCGATTCACTATCATGGTATCACCCTTCTTCTTGCCATCTCTCTTGTAAGTTGCATTTTGCCGGTTTGGTCCTAATCTCAAACACTTGGAAGTGAAAAGAAGTAAGAAACATATTAAATCAAGAAAGTGAAAGATGAGAATCTAAATTCCTTCTGTCAAGCCAAATTTTTTCATTTTTTTTTTGTTTCTCTTAACTTGATTTAAACCAAACCTTATGCCTATTTAGTTTAAACCCTCAACTAAAGTTAAAGGAAACCTAGTTTCTTCATTTCAAAAAATATTTGGAGTCGCCACATGATAAAAGTGAGAAAAGTGATTAAATTAGAACTAAATAGGCGAGTTGATTCTAATTTTAGCCATTAGTCTATGTTTTAAAAACTTTTTAAAATTTTTTCAAAGAAATCGGATTTCTTGAGTTTGGAGTCTACCCTATTAAACCTTAATAGATACTACTTTTAACTTTATGAAATTAAGTTTAACATTCAGAATACCCTTTTGAAGAAAAACAAAGTTTATTCACTAATAAATAAGTAAAATTACATCTATTTACAAAAAATAAGGAATTGAAATATAATTTACAAAAATGGAAATAATAAAAATTTTACATGTTTTAAGTCACCCCGGAGGTGCCATGTACCCACTATTCGGGATTAGATTTCCATAGTTTATTTAGAAAAGTTAAGTGTATTGATTTATTTAGATTCTAAAAATTAGCCAAGTTTACATCTCTCAACCGTTTTTATTTTTTACTTGAGAAAATGTTCTAAAAGGAAGAGATCCTAAAGTTTCAATAATTTATTTTTGAAAAACTTTAAGAGAAGGTCCTAATTTTGAAAAGGGTTAGTTAGAAATTTATATTGGAAAACAGTTTTTTTAAGCAATGAAACCTTTTTTATTATTATTTATTTTTCTAAAAATATCTTATTTATGTACATTATGGAAACGACAACTTTTTGAAAATACTTAAAAAGAAAATTCTTTTAATATATAATTTTTTTCTAAGTGAGGAAATAATTTTCAAGATTTTTTTTAATTTATAAAGTAAAGTAAGAAATAGAGTGAAAAAAGAAAAGGCAAAAAATAAAATAATAATAAATAATAAGAGAAACAGAACTAGACTTGTGCTGGGCTTCAACGTAGGTCAGGAAATTGTGTTAGAGCATTTAGTCGAATTAGATCTAAGTTAGATCTTATGTAGTCAAGTTGGGTCATTAGGCGGGAGAGAAGAACAACTAAAATGGCTTAATACAGGTGGCTATAGTGAGTTTTTCAAGCAAGGAAATTCACTTTCATGTGATTTTAATTGGTAAAAGAGGGTTTAACATAATCATCACATTGTTTGGAGGTTATTCGGTGGTGGTTTGATTTTGGCGCAGTGGTTAGTGGTCCTGCTGTTGTTCTTTACTTTTGTAAGGTTCACAAGTGGAGAGTAAGGTCATGGTGAGTGTCGAGTGTGGGTTGGTATACTGTAGGCTGTGGTGTTTGCGTCATGCATGAGTGAGAGGGGTAAGGGTTAGTTTGCTATTTAAGTTAAGAGTGTTGTGGTAAAGAAGGCGTTTCTAGAGTTTTAGGTAGTTGGGTGACTATCTGTGCATGTAAAGATTGGTGGTGGCAATCGCGCAAAGGTGTGCATCAAATGGGTGTTGCTGTCGTGGATTGGATTTAGTCATGGCTTCAGGTGAGAGAGTGGGTCTAAAGAGATTGCTGTGGGGGTCAATAGCAATGATGAATGTGGACGGTGAATAATTGTGTTGAAGGTTGGTTAAGATCTTCATCTCGACCAAGCCTTCCCCTTTTATAAATGGGCATCCCAAATCTACTTTGAAGATTTCAATTTGCTCAAATCCTACAAGATTAAGTTCCTCTCAAATCTTATAAGGATTAAGTTCCTCTAGATTTAGGTTTAACAAATCTAAGATTCAATAATACGTGAGATCCGATCTTCGACCTACTACTTAAGACCTAGAGTGGTAGATCACCTTTACTATACATGAGACTTGTGGAGTATAGTTGATGGAAGTAATCAAGTAAAGTCATTAACAGAAGCTCAAAAAATAGGTTAAGTAGAATAATCATACTGATCTATTAGATACTAATGTGAATTAGGGTGCTCGGAACAATTTAAGGCATTCAAACAATTTTGTTTGAATTGAACCAAATTTTAATATAAGATCGTAAAAGTTAGACAAATAGCTTTAGTAATATCAATTCCTTAAAATAAAGGATTTATAATGTTTAATTTTAATAAAGCATAGTTTTAGCAAACACGATTGGTAATTATCGGAAACTTGGAATTAGAGTTCTAAATGATTACGAAACCTTAGAAATAAATTATATATGTAATAAAAATATTACATGATACAAACTAATATATATAATATATGTATATACCTCGTACATAATTATTATGAGTATATGTGTACCCGAAACTAATTAAAATACCTAATAAATTACCTTTTAAGTCAAAATAGGCTTAGGAAATTAATAAAAAATTTGCAAAGGACACCAAAGAGGCTAGAAATCATCTCAAGAGTTGTGCGACTTCGAATGGATAGGTGTCTAGTAATTAGATCAAAATTTCATGCAAAATATAGCTTTAGAATTTGGAAGAGAGAGAAAGAAGAAATTCATTTGCTCCATCTTTTAGCTTAGAGAATCCAAAATATCCTCTCCAACGTATCATTTAGGTAAATTGAAGTTTAGAAAAATTAGAGTGAGTTAAAAGGATCAAAGAAGAAAATTAGAGATAGATAGTAAATTTTGGGTACGAAACTGAGCTTTAAAGGTACGAGTGGCTAGGGAGTTGCTGAAAAGCAAATGCAGCCACTACAAGGGACATTAACCACCATCTAGATGTGCCGACCATGGTGGAGGAGACTGAAGAACACTAGGCTAAACTCAACAAGATGGGGTGAATTGAGTTTTAAGAATAAATTGCAATTCTTTTTCGATATAAACAACTAAATGCAATAACAAAAATAATCAAAGTAATAATAAAACAATAATAAGTGCATAAATTAAAAGAGATAAGGATAAAGAAGATCAAGCCCGGATATAATGTAGAGTTCAAACTGCCCCCTAATCTCTATGGACACACGATACCTCCAACCAAGGACTTCACACCACTTTATTGATTTCTTAATCTAAGTTTCAAGAGCTATACAAACACAAACTTGATTACACAAGTTTCGCACTCATAACTCTCAATACAAATCACAATCTCAACTCACAACACAAAAACTCAATCTCAAGAATTATTAGTATAGCGTTTTTAACTCTCAATACTTTATAACTAGTAGCTCATGAGCATTACACTTTAAATCTCTCTAAATATTAGCAATTTATGGTATAAGAGACAATGAGAATTATAGATAACAAGAATAAAAGAGAATATTGAAATAATACAGTAAAAGATCAGTTCCCTACTGTCCATGGTAGGGTGAGTTGTTGAGCATTTATATCATCCCATTCAATTCTTCTCATTACAGTACATTAAATGCTCCAACGGCTAGTTGTATCAAACTTACCAGTGTGTTGTTACCTTGCACTACTGATAAGCCGGTAACAAAATACTCTACCGGCATAATAACCAACAAGTGAACCAGCAAGCCGGCTCCTTCAGGCTCGTGAGTTTTTCTTTGTGTTTTTCAGGGCTTTATATTATTGGCCTAGTTCTTCCTTGAGCTATCAATCCGGTATACCAAATATCACCTGAAAATTATTTTAACACACAATAAACAAATACTCTTTGCAATCTAAGTTCAAGATCATTTGTTCACCACTCAAAAGATTAAATTTCTCGTAGAGATAATTGATATATTTAATCATTAAGTAAATTAATTGATCTTATTGAATTACCTCAATATAATCAAATAATACTTAGTTTAATCATCCTCTTGTCTTGTTCTTTTCAAAAACAACATGTTTAGTTATATACTTTTTGTTTTGTTCTCATCAAAATCAATAAGTTTAATTATACACTTTTTATTTTGTTCTCATCAAAATCAAATAATGAATCCTAGGTTCAACAATCTCCCCCTTTTTAATGAGGACAAAACTTTTATACTTTAAATGCTCCCCCTTAATTTAATACTCCCTCTTAATTTAGTACTCGATTTCAAGATATTCGACAAATGAATAAGATTAAGTGAGTGCTTGCAAGATAAGAGTCTATTGATGTGCTAAGGAACCAAGTCTCACTTCTTAATAACTTCACATAAAGAATCTATCAAACTTTCAAAAAATCAAGATATGCTATAGTTATTGGATCAATATCATCTTTTAAGTAACTATCATCAATTCGATGTAATATACATTTTGATATTCTAACAACTTGAATATTTCTCCCCTTTTGGCCTCATCAAAAAGAGAAGGATCCAAGCAGTGAAGATGGAAGAGGATTCAAGTCAAAATTTTGGCATAATCCTAGCTTAAGCCTTAGGATATACTCCTTACATAAGTGAAATTAAAAAAGCTAAAAAACATGCCAAAATAAAATTTTCATAATGAATCAACAAAATTAGCCCATGGCACATCCAATGTTAAAAAATGTGAGCCAACTATGGGGAGTATAACAACTCCAAGAGATACATGAACCATAAGTAGTAAATAATATAGACAACCAACATAAGTGATAAAAGCCAAGATAATGGCCAAGACAAGACAATAGAAAATAACAATAGTAATGACTAATGGTTAAATTCATAACATGAGAAAAATATAATGAAGAGCATATACAAAATAGATTAAAAGTTAGCAATTCATGTAACTTATAGATCATCATCTTTAAGCTGGAGGAGGAATGAAGCAAGATGAGTAGTGATAGTTCATCTAGAAGTAACTATAGTTCATCAAGGTGACATCTTAATGGTGGATGGGGCGTTGGTAGAGAGAGAAAGTTATGTGAAGGAGAAGAGGAGAGTATGATTTGAATACGTGAAGGGATTAATGAGAGATTGTGTGGATTTGGAGATGATTAATGAAGAAAAATTATGATTTTAAGAGTTTAGATATGGAAGATTGAAGAGAGAGAAGGATTCTAGGGTTTGGGGGAAGAGAAAGAAGGGTTTTAAGAAGAATATGGAAAGAGAGAGAAAGGAATGACGTTATTTGTGGCTAGAAACAGAGGTACCGGCAAGTTGGTAATATGAGGAGCCAGTATACTGGTTATGGGAACAAAACTATTGCAAATTTGTTATAGAAAATAGTATACTAGCATGCCAGTGGTTAGGGGTACCGACATGCCGGTTCTTAGAACATAATCGAAACAATTTGCTTATAGAGAGGAGTATACTAGCAAGCCAGTGGTTGTTGATATCGGCATGCCGGTTGTTTGCAAATCTGCAAAAAATGAGTTAAGTTTACTTCATTGGTCCAAGTTGCTTACTCAAGATGATTTGGAGTGATTTAATGAGTATTCTAACACTTTAAACAAGTTTATTTGAGTCTGTTAAGGCCTAAGAAACTTAAAATTTAACTAGATATCAAGGATTTAGCCAAATCAAATTCATTGAACTATGTAATTCATGATGAAGTGAAAATGTGCATGTAAGAGTAAAATATGTGCATAGGCATTGAGTTTTTTGCATACCAACACTTCAAGTAAGTTTCAAATACATGTTTAAGCATGGTAAAAATAAAATATAGCTTTAAGACTCTTAAAATTGAAAAATCACTACTTAAGTTCCTTAAAATCAAATGTTAAGCATAAATATAGATATTGAGCAAGTATGGATTCTTTCTCAAATTCAAGATAAGTTTATGATTTAAGCATATTTAAAAGATACCAAGAAGCATAAAAAATGCATAATTAAACCAAACAACATTTATATTGGCATAAATAGTCATAAAATGCTCCACAATGCACTTAGAATCGATTAAAGAGCTCAAATATGCACGAAATTCAAATCAAACTAGTTTGACCACTCGAACATGATTTAGGGATGAAAATAAACACGTGAGCCCAGTTTTGGGCATAGAAACCAATGCATAATTAATTTGTGTATATATCAACTTAGTTGCTTATGAATGACTTTAAGTGTGCTCAAAGCATGCTAAACGCTATGTTTTTTGCACGAAAGCTATACAAGCATGTTTCTTAGGTCCACTTGAGTGTGAAAAGTTTGTATCTTAGCAACATTAGTAAGATTTAACGAAATTAAGTCATTAGTTGTTAGAAAGTTCATTATTAAGCCATATAAATGCATGAATGACTAAATTTAAGTAATGAGGCTTAATTATCACAAAACAATACTTCAAGCAAGTTTCATCATCATATTTAAGCTTGTTGGAAGGAAAATATTGCAAGAAGGATTTAGAAGTTCTAAAATCACCACATGAAATCATCAAAATCAACCATTAAATATAAATTGAGCTTAATGTCATACATACATACAAAATCAAGTTTATGATAATTTGATATTCTAAACAAGTTTCAATGGTGTCTATAGATACAAGGGTAGCATGATTACAACATATAGCATACAAATCGACAAAATGATCACATGACTTCCTAAATAACAATAAAAGCCTAATTTGAGTCTAAAGGAGTTAAATTTGCACAAAAACAAAACTAGACTAGATTAATCATTTAACCATAATCTATGAACAAAATTAAACGTGCGAGAATTGGATTTAAATACGGAAATCGAAACATGGCAAAATTGTGTGTATATGATTCTAAATATACAAGAGAAACTTCAAATATGCACAAAAAGTATGATATTTGCAATTATCAATTCCAAACAAGATTTATATGCATATTATGACATGATGAGATTTTAAGCATAGCTTGCAAAGCTAGTAATTGCAAAAACACTAGTTAAGTTCCTAAATACTTATGTGAGCTCAAATGTGGTTAGGGATATATCAATTATGCATAGTTTTATAATCAAATCAAGCCAACCATTCAAGCATGAAATATTGGCACAATTAAATACACGTGAACACATATTTAACACAAAGATCAAAATATGGCAAAAGTGTGCATGTGAAAGCCTAATAACCATAAAGAATTTCAAATACATACGAAACATGCTAGTTATTCTATAGAAACTACTTGAATAAGTTTCTTAAATCAAATACCATGTTGGAGCCACTTTGAATTTTCTTTGAGCATTCTTTATTCTAATTTCTTAATTTGTTTTCACTTGAAATTCCTACAAAAACATGTCATTACTTCTTTGGTACCTATGTGAGTTTGGGTCCTTTGTGGTTAGTTGCAATAATATATCCTTATCCTTTTGGAACCCAAGCCATTTTACCTTTATGATTCAAATTGGTATTGTGACGTATTGCATACATATGTGCAATATAACCATATCTACCACAATAGTTATAAGTCTTAGTTGTTGCTTTTACTATAGCCAATTCCCGTTTTTTTCAATCCTTGCCTTTGAGAGCCAACAAGCTTATCTAAATTCTTTTCTCCATTCACAAACTTAGCTATAGTTTGTTTTAAATCATTTAGGCTAGACTTTAAGACAGAGTTTTTGATTTGAAGTTCTCTTAACCTATTAACCATATTATCCTCATTTTTCATGCAATCAATTTTTGTTTCGAGAGAATTGTACCTTTCTTTCAATTGATCATTTTCCATAGCCAACTCCTCATTCCTAAGATTCAATGCTTCATTGTTTCTATTTAATTTATCAACTTCTAATCTTAAGTACTCATTATCCTCCTCTAAATTTTCTTTAACATCATTCACTTTATATTATTCATTTCTAAATAGATTAAATTTACTTCCTATTTCAAACATCATTTGTTTCATCATCTTATTCTTCTTTTGAACCTTAATAAGTTCTTTAAGTAACTCATCATACATATTTTTGAGCTCATTAAATGAAGAATCATTAGAAGTAGAACATACCTCATTATCCATGGCTATAAAGCACATTTCCCCATCCGAGTCACTTGAATCACCATCACTTTAAGTTGCTATCATAGCCTTTTTCTTTGTTCATTTCTCAATTTTCTTAAGATTTGGCCAATATTGTTGAATATGACCTAATTTTTTGACAATTGTAACACTTGATTACTTCCTTCTTATCCTTTCTAAACTGAGATGTGTTTTCACCCTTGTCATTCACTAATTTCTTATTGAATTTCATAAATTTCTTATGATCATAGCCACATCATCACCACCACTTTCATCACTACTAGAGCTCTCATTAGTTGCCTTCAAAGCAATTGTTTTCTTCTTAGATTCTTCTTCTTGTCTCTTAACCATCTCATGAGCTTTAAGAGTTCCAAGGAGTTGCTCTTTTAGCATTATGTTAAGATCATGAGCTTCCTCAATCGCAATTCTCTTAGCTTCTCAATCTCTTGTCAAAGACCTAAGGATTTTGGAATTTATTTCAAGGTTAAGTAAATGTCTTTCTAAGAACACTCAAAGGATTGATGATATTGATGAATCTATTATGCATCTCATCAACAGTTTCGTTTGGATTCATTTTAAAGTTTTAAAATTGTCCACATAATAAGCTTATCTTTATATCCCTGAGTTCCTTCATATGTACTTTTTAATTCTTTCCAAATTTCCTTAGCACTCTTACATGTATAAACTCTATTAAAGTTATTTTTATTAATGGCACAATGCAAGATATTCATAGCTATTTCATTTAAGTTTAACAACTTCCAATCATTTTTAGTGTAATTATTTTCTTCTTTACCTTCTATCTTGAATGGTTATTTATCTCTTACTTACCACAACAGTCTATTTTGTGCTTTTAAGAAGATATACATCCTACATTTCCAATAAGGATAATTATTCCCCGTTAAGAGTGGTCGTCTATTTATAGCTTGCCTTTCCATAAAGCTTAGTGTATTAAATACCATGATCTTTACTCTAATATGCGATTAAGCAACAAATTTAGAGACTAGCTCTGATACCAATTGAAAAACACTGGGCTAAACTCAAGAGGGGGGGGGGGGGGGGGGTGTAAATTGAGTTTTATGGATAAATTGCAATTCTTTTTCGATATAAACAACTAAATGCAATAATAAGAGTAATCAAAGTAATAATAAAACAATAATAAGCACGGAAATTAAAAGAGATAAGGATAAAGAAGATTAAGCTTGGATATAACGTAAAGTTCGGACCGCCTCCTAATTTCCACGGACACACAATGCCTCCAACCGAGGACTTTACACCACTTTATTAATTTTTCAATCTAAGCTCTAAGAGCTACACAAATATAAACTTGATTACACAAGTTTCACACTCACAACTCTCAATACAAATCACAATCTCAACTCACAACACAAGAACTCAATCTTAACTCAGAATACAAAAACTCAATCTCGAGAATTATTGGTGTGATACTTTTAACTCTCGATACTTTGTAACTAATAGTTCACAAGCACTATACTTCAAATCTCTCTAAATATTAGCAATTTATGGTATAATAGACAATTAAAATTATAGACAATAAAAATACAAGAGAATGTTGAAATATTGCAGCAAAAGATAAGTTTTCTACTGTCCTTGGTCAGGTCGTTGAGTATTTATATCATCCCATTCAATTCTTCCCGTTACAGTGCATTAAATGCTCCAACGGTTAATTATATCAAATTTACCGGCATGCTAGTAACTTGTACTATTAGCAAGCCGGTAACAAAAGACTCTACCGACATGATAACCGGCAAGCCAGCTCCTTTAGGCCAGTGAATTTTTCTTTGTGTTTTTCAAGACTTTATACTGTCAGCCCGGTTCTTCCTTAAGCCATCAACCTAGTAGACAAAATATCACCTGAAAATTCTTTTAATACACAACAAACAAATACTCTTTACAATCTAACTTCAAGATCATTTTATTACCACTCAAAAGATTAAATTTCTTATAGGGATAATTGATATATTTAATCATTGAGCAAATTAATTGATCTTATTTAACTACCTCAATATAATTAAATAATACTTAGTTTAATTATCCTCTTGTTTTGTTCTCTTTAAAAATAACATATTTAGTTATATACTTTTTGTTTTGTTCTCATCAAAATCAGATAATGAACTCTATGTTTAACAGAGACACTAGTGACCAGAGCTCTACTTTCTAGTAAGGTCTTATTCTAATTCGATTTTGAGTAAATTATTAAAAATATAAATAGTACCAAAAAAATTATGGAAAATTTTATTCTTATATATTTTTATGTATAAAATCTAGGAAAAATAATATTTTGTATAAATTTGGTAATTATAATATACATCCTTAAGAAATTGGCGAAATTGGACAATTTTCGATATTGAACTAAATAAGCCTAACAATATAGTTTCACCTTTGAAAATTTTTTGCAAACTACCTTATATTAATGTTAAATTGCTATGAAGAGATTTCTCATAAAACTATTTTCTAAATTTTTATATGATTTTTTAGCCCTAAATTAGGTATTTAATAGTAATTTTAGTGACAAATAATCTATATTCTTAATAATCTCACTTAGATTTTGAGTTGGATTAGTTAATGAAGTGTTTGTACTATTCTTGAATGGTTGGATTCATTGATTAAATGAGAAGTTATGGAAAATGGTAAATTGGCCTTAATTAATGAAGTTAGTATTTGAATAACTTAGTAAACTTGAATCAATTGATGGATTGGGATGTAATGAATGAAGAGTTAAGAAGTAATGAAATTAAAGAAGGTTGGTTTGGAGTGTTATTAAATGCTTAAATTTGATTCCACAACTGTAATTTGGAAGAAAGTTAGTAAATAAACAAATTTTAGGATATTATTAAAAGGCAAAGGATGATTTAGAGGCTTTTAGTAATGAACAATGCATCAAATTAATGCTCAAAAAGTAGGTCAGAGGCAAGAATTATTAAGTAATGTGAAAATGATGATTTTATTAAAAATCCTATAGTTAACAGAGTCAAAGAATAGCTCAAAGGATAATTTAGTAAGGGTCTTAAATTAGAGAAACTTAGAAATTGTGTTAGAGGATAAAACTGATGTTATAAATGACACCAATGTAGCTCGGATGGTAATATAGAGGATTTTTTACTAGATAAAATTGCTATAGAATTGCCTAGAACCAAAGTCCAAAGATTTGGTAGTTTCAGAAAACTTACAAAATTCATTGATTGGTCAAAGAATTATGATTTGTAAAAGAGGATAGTGCAATTAGAAGCCATTTCAAAAGCTAAACTCATAGACTAAATAGAAACCAACTTATAACGAACTAATTACTAGAAAGCGAGAATTTAACTAGTATATGTATATCTATATATATTGATGACTTGTAATTGATTACTAGATGAATTCGTAGGAGATGAAATTTATGTTAGCGAGTAAGATTGGGAATGTATCACTAGCTAGGTAAGTAAATATTTGTGTGTGCTTGAGTAGACTTATGCCTACTCCTAACTTTGTGTTCTTTATAATGTATTGTCTTGGATAAACATTAATTGTAAGTTGATGTGTTGTTTGATGGCTTAACCGAAATTAGCTATGAATTGATGTACCACTCGGTGAGTTGATGTTATCTGTTATATTAGTTGTTGATTGACTAGTGACATGATACGAAACTTGGTTGTATGTTGATGCTAATGAATACATATATGACATTTGTTGGGATTCGTGTTATCTTGGAAAAAAATCTAGGACTAACTCTATCTCCTAAGATGTTTACCTAAGTAAACTTGATACCAAGATCTTAGAGCTAACAAAACTACAAAGTAAAGGCTGGGTAATAAGTGATGACTAAGTTTGCTTCGATTTGCTAGGTTTTGCTTAGTGTGCAATCTACTGCATTCATGGTATGGCACAAAAAAGGATTTACGGGTCAAGTTTTCTGAAACCTGAGATGTTGCTAGGTTGGTTTCCATATGAAAAGCTAGGTTTATCAAGTGAACTATTTGATTTGTAAAAGTTGGGTTTTTGAGCATATAGAGACTGCATTATAACTGCTAGGCTAGATATATGCTAAATTTTCCAACCACTTTATGTGGTTATTGCTAAGATGAAATGTTTGCTAGGTTCCTGGATTTATTCCAGATGCCTAGTTTAAGTCCATCAAACCGAACGAGTTGCTAAGTTAGGTTAGGATATCGATACCGATGCATGTCACGTGCATAAGTATGGCACACTCTTATACTCTTATTGCATTTGCATTGCTTGGTTAGGAAACTATAACATAACGTAATTGAACTAACTACTTGAATGATATGCTTATTTTTATGCTTGTTGTCATGTGTTTATCTACTCTTACTCGACTTACAATAGCTGGGGGAATAAGTTTCTCTTATTTTCAGGATACAGATAAATAGACAAAAGTGGCAAGGAGACTTCAAAAACTCTAGCTGAAGATGGGTTTTGGAGAGAACTCGTTAACTACGTGATTTGGCTCGACTATATGAAGAGAACTATTAAGAAAAGCTGTAAGTGTTATCTGACTAGAAATTTAATATAGTAGTGAAGGTTCAAAAACATGTATTTGTAACATAGATTCTATATTGTATAAGAAGTGTAGGTAATTGTGATACTCTATGTATGGCTCACTAATGTAGAAGCTTTTGCTGTTGTTGGTCATATTGAATGAGAAAGTAGTTGTGTACAAAACAAAAGAGCAGGTTGAATACAGATTCTTCCTTATCCTTAACTAAAAGATGGCAGTAACAAACCGTCTTTAGGTACCAAGAGTTTGAGAAAAAAATTTAAGCAGACACCTAGAAGGCGGTGTATTACATAATATCCTCATTAGATTTGTTAAAAAAAATCCTAAGATTTAATATAATCCATAGTCAGCATCAGGTTTTAGAAGGCTTAACATTTTCTCTCCTTTTCCTAGCATTTCTAAAAAAAATTGGGGACAGAGAAGGTAGTTACGTGCAAAGTAGGTAATCGACGTGCCTAAGTGTATGTGTGTAGCATGTAATCAACATGCTTAGGCACCATGTGTGCATGTAAACTTAAAAAATTCAGGTGCTCATGTGCCTAGGCTGGGCGCGTTTTTGGGCCTCTTAGTCTAAAACAAAGGTAAGGCTTTTAGCCCTATTAATCAATAGACCTTTTTTTTTAACATTATTTTGTTTTGATTTTTATTTACCACCCTAAGCCTAAACCCCGAGATTAAGGAAACACAATGCAATTAGATCTTAAAAATTTCTTTTTTTTCAAACCAAACCTAATTAAGTTTAAGTGAAGGATAATTGAAGGTTAAAGTATATATAAGGTTGGGTTGAAGTTTGTAAGGGAAAAAGGGATAATATAGAGCTTTTCGAAGGAGGAAAAGACACCTAGTTGCTACTGGAAGGGATATGACCGACAACATGATCATGTTGCTAACCATGTCTATTAAAGGGAAAAATGTCACAGAAAGTGACATGATTAGATGATACGGTTGTGTCACTGGTTATGTCGTATGGTGAACTTCAGGTGGTATTTTCTTAACAAAACTTAACCAAACATTTTCCTACTTTTAATATATAGTTCAAACTAATTTTATTTTACAAAAAATTCTAACTTTTGCACAAAAAAAAAAAAAAAAGAAATCAGATTTTGACACAACTAAGCGACATGATCATGTTGTTGACAATGTTAAGCTACAACTTTATGTAAAACCTTTTCCTTCTTGTTTTTCTTAACGAAACTTACCCAAACCTTTTCCTACCTTTAATATTTGGTTCCAACTAACTTTTTTTTGTAAAAGTTTCCAACTTTTGCAAAAATAGTCGGATTTTGACACAATCGAGTGATATAGTGATGTCACTAACTATGTTGAGTTATGAATTTTATGTGAAACTTTCTCTTGTTGTTTCTCTTAGCCAAACTTGATCGAACATTTTCTTAACATTAACATTAAGTTCGTTCTTTAAGCTTAATTTAGCATTTTGACTAATTTCAAACACTTTTTACTTTCGAATAACATTTTAACCAATTTTAAAAAACTATTACTCCTTCTGACAAGTCTAGTATAATATTTATTATTTTTCAAGTTAAACTTATCGCGCCCCAAACTTAAGTGGTTGTAACAACCCCACTGTATAAACTAATCTAGGTTAAAAGCTACCATCCTCAGCTGTTAACATAAGTATAGTTTACATAAGGTAAACGACGACTCAACCAGCTTTGAAGTAGTTAGATAAGCACTTGTAATATATAAGACTTGTGGAGTAACACTTTACAAAAATACATTTTCTCATATTTACAGATAGTTCAATTCTTTTACATAGCTTTATGTACATTAAAAGTTCTAGAGTTTTCAAAAGAAACTATAAATCTCCACAAGGGTACTACATTACATATAGTATATATAATAGTAAGCTAACAAAGACTATAAGGCCTTTCAAGAATACCTTATAATCCTTCTACAAAAGAAAAACAAAAGCAATACGAGCTTGGATCATTTACTAAACTTTAACACTTCACTACCTAACCGGTCGGAACTAACTTGTGGACAACTGTAACGAGGTATCTTTAAGTATTATTCCACACTTGCAAAACAATTTATTGAAATGTGAGCTCAACTAGCTTAGTAAGAAAGGATGAAGTTATAAGAGTATATTAATAAACATGGTTGTTCAATCGTTAATTAAATGAAAATACAACAAACAAATGATAAACAATCTCATAATGTTTAATCGATTCATTGTAAAGTTAGAGAAATTTCATCTACTTAAACCTAGATTTTGAGAAATTTCAACGCGATACTATCAGAATAAATCGGAGCTTATAAAATGGAAAACACCCTCTTCTCTAAACAACATCTAAACTACCGTTCCCAACCTTATCGCGACTCCCTTTCCTGTCACTTAGTTCGACTAAGGGTGAGAAAATGATAATTTTTATCATCCTCATCAAAGTGTTATTGTTTAGTCTGACAACTTAATCGTTACCTCTATTGAGTTTGTGAATGTCAAGTTATATCTTTAGTCAACTTTAGATTAGTCCAGATTATAAGGTGAGCAACTAAGTTCATATAAGCAAGACATGATATATTCAAGTAGAAAACGGTACTTAGAGTTCAACTCTCAATTATCAATTAGTATCACAGGTACATACATAGCATATGCACAAACGATCTAACTACAACCATAAGCAAGAACTCTTATTTCTCCAAGTATCCTAAAATAATACTTCAATATGCCACGAAGCATCGATCTCAACTTACTTATACCAACTGGTAACTTACTCTTGACTGTTGCCTCCTTGATCTTCAATTATCCATAGAAATACAAAATAAGATTAGTTTTGAATCTTTGATTCATTAGTCATTAGTTTGTTTTATATGTTTTTTGTTGTTTAGTCATGAATTTCATAAGTTACTTCCACTTAAAAATCGTGATTTCTTGACTATTCATTGATTTTTATAAGTTACCATAATCGGCTAAATCTTCTAAATTAAGATCTAAGTAAATTTATAGTAGTTTTCTTTAGTTAAAAATCGTTTGAGTTTGGTTTTGAGTAGATTTATAGTAATTTTCTTTAGTCATAAATTTTCTAAGTTATTCTCTAAGCTATACAGGGGTCATTTGTTACACTAATTTTGTCCTCTAAGATAGTCTATGAACCTCTCTAAGTTATACCCCTTATTATGATATCCTCTGAGTTACCATTTGACTCTATTATCTATAAAATTTTTAATAAAATCTTCTTCTGACTAATCTTCTCCCTCTCTTGTTTTTATATTTACCTCATAAATTTTACTTTTGACCTACTATCTAAGTGTCATTCTAGTGTAATATTCATTAATAGAATCCTTTAAGTAATCATCTGCACTTATCTAATGGCTTATAATTAGTTAATTTACTAACTTTCTTCCAATTTACAATTATAAAATCAATTTTAAACAACAAGTAACACTTCAACCAACCTTTCTTAGTTTCATTACTTCCTAACTCCTTATTCATTATATCATAGTTCATCAAATTTCCAATTCCAACAAAATATTCAAATTATCAATTTCACTATTTAAGGCAAACTCACAATTTTCTATAACTTCTCACTTTACCAATTAATGCAACCACTCTATAACAGTATACATACTCCAATATTGAATCATACTCAATATCTAAGTGACATTCCTCAAAGAAATATATCATTCTTCACTAAAAGCACTATTTTAGGCATTATTTAAGGCTTAAAAATCAAATAAAATTATGGAAAAATAGCTTCATGAAAAACTTTCATATAGCAATTTAATACTAAATTAGAATAGTTTATAAAAAATTTTTAAAGTGAAAATTATGTCATTTGCCTAATTTATTTCAATTTTGAAGATTGTCCGATATCTCCAATTTCTTAGGGACGTATATATAAGCTACTAAATTTATACAATTTATACAAAATGATATTTTTTCTAAATTTTATACATGAAAATATGTAGGAATAAATTTTTTTATATTTTTTTTGTCATTATTGGTATTTTTACAAATTCACTTAAAATTGGGTGAAAATTGGACCTCACCGGAATTTGGAATTTGAAACTTTGGCCATTAGGGGCTCCTCCCACCTGGTCGTACCACTAGGCAATGGGCATAGCTTTTGGTGATGGTGGTGGTTAAACTCCAGCAACCCTTTAAGCTTTCATACCCTCCAATGATCATATTATACCTATTTTTTAGTAATTTTTCTTGAATTAACTTTCTTGAATCTCCAAATTCTGCTTCTAATTTTCCTAAATCCTTACTTGCATATAGTATCTAGTAGAGAGGATTTCTGTATTTTTCTAAATTGCTTTAGTGCTATAAGGATTTTTTTTCTATCTCCTCAATGCATAATCCTTAAGTACCTAGTTTAAATCCTTGCACGATACTTTTGATTATTACTTAAACACCTATCCTTGGTCTTTCCACACGCCCACACAACTTAATCTCGATTGCCCATGAATTTTTTGTAATTTTTAGTGATTTTTTAATTAATTTTCTTAGGTTATTTTAGCCTAATATATATATATATTAGGCTANCATCACAATGCATCAATTATTTCAAATTTAATAACATAATTGAATATTAACTTTACTATTTAAGGCCATCTTCCAACTTCTCATAACTTCTCACTTTACTAAACAATCCAACCACTCCAAAACCATATCCATACTTCAAATATGATTCAAACTTTGTATCTAAATAAGATTATGTAAGGAAATATATTAATTTTTACTAAATACACCATTTTAAGCATTGTTTTAGGCTAAAAAATCAAATAAAAATATGAAAAATAGTATCACAAAAAACTTTGATATAGCAAATTAATATTAACTTAGGATAGTTTATAGAAAAAAATTGAAGTAAAAACTACATCGTTTGCCTAATTCATTTCAACTTTGAAAATCGTTTGATTTCTTCATTTTCTTAAGGACTTATATATTAGCTATTAAATTTATACAAAATGATATTTTTCCTAGATTCTAAATATGAAAATATGTAAGAATAAAATTTTCATAATTTTCTAGGCACTTTAACTATTTTTGCAAAATTTAACAAAATTGGGTAGAGTGTGCACCTTACTGGAAAATCCAACTCTAGCCACCAACAACCCCTCCCACCTTGTCGGTACCTCTAGTTGCTGGCTATTCCTTATGATGGGGTGGTTGGTTAACTTCTAACTTTACCTTACACCAATGAATCACCAAACTCACTAATCCGTGTATAGATTTTCCAATTTTTTTCTGATTTTATTCTTTGATTAACTTAACTCACTATGGTTTTTCCTAACTCCTAAATTGACTATATTATCTAGTAGAGAGGGTTTTCTAAATTTTTGAAGCTATTTTTGCATTGAAATAGATTTCTTTAATCTGCTCATTACAATTTCCTTGACTCCATTTGCATGATTCTTTGCCACACTCACTAAACACCTATCCATAGCCTTTCTATACGCCCTAAAATCTAACTCCTAGCTACCTATGATTTGTTATGAATTTTTAGTGATTTTTATTAATTTTCCTAGGTTATTTTAGCATAAAATACATATATTAGGGTTTTTTTTACTAATTATGAGTATATGTACATACTTAAAAATTACATACGACCCATATTTATATATTATGTGTTATATTATGTCCCATATTAATTTTATTATATATATAATTTATCTCTAAAAGTTTACGAATTAACGAAATCTATTTTACTCAATTACGATAAATAATAAGTAATATAGTTAAATTATATTATTTTAGCTATATTATTATTTTATTATATTTTTAATATTTGGGTCTATTGGGTTTCTTCATCTAACGTCTCGAGCCTATTTGTAATTTTCTAGGTTAATTGGGTTAATTCAATTAATACCATAAATTTACTTATTTAATTCCTATTTGCTGAGTACGAGAATCGCAAAGCTCTTTCGAAATTTTTCTAGTACAAGCATTTTGCTACTCTAATTTTACCAAAAATCAATCTTTTCTTAACATGGCTACCTATAGAAGCTTCAATGGACTTGAACCTTAAGATATCGTAGTTAGTGCTAGGTAAGCATATCGAGGAGTTGTTTTGAGCTTATTTAAGAGGTTTTAATCTACATGGATATGGATCAATTATGAGGAGAGCCAAATGGAGAATTAATGAGGAGTGACTTGAAGTGTTAGGGATTAATGAGGATAATGGAGGAGATAGTTATAAGGATAGCTATATTCTTGATTTGGTCTTGTATAGCATCTAAGATAGATGTATTAATCCTTGTATCAAGTTTCTTTCACTTGGATTCCTCTATTCTCTCTTGTTACGTATAGTTTGATTTTGGTTTAACTTCTAGGTATACAATGGTTATTTGTATGGTTGTACTTATTATGATAAGAAAGATCTAACCGAATTAATTTATATTCTACTTGAATGAATGGTTTGCTAATTGTGCTTTATTTGCTTATCTTAAGAGTCACAATGGTAGATCCTTAGGAGGCAACTACTAATCATACTTAAGGTTTTCCTAGTAAACTCGTATATGGGATGACGCAACTACAAATCTATGATTCAAGGACTCTGCACTTTGCACTTTGCACTCTGAACTCTAGGTGTAAAGGACTTAAAAGAAAACATATATTTATATCTACCTATGTATGTAGACAAAGATTATGGTGTAACGAGATCATAAGTACCTCTTTATTAATTTTTGGCCTAAATTACAGTTAATTAAATTACTGTTTGCTTTGTACTTGGTGGAAGTTGCATTATATGCATGTGTATGACTAAGCTTGGCATCCATGTGTGCTTGTGCATCACATATTGAGTTTGTTATGCCCTAAAAAGATAAAGTTGTCACGATCTTACCATGTGAACCATTCTAAAATAGAAATTGACTTTACAACTGCTATTATAAACTTAGTTTACACTAGGCATACTCGATTCTACCGCTTTAAAGTATCCATTTTGATACTTACTTAATAGAAACCTGTTGAATAATTTTTAGGGATAATTGATAAGCAAACTTATAGTTTGACTTTTCAGAAGAGTATACGTAAAACCTATGGGTACACACCATTCAGTACACAGACTAAAAGATCGAAAACTAGTAAGTCTCCTGAGAAGACTTGGGTAGTTTCCTTAGCGGTTAAAAAAAAAATAGTAATAAGAACGAAATTTAGTTGAATTCTTCTCGATCCTCACTTCTCAACTCTGTTACTAAAGTTCTGGTTTTGACGCGATACTTATAGTTCCATTGTGAATCTGCAAACAGACTATAGGGAGAATGAGCGATAACTTGCTCGGTAAATGAGATGGATACAGACATATGCATTCAGTACATTATAAATAGGATTTTTAACCAAATTAGTTAGATGCAATACATGTACAAGCAAATACTATTGTACGACATTATTGGGTCCTCGTAAGAATAGAGAAATTATGCTTGCCTTAATCTGGGTTGAGGGGTTTGATATTGCATACTTGTGAATTGAAACCAAAGTAAACCAAAGTTTGTGCAATGGAGAACATCCTCCTTCTAAAACCACTTTTGAACCACAACCTTCAACCTTGCTATGATCTCTTCTTTTGTCATTTAGTTCAATTAAGGTGGTGAAATGACTATTTCAACTATTCTTATAAAAAAAAGTTCGTGTTTAGCTTGAGAATCCTAATCGTTACCCTTAATAGGTTGCGATACATGTTAGGTTAGATATTAAGCTGAGTTTGAGTTAGTTCATTTTTAACGTGATAAATCAATAAATCAAGCTTAGATAATTTAAGCATAATAATATTCACAGAAGAACCATAACATGAAGCTTGGCTCCCATAATAGTAATTCGAATCTCAAACACAAGCACTGTACACACACAAACAACTAACTACAATTACAAGCAAATATATGCTAAGGACTTTAGATATTTTGAAATAATACTCCAAAACACTGTAAACCATTGATCCTACTTACTTGGCTTCCTAACTAATCGTCTCTAGAAGCCTCTAATGAGGTTACGGATCTGACTTATTTGATACAAGATAGCACATATATTAAAATATGATACTTAGATGGAATCGACTTAATATACTATATTTACGCTTTGATTTAGCCCAATATACTCAAAGGTATTTATTTTGGAATATGATTGTACTTTAACTTTATAATCAAAATCCTTTTAGGTTATATTGAACTAGTTTTTTTTAATTATTAATTAAGATTTTTTTTTTCTTTTCTAACCCTTTTTAAGGAACTTTACTAAAGCAGCTTTTACTTTTTAATAAGAATTGAATATTTACTCAAATATTATGAAAGTAGACAAAATTTAGTTTAAATAGTTTTGGTAGTTATATTTATAGGTCCAATACCTTTTAGAAATTATATATTTACTAACTACAAATCTACTTAATATGAGAATCAACACTAATGATATATAAATCCTGGGGATATAAGTTTATACCCTAGGGATATAAGTTTATATTTTCCATGAGAGTTATAAGTTTTAGTTTAGAGAAATTTTATTATCTCACTAAAATAGCCATTATGTTTATAGACTTGCCTTACAAATTTCCTCCCACGCACCCATTTTTCCTTAAATGAAAACTTACAACAAACTTTAGATTTTGTAAAGAAAGTATTATATATTCTTAACAAAAGGTACTCATAATTTTACCATGTTGAATGGTTTTTTATTTTTTTTTTGGTGCACTTAAGTTTTTGCACCTAATCATTGATAAAAGGTAATACGAAAACTCAAAGTTTCTTCAATTTGGAATTCTAGTAAATCATCTAGGACTCAACTATGTTATTCCCATATACTACACTAATATCTTACAAGAAGTTCATAATTGTTGGATATCTAATTGTAATTTGTTTAGAAATAAAATAAAATGTGAAAATGCTTTATAAATATTAAATAAAACTAGAAATATACCTTATACTAAAGTCTGGTAAAGAAAAGAAATCTTTTGTTGTGCTTTCTAAAATTAAAGAAGATCTTTGGATACTCATGTGGTGATTATAGTGACCGATTGGCAATTGATGGTGACTTCGATAGTAGTGCATGGTGGCGAAGAGTAGGCAATAGCTATAACGATGGTACAAAGTGCCTTATGTTAAATTTATGGTGATTTATCGATACTTTTACATATAATAAACTATTTATTAAATGAAATAATAATATATGCATGTAAGGATTTCCCTTAAGCAACGTCATCGGACTCCCCGGAAGTAGATTTCCAACTTCTAAATGGTTGCTACATCATATGGTTATTTGTGACAGTGGAACTAGCAGGTATGATTACTAACTAGCGGTATTTATAGGGGTTTATAAATATTATTTTATTATTATTTTTACTCTTTTAATTATTTAAGCAAATGACAGTTCTTTCCTATGTTGAAACGTGTTGGACAGTTGTCCATTTATTGATTATGCAATTCCTCAGCCGCATTTTGTCCTTCGTTAGTAAGTTTCTTATTCCCTTTATTATAATCTTTCTTTTTCCTTTATTATAATTCTTTATCTTACATTAAAATAGTCGTATTATATTATGATTTGTCCTTATTCTACCAATTTATCGTTCTACTCTTATTTCGTTTTCCACTTTACCTTCCTACATTATAGTGTTTTCATTTTTCATCTTCCCTTCTCTTGACTTCTTTTATTTTTAATGATATATCATATTTTTGAGTAGATATTCATATATAATGTAATTCTTTATCTAAACTCGTTATTTAAAAAGGTTTTAAAATTAAGTTGACGAAACTTTATGATATATATTGGATACTGATTTATCAAATACGAGGTAATTAAAGTTTTATCTATAAACTTTTGTTTTCGAGATAGATATTGACAAATTCAACTCATTTTGAAAATATAATTTCAAATAAGTGTTTCTCGAAACTTGTGAGACATTATATTAGGCATTGGTGTTTTTTGGTAGGCCTTATTATATGTTTGTTAATGTTTTTACATAATAAAATTATTCGTAACATTGTATGTACTCTTGGAGTATCAAAGTTTACACAGTTACTTTACTCAACATTTATCAAGTTTCAAATACTATTAACTCGAGTAGTTGGGGATTACTAAATAAGTCAGGTCCACTAACCTAATATTATATTTTAGTTGTAAAATTTTGGAGACTTTACGTATATGATGTTTGAGTGATACTTTAATTGATATGCTTAAATTTTAAAGATTTTGATCTTATGATTACATTTTGAAAGTTTCCCATGTAAAAATCTCTTATAAGTTATATATTAAGATATTTGAAAATTTCTATTATTAGGCATTTGGTAAAATAAGTATATTAAAATTTTTGTATGTACATATTAACATAGTCTATGATACTATATCTTTTCCAAGGAGTATAGCTGCATGAAAATTAGCAAGTCCGGATTATGGGGCATTCCAGGGCTTTGGCTTGTTCTTTTATTTATTTATTTTTTACAACTGCAAGTATTCTTAATAAGACAGTTGCTAGTGACGAGTTGGGGGTTTTCTGCTATTGTCAAGTAGGTAAAGGGAGATAACTAGTCGTATTGTAATGGGAATGTAATTGATTTGTGGAGACCGAGTAATAATACTGAGTAGAATTGCTAATATGAATAGTAGTTGTAAAATTTGAGATTTTGCTTATACTTATAATCATAGTTGCACGAATTGTTATTATTGAAGAATTATTTTAATATAGATGTTTTAGGGATTGTAGTTAGTTTTAGAATTTTAACGTATCATTGAAAACTAGGAATTCGTAGTGGATTGTAGCACTCTTAGATTCCGGTGCATTACAGTAATAACATCCAATAGATCTTTTAAAGTCTGCATGTTAAATAAAAGTCCTATATGAATATATTTAATAAGGATCAATTTTAAAAGAATTGTAGCTTGTGAAACGGATACGAATATTTTAAATAACAAATCATATCTTGATTAATATACAAATAATTTTTGAGTCTAATCAAATTTAATAAATGAGTTGGGCTATTTAATTGTCCAAGTTTTCTTCTAATTCTAACAACTATAAATAAATTTTAACTATAAAACATCAAACATTAAAATGATTAGTTATGAGACCCTAAATTCATCTAAAGATAACAATATATAACTAAAAAAAGTTAATAGAATGCAAACCATACTTAGATTAACTTATGGAACAAAATCATACCTAGATTTACAAATCTAGAATTGGATTTAAAAGAGAGATATAAAGAAAGTTTCTTTAAGTTAGTGAATATAAATGAATCTATAAGCATGATCTTTTTCATTTGTGGAACAAAACCATACACAGATTTATATTTGCAAAATAGATAAACATAGGTGGAAAAATGCATAACTTAAATAATTGTGATATTTACATTTTCTATATCTCTGTCTTCTCCATTTATGTTAGGTATTTATAATATGTTGAAAAACAAGCTATAATATTGATTATAAGTTTATCACTAATTTAATGATCAACGCCTAAGTAACGTGGCTTAATTGAAAAAGAAAGATTTCACAATACATTATCTACTCATTACCCTTAGATATTGTTGCTTTTGCCATGTAAAGCTTTGGCTGCAACCACAACGTCTTTGGGACCTTGTTAATCATCAACTCTCCTGATTTCTCGCGTATAGCAAATAGAAGTTCTACTATCGGTTCGCTAGAAGGGTGGAAGAAGACTTGAGAATAAATAGATAACAATTGTACATTTAATGGGAAAGGAGACTTGAGAGGGTATTTTGAATTTGTACTACAGGGACCAATATGAAAAGAAGACATGACATGATGATGTGTGATTGTGGGTGATGCGGCTGGGAGGGAACAAAAGGGTAAATGAAGAGAGTTGTGAAACCTAATCCGATTAAATATGTCCAACGGTTTGTGACTGGAATGAAAAATAAAGAAAAACGTAAATATTATTATATTAAATAAGTCTGGAGGTCTAAACCATTGACATCATAAGCATCTATTTAATAAATGGGCTCTCAAACAATCTAAATACTTTATATACACTTGAATAAGAGTTGAAGTATGTCCTATTCTGATCTAATCCATTTATTATAATATTAATTTATTAATACAAATCTATATATAATCATGTCATTTTCGCACTCATGTCCGAGGTGCTAAGTAAGCTGCCCTAGTGCCATATGACAAACCGGGAACTGTGCGTCAATAGCATTTTTACAGCTATTTGAACATGTCAGTTCATCCCATCGTGCAATCCGATCACTGGCGCTGGCGCTGCACTGGCACCACTTGAAAATGAGAGGGAAAAAGGTGGAGGGAAATGGAACCCACTCTGCGCGCATACCCACCGACGTCCATATCTTGCCGCAGTCTTCCAGTTCCTCACTCGGCCCCACCACTACTCGAGCACTAACGACGTCTCCTCCTTAAAGCTCCCTTTCCTTCATTTCCTCCTAAGTCAAAAGACCCGCTTCCACATTTTTCTTCACTTCTCATCACCCTCTCTCTCTCTCTCTCTCTCTCTCACACACACACACACACTCTCTCTCTCTCTCATGAAAAACAACAACAACAACAACAATATTAACAACTACTCGTACCCAGAAAGAGTCAGAGATTCCACCAACTCCTCTCCAAGTTCCTTTGACGACCACCCTCTACCCACCAAACTCCGTTTTATGTGCAGTTATGTCGGAAAAATACATTCTAACCCTAACCACCGCACACACTACCTTACCTACACCGGCGGTGAAACCAAAATCCTTGCTGTCCATCGTTCCATCACATTCTCTCACCTTATCACGAAGCTCTCTTCTCTCTCCAACTACCCACACCTCTACTTCAAATACCAACTCCCAGGGGAAGACCTCGACTCCCTCATCTCTGTTACCAACGACGAAGATTTGGAGCTCATGGTCTTAGAATACGATCGCTTGTTCCGTATGCAAACCACAAAACCGCCCAGATTGAGGCTTTTCATTTTCCCTCTAAACGACACTATTAGGAATAGGGATTGGTTTGTTGATGGATTGGGGTTTGGGGGCTTGAATCCTGATTATCTTTTCGGGTTAGATAAGGTTTTTCCACGGGAGTCGGTGGTCGGTGACGGTGGTGGTGTCGGTGGCTGTTCAAAGGACGTTTCGGATTGTGGGTCGGAGGACCGGGGTTTTCCCGGCGGATATTCAACAGCATAACGCTCTTCTGGTGAACAGTAAACTGGATAATGCAAGCCGTAACCGTAACCCGAATACTCGGACTTACACTGGAAATTATAATTATTATGGGCAGAAATTGCCGGACGGTATCATCGCCGCAGCTCCGGCGACGGTTGCTGTTCCCGTGTCGGTGCAAATGCCGGTCGAAATCGTGCAGGAACGGCACGTGGCGAGTGGAGGTCACGTGCCATCATTAGTCGGAGGCGATACTCCGCTGCAGCCAATTTACTACATTCCGGCGCCGGCGGGATTTCGGCCAGTGACTGGACAAGGCGGTCATACGTATTACACTCTGCCAGGTGTGCCACCAGGGCAGATGTTGCTTGTGCTGCTGGGATGCCTTCACCACTAGTTCAGATGGCTCAAACGAAGGTTGTGGTGGCGGAAAAGGACGGTGTAGTAGCCGGTTTTGATGCTTCAGGGAGGCATGTGTATTACACGGCCGCTGGAGGGGTGGCGCCAGTATATAAGGTGGTGACAGTAGGCGGTGGTGGCATGTTGATTTCGGAGAATAAAGTCGCCGTGGCTAATGGGAGTCATCAAATTTCATCGGGGTGATTATAAGTTACAATTTCATTTTAGTAATTCTATGTAGATATAAGAATTGAGCATGATTCTTTAGTATATATGTTTGCATGATATAGGAATCAGGAAAAACAGAAATTATTGTATTTTTTTTTTCTGTATTTAATCATTTTGTTCTTCTCATATCAAATTATTTGGTGCGTATGGAGTGATTTTTTGCTTCAGAATGCAGATTCCCCAATTATTAGCTTCAAGATCAAGAAAGGAACTCTTTTTTTTTCTATGTATATTTTATGAATCGAAGTCTTAAAACTGGTAAACATTATCGTAATAAACTCAATATTCTGAAGAATGTCAGTAATTCTGGCCAAACATAATTTTCATCTACGGTTTGGAGCTCCTTTTATTGGCAAATATCAAGGAGTGATGCATACAAATAGTGGGAAGCCAGGCCACATGATTGTTTAGTGCTTTATCTAGTCTGCGGATGTCAACTCTCTATTCTATACTGAGCTTGTTCAACCATTATCTTATGGAATGTAAACTAACATGTGTAACCATTTGGTGAGACACACAGTCAATGATCTCGGTATTATACATCGATACAACGAGTACCGACATGGCAGCCTCCAAATGCTGCGCACATCACAACAATACCTTGAGCACCAGCCTGGCTTCCTCCGCATGCTGCGCCCCCACAATTACCTTGGCAACCCCCACCACAACTACCACTGCAACCACCACCACAGCATCCAGAAGCTGAGATTTTGGTAAGAGATTGACTGATGTGTTTCGGCATCCTTATACTCTTTCTGCCTACCTCACCAACCACCACCATTTTGCTGGCCATGCCTTTATTTATTTTTGGGTTTCTCTCACAGTACATGTTCATATCTGAAAGAGCATTAATTTCCCCTTTCTTGTTTGTTCCATCTTTTGCACACTCGCCATGACCCTTTTCTATTGCCATGTTGCAAATTATGAAGATTGATATTATTGTGGGCAAAATCATCCATTCTTCCTTGATCTTATCATTCAACCAAGAAAAAGAAAAAAAAAAACCTTTAGAAGTTGAAATTTATCTATGAGGAGCTGTTAATGAATGAAGTGAATCTACCTTTATCAAGCCAGATTTCAAGTTGAGCAGAGCTATGGCCTTTCCATAAGGATTTTCTGCAGAGAACTCAACAGCTGTCACAAAATCTTGTTCAGATTCTTGCTTGCCACGGTTGCTACTTTCATATTCCATTTTCTTTCCAGGAAACAAGATCACCTACAGTCAAGGTAAACCACTGCATGGTTAATTTAAGCAACGTCCATATCTGCAAATCTGCACCTCATAAAAGATAAAAACTTGGCTGAAACTGAGTGCCTGTAGAGCTAAGAAATTAGTAGTTGATAAAGAAGAGAAACTCACTTGTCGATCGCCTTTGAGTTCAAAGATTACTCCACCTTCACCAGAATTCTCTTGTTGGCAAAAAGACCAACTTGAGTTCATAAGAGACCAACATGTCCCATTTAACTCTGCCAGCATAAGGGTTTTGTAATCTGTTGAACTTTTGGTCACTTCTACTTGAGGATAGCCATACTTTTCGTCAGTTCTTGTTATATCCCTGGTGTGTTTTATAGACAAGCAGAATATAGAATTAAAGGGCTTTAGTAGCACAATGATCACAATGCGCACAAGAATAGATTACAAAGAGGGTAAAAACAGCATAGCTAGTTCTAAACTTATCATGCATTCTTTGATTGAGTGCAACAGCTTTTAAAAGTGTTGATTTTAGTCCTAAAATTTTTTAAAGACATCCTTGTCAACATAAGCTACATCATTTAAACATAAGCTTTATGAATAAATTGACACGTTTGAAAAGCTTGAATTTAAATTAAAAAAAAAATTATCAAGCTTGAACACTTCTGATGCACTTTTCTGGAAACAGATGATAACAGTTTGATAGTTGATGTTGATATCCCCCTTCAGTTATGCACATTGGTGCGGAATAACACCAGGTTTCATGTTTCCTATATTATGACAAAGAAAGGGTTTAGTGCATCCACTCATCAGACAACTGAGACCGTGGTATTAGGCAGAGCCCTCTTTACATTCTGCTTGCTGCTTAGCATGATGCAGACCAGAAAGCACAACTATATGATCCCCCTGCTAGAGAAAATTATGTGATGACGATGCCGTTGAGAATTTGTAATGATATGCTTATGGAAGGTTTGTCCTATTCCCCGTCTCTCTTAATCTGGTTTCTATGTCAGAAATGGATATCAAGCCATTTATCCAAAATAGGATATTGTAAGCCATCTAGTTTCTATGTATGGGAGGAAGGGAGACTGACCACCTCCATAATCATAATCTTCAGTTGCTACAATGTTGATGTGGATTGAAAAAAGATGCATGAACAGACGTAATGCAACAAAAACCTAGTAGATGCTATTACCACTATAAGTTCTAGTAAAAGGCTAAAGGCCAACGGTGGCACTTTTGCAAATGGAAGATCGAAGTATCCACTTTATGTACCTCATATGAAGGTCGATGATCTGATTACCACTTTCGTCAAGAAAAAAGGCACTTTTTGAGGATGATGGTGGTCTAATCATGTTTATCGTGTATGGTGCTGGAGCCAGAGGAGTGAAAGATAGAGCTATAAGCAGGCTGATGTGCACAGAATCCTCCACTTTCAAGTTGGGTTTCAAGTCAAACCAGTTTTGCACTGACAATTTGGGAACTGAGTGAAAGAGGTCCACAAGAGAGATTGAAGCACTTCTTAGAAGTGTAGGAGGTGCATGAGATGCTTCTGGACTGGAAGCCATCAACTCAAAAACTAGTTCTTCATCAGCTTCACATTGGAAATGGGCTATTTGTTTCTTTCCTGACTCAGAAAATATGTTTAAATTTTCACTGATGTTATAGAGCATATCTGAGTGGCCTTTACTCAATGAGACAAAGAGGTTGCCATAATGCTTGCAAGGTACACTTCTAACTGATAAAATCTCTATCATGACCTGCAGGAGAATCAAGGACTAGGAAATTAGTTTTTTCATTTAATAAAGCTAATGAATGAGCTAACCAATGGGTTCAATATACAGAAAATGAGTATGATGAATTTGAAAGACATGCTTAGGGATCAATTTGAAAGACTCGAAGGTACCTCTACTAACTCTTTCTTGGGAAGCTGGACCATCTTTGGGTAGTCAATATGTGTTGTTGCATTGTCAACTGGGGTAGTTAGTGGGTGGGAGATGCTGCTTGATATAGCTGGAGCACTGCCTCTATTCATTGCTCCTGCCTTCCAATACCTCAAGCCAAATGTCTCCTCCCACATCGCAGTGGTTTGCAGAAACCCAACACTGAGCTTTCCACCTCTGCTGTTGTCAGAATCCGTGTCATCATGCTGCAGCACGTTACCAGTGATTACCTTGGTATCCTTGCAGTACGACACTGACTGTAACTGGTGAGAATGCCAGATTAAGTCAATGTCGTAGGTAGGGACACAAGATCTTTTGATTGTATTTTGTCTGTTTTTCTTAATCAGGTATAGAAACCCCTTGTATCTAGCTACAGCTTCTTTAAGAAATGTGTCATCATTCATATGGGGCCTTGATACCTAAAGCACAGAGAGCGAAAATCAAAAGTCAAGTTTTTCGAATAAGCAATTGTCAAGTTTCTAAAAGCATGTCAAGACAATCTTCTACCACATGTTAGTGACTTCAACACGTGATTTTGTTTATCATTGGAATTGCAGTGGTTAAGGCTACTGCAGAAACTCCGAGCAACAACAAATGAATGAAACAATTTCAAAGCAGGAAAAAGAAAATGTTAAAGAGCAGATGGAAAAGTGCACATTATGGATTTGGGGAGAATGAAAAAGAAGTTCCTTCCGAGGCCAAAGATTCTTAGAAGTAATGTTAATAAGATTCTTTTATGTCATCTTGATTATGAACCATAAATGGAGCTTCTAGTAATCCTTGCTATATATTCAATACCCACTAACATGACAGCTGAAGGCAGCATTAAGTTTGCGACAATATATGTAAATTTCTGCTTTGCAAAATATAGCTATGGGCTCATAAGCAGTTCTTATATATAATTCTAGTCATGCAAAGACCTTCTGGATATATGGTTTGATGCATGATGAATTTATTATTGATCACCTGGTATGTAAAAGAACTTTGCCTCTTGACTGCTGCTGCTAGATCATAGTTGGTGCTCCTTACACCTTGTATGGTTTTCTCAACGACACTCTTTGAAAAATGTTCATTAGGACCAAGATTATAGGGCTCACTTGGGAACATTCTGTTCCATATTTCTTCAGTATTCTTAGTGCAAGACCCCTGAACAGATGACAGAACATTAGAGTTATCAAGAATTCTTCCGTGAAGCTCCTTGCAGTCCATCCTATATTGCACCTGCAGAATGTTAGGCTTAGTTTAGTGAATTCATCCATGGAACGGTATGCATATATTGATAGGAAATCGTGAGGAAGCTGAGCTCCACTTTACCGGATTAAGTCTGTGACAGTGCCATATCCATTCACAGTCAAGAGGGACAACCAAGGAGGCTTCGGCAACATGAGACTTGTTATATTTGGCAAGCAAAGGAAGCCAGCAATACTTATACCTGATAAAACAGAGCAAGTAGATATAAACAAGATTTGTATACTTTAATCTTTTACATGTATGTCGAGGAAAATCATGTTTTCATCTTCTGTAAGAATTGGATGTATGGGAACATATGTTCAGTTTCATATTTTGCTAATAGAATGACCATGAAAGCGTGAAAAATCGATACGCCCTCTCGTAAAAGCTCATTCATCTTGGTTATCAACAGTACAGAAAACTTAAAAGCTTAAGCATAAGGTGAGCAAGGTCAGTTGATGAGTTTCAGATACTGCTCAACCGTTACCTATAAATTGCATGGTCCAAAACCGGACCATCGTAAAGGTACCTCCTCCTATCTACAGCAGCTAAAAATTGAAGTTGCCTCTTTGCAGCTTCCACAAGGTCAACACTAAGGATGATTTTCTGGGCTTCAGACCAAGCTAGTTCCTGTTCGATCTCCATTACCTACAAGTACCACAACCGCAAAGAAGCAGGAAGTGAAGAGATTTCTTTTCCCTAAAACAAATATCAAGAAATTAAAGCCAAATTCATGTGGAAGAATGAGCATTGGAGCACATCAGGAGGGGGAAGAGTTTCATGGAGTGACAGTCAATCTCACCACGATTGCAATGGCACTTCTATGTCCCTTGATGGCCTATTCTTGAGAAGTTGGCTATCTTGTGAGTTGTGTGTCTCATTTTCAGAGATCAATGGATATTTATAATTCAGATTAGTCTTTGAATTCGAGACGGCACTCACATTCACATTATATATGTCTGTTGAGAAGAAACAAAATGTTTCTTGCATTGCATGTATAAGCAGCTGAAAATTTGGAGCAGTTAGGCCAGAGCTCCATAATAGCTGCTTATATCCGGTCTCACACAAGAGGTAATTTATTGGACCTGTAGGGAGGAGGTCATCTGATGTGAAGCCATGGTAATTTTCATTTTTTCCTATGAAACAATAAGACAACCAAACTCAAAAATGGCAGCAAGCTATCATCCATACTTTTTCTTGTCACCACGGACTAAGACACAAGCTTTTAACTTTCACGCGTGATGGATGGAGTTTCTATATTACTGTCTCATCAAAATTGTGATTTTATCTACGAGTTTACAATTTTAGATGGCTCTTTTGAGTTAACTCGAATGTAAAATTTCTTTTTTTTTTTTACAAAAACTTACGTTTTTGATTGAGTTTACAAATAAATTCATTAAAAACTTACGTTTTTAATCGAGTTTACCGATTCTACATATTTGAGTTAAATGATTAAAAAATTAAAGGAAGAAAAAATACAACTAACCTTTTACAAACTATCAACTATTAAAGTATTACAATGTCTATCTTATCCTATTCTAATCTTTTACTTTTACTTTTTCTTTTTTAATCTCTTATTTTATATTTATAGTTTTTATCTATGTTTCAATTTCAATAACAAAGTTTACAAAGAAAACTATATACTTTATTTTATACCTTTAATAATTTAAAATGAGTTGAAATGTTTAATTTTTTTAATTTACAGCTTTTTCTTTTAAAAAGACGAAAGTTTAGTTTCAACTCTATTTGTCCTTCTTTTGTATATATTAGATTATATATTATTAATTTTTATGGAAATAAAAACTTAATTTTTTTATTTTTTTTATTTCTATCATGTATTTCAAGTTTTAAATAATTACTATAAATATATCAGTAATTTTTTAAAATTATTTTACATAAGTTGTAAAAATTTATATTTTTACGTTTCGATTTTATAGACCCTCTAACAACTTTAAATAGAATTGCGAGTTTAACAGCCTTATATTTCCCTCATTCTATGGTTGAGATGAGTGATGGACTAAGGATTCTGTTCTTAAGGTTAGGGCAAGCGGATACAACCATAAAGGTAATAAATTAAATATGTATTCTTCTAAAAAATTTAAGACAGATTTTGGAAAAAGTTTCTACAGGTATGACTGGAAATAACTCTTTCTTAGTTAGCGACTAATTCACGTAATGTAACATATAAATATAAAATATTTATATTAATTAATTATTATACGTGACAGCATGTGATAGTATTATTTACTTAATTAAAAAAAGAAAAAATAAAAATAAAAGAAAAGGAGTTGCTTTTGACACTAGAATGCTTCCAAGTCCCACGGCAGGTCAATTGAAAAACACCATCAGATGTTAAATATCCACATGTATAAGATCGCCTAGTTTCAAATATGGATAAAACTGTCAATGGAATTAACAATAATAAGTACTTTGTGATAGATACTTCTCTTCTTCTATTTATACTGGGCCTGTTGAAGATGAGGAGACGATGAATAAACCATAGACTATATATTGCATTTGCCATGGCTTTAATTCGAAATGATGACCCCCTCAATAGTTGGTCGACAGTCATCCATTTTTAGGGCAACAGTGGATGGGTTCCTCACCCATATGCTAAACGGTTCTGGAGAGCTATGAATTCTATCGTAGCATTTAGTTAACGTTGAATATATAGTATAAAAAGAAGAGGACGGTATAACACTCTTAAATCGTATTTAGTATGTATAACGCTAAATATAGACTTTGGTTATTAAAAAAAAATTAAGAATTCTTCTTATAAATTATAATAAAGTTATTATGATTTAGAACTTGATGTAATGTTATTTTTAGAATTTTAAAGATATATTTTTGTTGAACTATGTGAAATAAGTTTTTGCACTACCACATATATAGCACAAATTTTTTAGTTTCTGTCCAATACTTCAAAGCCATTTTATCCAATATTTTGGTTAATATGTAAATCAAACAATGAATTAAATAATTTATTTAATACTGTACTATAAAAATATGACAATTAAATGATACCTATATATTAAAACGACTAACTTATTGTTATTATATTAAAAGCAAGAGAGAGAGAGAGAGAGAAGGAAAAAAAGAAAAAGAAATGTATACATCTGAGTTCATTTAGTAGATGAGTTCTTTTGATGTGTCTCATTCATTGTGTTAGAGCGAAATTGGATTCAACCGACCCTTTCAACCTCCAAGCAGAGAGTTAGCTAGCGCTTCTTCCTTGAGTCCCATCCGATCGTGTACTTGATGAAAGAGCTTTAGAAGCAATATTACCCTTCTTCACTCGCACGATGTTGCTGGATTCACCAATTTCTTACGCGCTACGCATCTATGCACCGCTCTGTACTCAACTGTTCCCTCCTGTCGCTGGGAAAAAAAATAAAAAGATGCTACATGTTTTCTTTTCTAATTATTTTATGTTTGAGCATGAAGATTGGCTTTCAACGGGAGATATTAGGTATAACTCTTTTCTTATTATCCCCTAGCTTTGGAAGAGTGTACCAGGATCCATAACTCCTAAAAATGAATTTTCCTTTCTAAACAATCAGCTCCAGAAAATACAGCCTCAAGAGCGACGGCTTTCTTGGAATAATCTTCAATTCTTTTACAAACGTGTCCGCATCTCTACCTGGGGATGTGATTTCCGCATGCTTAATTTCACATTGCTGTCACAAAAACAGCAATCTATAATAAGGTTTAAGATTAATCTAGTATGACCAGACGATTCTCGTGGATGGCACGGAGGCCCATGGAGCGAAAACACCTCTTTCATGCACTACAAACCTGCTGAAACTTGAGGTTACTCTTAAAGGATCATGGCATATTTACATGAGTGAACAAAAATCATCTTTATCATGATAGCATGTTCTACTAAATGACTGAATGATTTATGCCAGCAGAGGATGGTCCAACTAGGATAGAAAATTTGCCTCTCATGTACTAAAATTCATTCTTTGAAGCCTGAATAAAAGTCTACAGCTAGATCGACCACTATAGGTAAGCTGAGTTTGGGGATATGCAACTAGTTCAGCTGCACTCACCTGCAGTGTTTGTGAATTGCTCAAGCAACGATACAAAAATAACTTTGGGTCAGAGGTTATCTTACTGGATGTTTTATTGCCAAACAAATGGAACAAGGATATTCAACTGTTCATGGGATGATACATTGATGAGCATTGATTGATTTACGACTCATGCACATCCGTGGTTAAACATTCTTATACAGCTCGTGTTAAAACAGCAACTCAATTGCACCAGCTCACATAAGAATTGAGGGCAAACATAGGCCCCAAGACTTTTGACAGATAAATCAGCAGAATATGCAGAAGGAGCCTGCATAAAGTAACAAAAAAGTAAAAAGTAAAAAATAAAAGAGAGTGAAAAGAAGGCCCAAGATGAAGAAAGCACCAATGACAAACAATTACCTGTCAAGAGTCGAGAGAACAGTGTACCACAATAGCAACATATCTTCTTCAGTCCCTGTATTTCATTGTTTCTTTATCAAAACCAATGGTTGGAAATTGTTTGGCATATTCTTCAACTTCATGGCATAGTTTCTTGATCTCTGATTGGATGGAGTCTGACTGCATATATGCGACAAAGTCTTTCAACTTTGTTCCTGAATATCATATCAAACAAATTAGAGATGACAGCGGAAACTCGGTTATGAATATATCAACAAATAGGCATAAAAACCTCCCAAGGGGTTGGCCTAATGGTTAAGGCCTAACATAAACTCATGGCAACTTACATGAAGTCTTGAGTTTAAATCCCTCTATAGACACCTCTTGGGGTACCTATATAATGCAAGCTATTCTCACCTGGTACACGAGTCTTGTAGGGTGGTTCATATGCCTGGAAGTAGCCGACCACAATACGGTCGTGCCCATCCAGTCATCCAAAAAATAGAAAAAAAGAACAAATATGCATAAAATTAGATCAAAGACAAAATAAGGTATTCACAAGAACCTTTTGATTCAGCCTTAACCTTCAAGGCCAATTTGACAGCTGCATCAAAGAAATCAGCTACCTTTACAAAATCCTCCTCCACAAAACCCCTAGATGTTAGCGCAGGTGTCCCTGAATTGCCAAAGACATAGCTATATAATAACGAACTAGCTTTTTCCAGTAGCTTTAAAATGATTCCAAGGCTAGGCCTTACCCATGCGGACACCACCAGGGACCATGGCGGACACATCTCCGGGAACAGTGTTTTTGTTTGCAGCAATATGAACAGCTTCCAGTACTTTTTCTACTCTGGATCCATCAATACACTAGATAAAAATTAAAGAGAGATATGAAGATACTTCACATAACTATTACATCTATTGTTTAATAGTAGAGCAGAGCTCTAATGCAATCATAATCCTTATCAATGTTTGTGTTGGTCTCATTAGGATCTAAGCCATAAACAGAAAGATACCAGTACTCACTGACAACACTGATATAATGCTACGTAATACAATGTACTCTGTTTTTGGTTCTTGAGATGTTTGGGATTTAAAAGGAAATAATTAGTAAGGAGAAAAAGGCATCAAACTGAAATACTTAAAACATGGATTTTGCCAGTGTAATATTCTCAAGCAGAACATTCAGTAGAAAGCTTGACAAAGTAATTTGCAAATTAAGTTTGAGAATTGGAATATGAAATTACAATTATCGAACCACCACCTAAAAAGCATGAACCATAGGCAAGACTAGTTTCCTGTGTTGATATATGCCATGTATCACATCCGTGTAATACAAGCTACTATTTACTATAGTACAATGATAATGCAATAAGAAATTTACCTTGTTTCTCAGATTTACTAAGACTAAGTGGTTATCAGTTCCGCCAGACACTAGTTCATAGCCCTTCTCCAACAAACTCTGCATATTAAGAAATGTTTAGAAGTAAGAAAAAAGCCTGAGACCATATGTAATTTAATCATTTAACAGGTGAGAAATAAGTTATTGGAAAGAAAATCATAAGAGAAGCCATAAGACACACGGAAAGAAATGAAACGTCATCAAGTACCTGAGCAAATTTTGAGCAATTATTGAGAACTTGTTGTTGATATGCTTTGTACACTGGAGTTGTGGCCTATAACAAACTATAATGGTGAGAATGAAGTTAAAGATGGACTGATAATAATGTACAGCAAAGGAGAAATGCATTCACCATAAAATATTCATTTTTTTTAAAGTTAAAGACAGCTTGAATCAAGCACCTGCTTTAGAGCAACTGCTAGAGCAGTAATGGTGTGATTATGTGGACCACCTTGCAATCCTGGAAAAACAGCCTGGTTGATCTTGTCTTCATAGTCATACATAACCTGGATATTGAGAATCATTTAGATATGTTTTCCCACTTGTTCAACTAGAAGGTGCTGCTACTTATGTATCTCCAATGGATTAGAAACCAACTGGAATGAATTTCAAAGATAATAATTCTAAAAATATTTAATCTTCCTTCCACGATATATATATATATACCTCCTGCCCTTGTTTGTTGACCCCTTTTACCCCCTTTCTAAAGAAAATCATTGCTCCTCGTGGCCCACGAAGTGATTTATGAGTAGTGGTTGTTACAACATCAGCATATTCAAAGGGAGATGGAATGACACCGGCAGCAACCAGCCCACTAATATGTGCCATGTCTGCCAATAATACTGCTTTTTGTTTGTCACACACCTGCCAAATTCAGAAGTAACATAAAAAATGTGCAGAGAATTTTTTACAGGCGAATATGGTCTGAAAAACTTCATTTGTGTAAGGAAACTTTCTATCACATGCACAATTATAGAGAAAGAACATTAAAATGAAGAGAATTGTTCATTAACTTCACTCAATTTAAAAAGTTTCATCTCTGTCAAATGAACTCACCTTCCTAATGCGGGCATAATCATAAAGACGTGCATAAGCACTTGCACCAGCAACTATTAATTTTGGCCTAAACAGTTTTGCACTTTTCTCCAACTGGAACACAGAATCATAATACATATGTGGTTAGTGAAGTTCTCTGATCTAAAGAAACCACTCAGAAACGTTATGGTGAAAACCTCTAGCAATAAACTTCCAAATGAAATATTCTCATAAAATTGACTCAGCATCTCGTGGTAGGCATATTGGAAAAAAAGTGATACCAAGACTTACAAGGGTAAACAGGCTATATAAGTGTAAGTTGTGTCTCATATTTATGTGAGTGTAAGGTGAATCCAAAAAATTCCTTCAAGTAATTGAAGCTAGACAGCTTAGAGCTCGTGCAGCTTGGTCGGTGGTTTTTTCAAGTAAGAACGAGAAGCTGCAGATTGTTTATTGGGAATGTCCAAAAAATTCTCCCTTCAAACTTAATATGGCTGGATCATAAGGGAATTTGGAGGCTGCAATTGGTGGATTACTTCGAAAGGAGAAAGGTCAGATCATTTTTGCATTTGGTCGTCAAGTTTCTCACTGTAGCAAAGATCTTTTGGAATTTGAAGCAGTGGAGCATGGTTTGGAGTTGTGCTGCCAGTTCAATATTCGTGGGATAGTAATTGAGGTGGACTCAACATACGCCTTCCACTTAATCAGTAATTTATCTAAGCCTTGTTGGAAGAGTATTTATATTAATCCAGAGAATTTGAAGAACAATGAAAGCAATTTCAGCTTCCATTTCACATGTGTTTTGAAGAGCCAACAAACCTGTAGGCCATCTAGCTAATTACCAAGAGCTTCCAAGGAGAGTTTCTTTACTACAAAGTTATCAAAAATCAGTCCCAAACGTCAGAACTTGTTATGTAATTATTCCTCTTCTCAGAAGCTTTTTGTTTGCTGCTTATGAAAAGGGTAAATTCATGACTTATGCAGCCATATTTAGTTTACAAATCAAACTAGGATGTTAATTTATGCTCAGTGACAAGAAAAAGATAAGACATACAGTCAATTAAAGAAGACATAAGCCACAGACCAAAATGACAAAATTTATTCAAGAGATGGATGGAGGGGAGAGAGATTCTCAGCATAAGGGAAAGGAGACCCATGAATAGTACTGTCACTGATCTTCTAGAACTGTTTCATATAAATAAGTAAAGGATACTCCAATGGCTATGATCTAAGATGAAATCGATGTCCCAACTATTTTGCTCATGTCTAAAGAAAATCATTTCCAGAAGGATTTAGCATAAAACACCATAAACTAGCTGTCTATCATTTTTTTTTTTTTTTTTGTGGGGGTGGGGTGGTGGGGTTGAAGGGGTATTGTTGGCGGCTTCTCTCAATCAAACATCAAAAAGGAAACAGGAATTTCCCCTAGATAGGTTCACAGAAAAGCGGCAATTCAGTTGAAATTTTCTCGAGGTACTTCTCATTGTTCAGATAATTTGCCTTAATATTGCAGTCTAGCACCCAAAGCTCACTTTTGGCAATCATTTAGGAGATGTGTATAAGCTCTCTTGACGCACTCAATTTGGATTGCAATAACTAAAAGATCTAGACATGAGGTTGAGCATTGTGGTCATACATGTGCCATCAACCAAATTTACAAAATTGATACTAATTACCAAAACTAAAAATGTGATATTGTAGCATTGCTAAGCTTCTATTACATTAACTTGCCATGAACAACTAAAATGCAAGAGAAAGCACAATTCCAACTGAAACAAAAATTTCAAATTCAACCAGAAAAGATTGGCAGAAACCAAGCAACAAACAAACTTAACTCACTAACTGTAACTGGAAAACGAAATCTTCTTCAACAGGACAATAAGCTTCTGGAGAGAAAACAGGGTACCTGGTCATAGTCAATATACCCAGTAGTCTCATCCAGTCTATAAGGCATTGTCTCAAAAAATATCGATACGGCTGAAATCTTCTTTGTGTCAGTCTGTAAAATTTCAGGAATATCAGAAACAAAAGAACAAATATGAGTTCAAACTATTATATTTCATTCAAACTGATCTACTTCCAGTCGTCCACTTTATTTATCTCCAAGTGACTTAATGACTTTCACCATTATTATTCAGTAACAGCCTTCAGCTCTGGAACACACATTACAACATCGTATTTTGGGAGCTAAACTGCTTCCACACTCTTTGATGCTTAAGAAAAGATAGAAAAGAGATGAGACCTTTGTCTTAACATCAGATGAAATTGAAAAAAAAACTAACCTAAAATTAAAATTCTAAGGTGCTAAGTTTGTGGAATACATAGTAAAACATACATACATACATATACATATATATTAAAGAACTAGTTTGAGAGCAGAACCACGCCTTATCCAGATTCTTTGTTAAACTGATCACTTGGCAAACTATGAGAATGACAATAACTAGCAAAATCCAACAAGAATTTGGCATCAACAACAACTTGATAGTTAAAACAGATGCTAAATGTTTGTGGAATAGAGAGACGTATTGAAGCACCTGGTAACCATGCGAAAGATGGCCGCCATGAGGAAGATCAAGTGCCATAATTCTTTCATGGGGCTTGAGCAGTGCAGTGTAAACTTGAAAATTAGCAGGGGATCCAGATAGGGATTGAACATTAACTGCAATAGAATAACCAATAGTTATCTGTGATAGCATGTGTATTGACTGCAAAGGTGACTTGATAGACTTGCAGATTCTTTTTTTATGGGTCCATTTATGAGTGCTAGAAGCACCTGTTGAAGGCCCAAAATAAGAACTTTTCATAATTTTCAAACTTAATTACTTATTTTACAAAAAACAGTAAGTATATAAAAAGATGCAAAGTTTCTCTATAATTTCTATTATTAAGTGCACTTGGGACTCTCATTAGCCATTTCTTTTTCCTTCCTTTTCCACCAAGATAGAGTTGAAAGCCTGCACTTGTACATGGTCCCAGAACAATGATTTTTCAGCAGGGTACTAAATTCATCGATTTCCACTCCCAAGATGAATCTTGTTTAACCATTTTAAGCTAAGTTGCAATGAAATTGATCATGAAAAACTAGAAGAATTAGAAAAAGCTATTGACTCCCATTCTTTATAGCTACCTACTTGACACTAGAAAGAGAAAGAGAAAAAAGACTACAGTGCGTCTCAAGGTGATAGTCATAGCAAGAGTTAAAATACATACTGGAATTTTCCATTTCTCCATACCTCCCCATTTTGCAGGATCCAACCCGAAAGCTTCTAAAGCACGCTTTTGGCATAAGGTCTCTGCCATGTCAATGTATCTATAACATGATAAAAAAGAAGTCACAAGTCCCACCATTTGATCATAGAAATTTGTCCAATATACGAATGTTATGGAAACAGAATCATTCTAGACATGAGGGATCACATACTCATTTCCTCCATAATATCGAGCACCCGGATAGCCTTCACTATACTTGTTAGTCATGACAGATCCAACAGCTTGCATAACCGACACTGACGTAAAGTTCTCGGAAGGTATAAGTTCGAGACCCTTTCGACGAAATTTTAACAAACCGTTATCAGATCACTTACACCAATCTCAAATTCATATATCACACTTACAAATGTAAATTATCCGATAATGTCGTGATTTACCTTCCATTGTCGGGCCTTCTCGAGTTCGATAATGTCGGCGATTTCTGGGTCAATATCTTCTAGGGGCGCATTCAATTGCTTTATCCACTGCAAGGAAAAAAATTGAAACAAAGAATGTTTCAACACTGTTATGATTGTAGATCTAACGCGCAAACAAAGAACAAAACAAATTTACATGTTCTTACATTGGCACGAGCTGAATCTTTATCCTGAACAACTTCGTTGGGCAATGATGACTGCAAAATAATACATAAATTAAAAAGCCAAATAAATTAAAGCGCATGACTTTGGATTCAAAGGGGAAAAAAGATGGAAGAGAAGCAAAACCATGCAACGGATGGAACCGCCATTGAAGAGAAGTCGAACGGGTTGAATGTTTTTTGATGAAGAAGAGAGTCTACCGAATAATGTTGCCATTGCCATATCTTTTCTCTCTCCGGATTCTGGGTTTCTCTCTCCTCCTATCTGCTCCTCGTAAGTGAGTGCTTAGGGGAGAGTATATGCCTGGTGACGAATCTGGTTGGTCGGGGGAATGGGAGTGGGTGTGGGTTGGTGGCGAAGTTGATGGATACGGAAATATAAATATAATTTTTTTTTTGTCGGATATAATAATAATAATAATAATAATATGGAACAGCACGAACTTCCATCTATGTTCAAGGTTCAGAAGATACAGAAACCATGCCCTAAGCGAGAGAACAGAAGTGGATAGCCAACGTGTAATTACTAATCGTATTTAAATATATAATAATATAAATAATATTATTATTTTACTTATTTATATCTGATTATTAATTATATATTATGTGTATTTTTATATAACTTATACTATCTACTAAGTATCATTTTGTCTAGCTTTTAGTAAAATAGCAAACCATGAAAATTGAAGAGTTTTATATGAATATGAGTTATTTTTTAAAAAAAACTATGAAAAATGGTCTTTTTTTTATAAATATTATCAATATGATATAATAAAAGCATATGTAAAATTGTTGTTAGTTTTTATACTAAAGGTACATCTAACGTATGCATTTTTAATCTGTCGTGAAATTAGAATTTGAACCGAAAGCACATGTATTAGATGCACTTTTAATGTACTAATNAAGATACAGAAACCATGCCCTAAGCGAGAGAACAGAAGTGGATAGCCAACGTGTAATTACTAATCGTATTTAAATATATAATAATATAAATAATATTATTATTTTACTTATTTATATCTGATTATTAATTATATATTATGTGTATTTTTATATAACTTATACTATCTACTAAGTATCATTTTGTCTAGCTTTTAGTAAAATAGCAAACCATGAAAATTGAAGAGTTTTATATGAATATGAGTTATTTTTTAAAAAAAACTATGAAAAATGGTCTTTTTTTTATAAATATTATCAATATGATATAATAAAAGCATATGTAAAATTGTTGTTAGTTTTTATACTAAAGGTACATCTAACGTATGCATTTTTAATCTGTCGTGAAATTAGAATTTGAACCGAAAGCACATGTATTAGATGCACTTTTAATGTACTAATTACTCTGAAGGTGCATGTATTAGATACGTCTTCAGTGTAAAATTTTCAAAATTAAGATAATCTGTAATTAAAAATAATTGTTATTAAACGTGATAATTTCCCCTAATCTTACACAATTAAGTAATATACTTTAACCATAAACAGTAAATTAAATGGAAAGTTTGATATAGAAATTAATTGTATAAAATTATAGTTGGTAGAACGCTTTAACAAAGATAGCAAGTAGAGAACAAATCAGCGTATGGAATGATCATCCAATGACCATACGTGTCGGTTATAAAAAAAATAATTGCAAATTGTAATGCCGGGGTAAATAAATAATTCATTGAATTACAGTCTCTGATGAAAAGTAAATTGTGTTTCGAATAATTAATATATATACAAAATTTATCATAACTCAATGTTAACGTCAATATAATGGCCAAAAAAGGAGAAAAGAAAAAAATAGACAAAACATATCTACTATTGTTTACACCGTGTGAAGGTTCTTATGGCATGAGAAAGAAGTGAATGTCTTCGTCTATCCTGTGACTATATAAGCTGAGATGGTGGATCGTCGAGATCGAGTTCCTTAAGAGGAACTAGGTCGACTAGAGGTCTCAAATGCAGTTGAGTGACACCTTCACCCATGAATGATTGTGTAGGGGTGAAACGTCGCTTTTGAGGTGCTAATAGAGTCGCAAGATCAAGATGTTACTGGAACTCGAGAGTCATGTAAGAACTAGATTCAGCCCTAAAGCTGAATTCAGCTCCTGAAGTGAAGGTAACTTGTAACCCAGGGTATGTGCTATATCCTTGATATCGGGCAAGTGTATCTATCAATTTTAATATAGCGGATATGAGTCCAAGTTGATCCCTCAGAGATTTCGAGTACTAATATTAACCTTAGCTCTATTATCTAATCGAAAAATTGTGATGAGTTGAATGAATTAAAAATACTGAAATTAACAAACTAAACTAATTATGAGACTTGATTAAGCAATTTAGAAAGCAATAAAACTAAGAACGACTTCAAGTATGCAATAACGTATTTAGGAATTATTTCCCCTAGTGTTTAACATGTGATCGCTTAAAATATATTCAATTCAGTTTCTATTATTCTTGACCGGAAGGATTCACAATTAAAGTTAATACGTTTCTCAAGCATATTAACCCTAATCCTAAATTATTTACCAGAATCTCTTCGCTTAGTAATATAACTTAGAATTGCATTAATGTATAATGAATTCCCATACAAATAATTAACTTTTTGGAAGAAACATGTATCTTATCTCTAAGTATACATGTAATTCTCTCCAATTATGCTTAGATCTTATTACACATGCAATTTCTCAATCATCATACATAATATCATAAATTGATACTCTAGAATTATCAATCAACAATTAAACAACATAATTCAATCAAGCAAAGATAGAAACTTTATTGAAAATTATAAATTAACTCAAGAGTCACATGAAACCCTAGGTTCCATAATCCTAAATACACGAATTCTAAGCTATCATAATAAAACTAAAAATGAGTTCCATAAAAAACATAATATAAAACATGAAAAACCCCTTTGATTGATGAAAAATCTCTCCAATCTTGAAGTTGGTGTTGCTCTCGCCTTTTTCTTCTCTTTCTCTTCAAGTCTTTTCTCTTTTCTAGTGTCTCTTATGTCTTGAAACCCTCATATGTCCTTTTATATATGTATTATAAGGATTCTGTTTTCGTCACCAGACACAGCCTGGGACATGGCCATGTCCCCAGGTCGTGTAACTTTCTGACCCTACCCTAGTAAATTTTCCTGCATGGACACAGCTTAGGGACATGGTCATGTCTCAGACTGTATAACTTCAAAACTTCATAACTCCTTCATTTGAACTCCGACTTGAGTGAAACTTGATTCCTTTTCTTCGTTTTCGATCCTAGAATGCGTTCAAACCTTGAAATCAAAATTTTACTCAATTAAGTATCAATTTCTTTAAAGAAAACAAAAAATGTAAGGGAAATCTTATAAAATCACTATGTGAAATATGTTTAAAATCAGAGTTATCAATCCCTCGCTAATTTGCCCTAGGTCAACAGAATGATGCTCATATTGTGGGATATTGTTATCGAGGTTTGCCCGACGACATCTCGATTAAGCTTTGCTTCCTCACACTCTAAATCTGCCCCTAGGTGATGTACAAGGAGCCGGCATAACCTCGTCTGCAGGCGGTCCCTACTCCCTATTGTAGTTTACATAAGGTGGCTCTTGTACACCTTCTTATTATGAGTAGAAGATGAGGCCATCATACTACTCAACAAAATGAAATGCCCCATCTGTAATACCTAGTGTTGTAGGATAATTAGGTACTAGTCCTACGCTCTAAGCGAGTCCACCTAAAATAAGTAGAAAAATAGTTGTTAGTATATATGATAGCAAGTATATACGAGTGTAAAAAACTAATGGACAATATTAGATGTATTTATCAGTCGATAGATGATAGCTCCTTAGTGCATAATGTAACGCTAAGTGATCTGTTCGTATTATGGTCATTAACTCTTGTTGACCCCTTGATGTGTACCAAGAATCCATATCTTTGTCCCCAAGCTTGGATGTACATAAAGTGCATGTGATCTAGTCAACATCCATTTTACCTTAGAGGTCCAGCTGGTGGAGCTGCTCAGAGATGTAGACCTCCTATAGGGGGTACTAGTATCTACCAAATTGCTGGACAACACGGTTTGGAGGACAACACGGTTTGGAAAGCATCACTTAATGATGTAGAAATATATGAGTGGTATTCAGTTAATCTAAATATATCTCCCGGCAACGTAGAAGTGAGGCAGTAACTATAACAACTCCTTTGTATAAAGTTCCTAAACAACCTAATGGGCACAAAAAAAAAAAAAGAAACAATCAGCGAAACAATGAGCATTAGCACTTTTGTCCAACAGAAGGACAATAAAGAGGATAACTTATCATATTATACCTATTGCATTGTCTGCATGTTAAACACTGTGTGGTACCATCTACTATATGCATTGGATGCTGAGTATTATCCTATACTACCTTCCATCTGGCCATCAATGGCCTATTTCCATTGATAATAAACTCATATCAACTGAGAAGAGTGAAATGTGGGAATCGATCCTAAGCTTAGACTTGAAGTAGAATTGTAGCTCCTCCAAGCTCATGAGCATCGAATGACAGGGCAGAGCACAGTTGTCGGTATAATCATGCCAAGTAAGCGCCACCCTAAAAAAACTATCTAGCTACAGAGAAGTCCTTCAATAATGGCAAGAACATTAAGTGAATAAGACTGGAGGATTTATCTACAAATATGAATTCTCCCATTAGGCTGAGTATATACGCATGCGCGTATTGTCGAACCATCTTGTCGTCCACCCTACGGGGAAGTAGCTAGAAGTACTCCTGCATCTATGTTAGAGATAAATGAGCACCCTTCATATGAGTAGGCCTTATACCCAGTAATCTCTCCCCTACATCAGTTTAGCTTTCCTTATCATCCATCTTTATTCGACCCGCCACCGTGAAACCCTCAACTGGAAGTTTGAGTTGGACCTCAACATCTTGTAGTGTGATGGTCGCCTTTCTAGTGGATAGGTGGAATGTATGTGTCTCAAGCCTCCAACTCTTAACTAGAGTCGCAATTAGATGCTAGTCCAACATAATAAATGGAAGCTGAACAACTCCTTAGAACCTAACCTCCTGTACGTAAGGCTTTACCTTAGGATGTGTAGGAATATTCCACTTATCCTTACATAATGAAATCTTGCTGCGTTGTACTCATAGTGCATAGGCAACCTCTTACATAAACATTTAATGAAGTTAGTGAGTAACACATCTTCAATGAAAAATTTGATTGTAAATGATAACGATATTACTTACTCTACCCTTTCAGATGGCTTGTGAACGGTAATTGACCTGTCTTGTAAGTATGCGTGGATCAATAGGTCCTGGCTCCATCTATCCTACGAACACATACAAACATGTTTAGTAGATAAAAAAAAATGTGCATTTCATTATACTTACGCATGCATTATAATGTAATGCCTAGATAGAAAAGGAATATGTATTAGTTTTATTAATCTCCGAATACCTTCTCCTATTATGCCCTTCCCGCCTACATGCTTTGCATATAGTTTTGTCTGACCACTCTCAAATGCCCATCTCCATGTGATATCACTTACGCCTAGGTTTACCTTTCTTTAAGTCAATGCTCGGGTGGAGATAAGGGAAGCTAACTTGTGGTTGGTTTAACTCGTCACCAATCAGATAGAAATAAGCTCGGTAACAATCTATCTGGTTTACCCACTTATATTATGGCCCTTTTGCTGATTTGTTGTCCACCCTCATGCTCATTGCAGCAGCACATGCATGGGAGCAAGGGATTTTATATATTTGCCACTTTTGACAAGTACACGTGTGAGCCCTGAAGTCAATTGTAAGTATCCTTTCTCATCTCTTTAAGCTTGTCCTTATCATTTGGCTGCCAGTCAAAATCTCGAAAATTCCGTTTCAGAAGCTAAATGAAATAACTTTATGTGTACTTACTTACCCTCTCCACGTTTTATATATCTTTAGAGCGTAATCAGTATAGATCTTGTAAGAATTGATTGTTTTCTTAGTGTCCTTATACCTCTCTTCCCAATCGGCAATACAGTTATAAAATATTTTCTTCACTAATGATGAATAGCTTAACCATTATATTGTTGTCGAGCTGAGGATGATCTTGGTCCATCATCGGGTTCACATAAGTGTACGGACCCTTTAGAATTGTTATTTTGAAAAGACTTTCTACTTCCTTCAAATAAGCCTATAGCCTACACTTACAACCTTGTTCTTTCTTGTTATAGTAGATTGTATCTATAGCTAGTTTCGAAATGTTCACATGAAAATTACAATGGTTCTTTAGGTAGAACGACTTTACTGCATTTATGAGATCCTTCTTTGTGTTGAAATGCATATTGATGCTCAAATCATCGAAACTGTTGATGTTGCTGCATATTTTATTAACATCTCTCTTAAATGTTACGTAACCACTACCATCGTACTAGCTATTGTAAAATGAGGTAGGATCTCTCATAAGCTTGTCTACTGGTTCATTTATTTAAGGAAAGCCTTGAAATCGACTGCTAGACAATACTTCACTAATACGACGATGGGACTTGCTCGAGCCATCTCTGCGAAATGGTCAGATCGGCACACTGCTCCCAACAACATATGGTCTTACTTGGGGTTCTCCCAAATCCTCTACGTGGTTATCTTTGAGGCCAACATCATCTTCATCACCATCCCCATCTGCTTCATTCTGCACATCATCGTCGACATTTATATCCATGTGCATTCTCTCCATATACGGATCATAAGACTTTTCGTGTTTGATAATGGGATCCAATGCTTTGTCAAGTTGCTCTTATGTGATATTCACAAGCTTGTACTCAAAGAAATCCATGTATGGTTCATTTGACGGATCCATATTTATTTGCTCCACATCGGTTATTATTGAATGCACATTGAGATTTGAAAGGGTTGAATTGTCTGGCTCATGTATTTCATGCTCGTTTTGGACACTTGATTCCCTAATGTACCTTATGTACACTTCCTGAATATTCCATTCCTTAAAAGACTCAGCCTTCTCAATGAAATTCTTAACATTCTTATCATCTCTAATGGCCATCAACTTGTAGACAGCTCCAACATTATGGAAAAAGGGATGCTTGTCCACGAGTTCAACATTACTCGGGTCAACTCTAACGCATCCACAAATTCTTTGACTGAAATAAGAGAAGTTCGAATCATTCCTAATCTTCAATTTCTTAACGAGCTCCCCATCATAATTTAGGCTCGAGTTACCCATCATAATATTTCTGTTCATATAAACAATAATTTTCACATAATCTATAATTTTCACATAATCTACCATTTTCGTTCTAATAATGCCACGATGAATCAAATATTTAGATGGCATTAAACACTTCATCTAGACATCGAGCGACAACTTTATAAAATGTACGAAGTTATCTTCTTAACCTACACTGCGTACTATCTAACTTTAACTCATCAATTCAACCTAACACATTACAAACGCCAAATATATATATATATATATATATATAACAGTTTCCACCTACATTCCAAGATTTTTCATACCTACATTCGTATAATTTATTTACTGAAACACAAAAAAATGTCTTAATTTAGAGAAAATATAATAAATTTTCATGAAACATCAATAATTTGCATAACTTAGGGTATATCTATGATTATGAAATATACGTAATACAGTAACAATTTTTTTAAAAAAAAAATCACACAATGTGGATTGCTACTAAGATTATAAAAAAAAAAATCGCAATTGCAAATTATGGATTATTACTTGTTTTAGATGTATACTAGCGTTAAAAAATGATTTGGTATTTCAACTATGAGTTTCTTCGTATTTTAGAAATTTCAAAAATTGATAGAAGTGAGAATAAAGTCAAGTTGCATGGATTGGGGTATATATATGTGGTATATTACGCATGTTGTGGTTGCACCTTCAGTTTTAGGTTTTATAACTAAAGGTGCATGCAGTTTCAAAATAACTGAAGGCACATATAGTCCATGCGCTTTTAGTTTAATTGTTCATAACTAAAGGTGTATGTATTGTGAGTAGTTTTAGTTAATAAAAAAATAACTTGTATGCGCCTTTACTATATCATATTAGTAATATTTTCCAAAACGGGCTCTTTTTCGTAATATTTTTTTTTAAAAATGACTCATATTTGTATAAAAATAAAAAATTAAAACCCCCATTTTGTCACGGTCAGACTCTGATTGACCTACATGGGTCAACGCTATGTTTGGCAATTATAAAAGGGAAAACTATAGCCTACATGACATTAAACTCCAATTTTTAACTAGTTAAAATAAGCAACAATGTTTTATAATGCGGTTTAATAAGAATTCAATTAATGTATTGTTACAATACATAGGATTGAGCAAATAATCTTGTCGTACTGCTCAATTGGGTAGGTTTCGAGTGAATGTAGAAGGTTTCATGATATGTTTCGGATAGTGATTTTTTGAAATCTATACTTACATGGTAAAATATGAATATGAGGTGAAGATGCTTTTTATCCATCCTGAAATCTGTATTGTGAAGTATATAGAGTATAAATTTCAAGATACCTTATACTTAACCTATAATAATTAAATATAATTAATAAATAAAAAAGACTATTATTTCATTTGCATTGACATAAAAAAATGACAAAATGCAGCCCATAAGAAACCCTAGATTAAATCTGATGTCCTCATATTAGTATATTCCTTTTTAGTTTTTTTTTTATTGTATTTTTTTTCCATCCATCTTCCTAATTTACTATATCCAACTCTATTAAAGTTAAAAAAGAAAGAATTTTCATAAAGTCACCTAAATAAGGTATATTATTAGCTTATTTTCTTTTTATGCAATAATCTCTTTATATTAGGTTGGAAGAATCTCTCGTAATAAATTTATATAACATTGTTTAAGCTAAGATTTATTCGAGATTAGTATTTGTATCTTTTTCCGTTGTTCAAGATTAGGGTTTGTACTAGATTTGAAAAAGATTTGGTTGAAAGATTAGGATTTAATAATTGTGATGAATGGAGCGTCGCTGTGAATCTTAACTATGATTTAAGAAATAGTAATTTATAATTTAGAAATATTCTTATTGCCAAAATAAGTCAGCTCCCTAAATAAGTCCAATTTTATTTATTTAGTATTTAAAGTTGAGATCGATATTTCACTAAAATTGATATTTTTGTATAATAATGATAAAAAAGAAAAATAAATGAAAGAAATTGTAAGGAAAGGAAAATAAATTAAAACTTAACTATGTTGAAATTTACTAGAAAAAAAATTGATAGATTTTATAAGATACTCTATATCCTATACAATTTATAGAGTACAAGATGGTTCCAAAACATTATGAGGAAGAATATGGGTAGCAAAATTTAGATACATATAGGCTATACCTATAGGATATGGTACGGATAAAGTATTATACTCTACCTACTATATACCCATTCACTCCTAATAATATGTTATTTTGATATATAGCCGTTATCTTTTACATAGCATTGATTTGGTGTATATATGATTATTTAAATGCAAATAGATAGAAAAAAAATATGAAAAATAATAAAAAAAATGAAGTGCACAAAAAAAATTGTGAAAAAAGAAAAATACGAAAAGTATAAATCAAATAATGCAATCATATATGTATTTAATTAAAAAGTTAAAATATAAAAAAATTACAAAAATTTTAAAAAATAATCTAGCTACCCCTAACCTTGGATGAATTGGCTAAAAAAAAAAATGATAAATTATAATATATTTTAAAAAATAAGTCATTTGAGGTGGCCATTCACCACCTGAAGGGATAGCTATTGATGGCTCTTGTTTGCAGAAATAGAAAACCGATGGAAACTCAATTGAGTGGCAGTCTAATCCTGTGCCCTGATAGAATATCCATTCATTTTGAATTTTTTTCAATCCCCTTGTTGGTGAATTGACACCTAAGTTTGCTTGGTAGGTTAAATAACCGTATTTTTTAAGTAGGTCATGTTCCATCCTTTTTTTTTTTTTTTTTTCGATCTAGCTACCGTAGAACTTAGGGTAGCCATATCTCTTTTCTTTTTTTCTTTTAATCTATTTTCCAAAATTTTTTACTTTTTTAATCAAATACATTAATTTATGCACAAATAATTATGTTGTTTAATTTTTGTAATTTTTTGGGTTTCTCTAAATTTTCTAGTACGTCTCATTTTTTTTATTGTTTTACAAATAATTTTTATTTACTTATATATATTTTTTCTTTTTTTAGCATTTAAATAGCACCGCAAGAGCTCAATTAATACCACATTAGCACTATGGCGGATAACAAGCGCATTGGATCAACTTAACGGTATTACTATAACTCATTGATGGAATCTCTTATTTGAGTTGCTTTTATGAAACGTTAATCTTTTATTTCAACAACTAAAAATTTAATCCTCTATTTGAATTAACTTATAAATATTAATCCTCTATTGTTATTTTCCTTAGATGATAACTGAGAAAAAAAAAAAGGTAAAAAGGAAAGAGTATAATCTTTGAATATCTAGTAAGGAAATAAAGAGAAATATTCCACCTTAGCTTAAAAAAAAGAGAGACGAGAGAATATTCCATTTCATCGAATATATTAATATTAAAAAAAGAAAAAAAATTAGAAATATATGGTCTTGGAGATTTTTGTAAGCACGTGTTTTTTCTTCTTGGCTGGTTTATTATTGTGTTTGAAAATTAAGTATTAATGCTAGTTTCTCGGTTGATGCCAACGTCTCATTTGTCACTATAATTAAAAATTTAACAGAAAATAAAAAATGCAAAAAAAATAAAAAAGAATGAAGAAAGGAAAAATTGTAGGTACTTGCGATCGTTCTTCGGCTACCCAAGATAGGTGTCGCACGCTACAGCAATGAATTTGAACCATGTACACTAATAATTGATTTAAATAATCTAGACATTGAAGGGGATAGAATTTTTCAGTTTGAATTCATGAGAATGAGTAAGAAGGGAGTAGAGGAAAAATTGAGGAATCTTTAAGAGAATCTTGATAATCTCTTGGTTATTAAAATTGTAATTTTACCGTTCATTTCAATATATAGAATTGTATAAAATTGTGTAAAATCATATAAAATTGTTAAAATTGTAAAATTATAGAATTATATATAAAAATTCATAATTTAACTATAAGTTTACATATAAAAGATTTTAAATCCATTTTAACTAAAGAAAATATTATAAAATTATAAACTCGTAAAATTGTATTTTTGACTCATGATTTTAAATCTCTCTCTTTGTTGAACCATTTGATAAATTTATAACCATTTGATAAATTTAAACTGTAATAAAAAACTATCCTCTTAAGTTAGGAAGGAATTTCCATAAAATAAAGGGGTTATTAATGTGTTGAGAGATTAAAAAAAAAGGGGGGAAAGCCATTGTTATCATAGAGGTTCAAACCAGGATCTTAAATGGGGAAAAGATTTGGTACAACAACAATTGAAATCAAATGATTTTGTGATTGAATGAACAGCGGTGTTACAAGTTACGAGTAGCAGATCCCCATTTTCCCCCTAATTTACAGAGTCATTAATAAAATAAAAATGGCGAGGATCCAAGACATTGATGACCACCTCGATTACATTGAAGTATTGATTGATGAATGCATCATAGAAGAGCCACATAGGTAAATTTCTGAAAAAGAGGTGAAAGGGGTTGTTTTCTGCAATTTTTCCTTTCCTTTTTTTTTTTTTTAAATTTCCTGCAATTTTAATTTTAATTTTTCATTAAATTAATTAATTAATTATATTTAATATTATTATTCATACGAACCAAAGTTGGTTTTTTCTCACAAAGCTAGAGATATGTAGATTAGTTGGGTAAACACCATTTTTATTAAAGGGACAAATTACTTTATCCTTTGTCTTTGAATTTATAATTAAAATTTAGAAAAATCACATTATAAAGAGTCAACGTTTAGGAATAAGTTCAAATAAAATATCGATGTTTCAAGAAGTTCAAATAAAATAGTTTCAAAAAAGAGATATAGTTAACTAATTGTTATAACATTAGTTTATATTGACGTGATACGTTATCCAACAAGGCACTTGTGGAGCACTAATATGGATGTTTTATTAAAAATAAAATTAAAAATGTCAAACAAATAAAGATAAAATTATTAAAAATACAAAAATGAAAAATCTTTAAGNTCATAAGCTTGAAGCTCGTTGCATTTTGAACTTAGGAAGGGTTTGAATCCAATGAAGGATCATTCCAACCGTCCGCTTGGTCTCCTTCACCCACTTTCCATAAGATATTAGTATGGGTACTTTGGCAACACCATAAGGACCGGCCTCCTTTTGTTACTGCGAAAAATCAACTTTAGAGAAATGCTTATCAATACTTTGACCGAATGATCAATTAGACTTATTAACTGTTCTCAAGGCCAATTTTCCAAGCATAGCAACTAGGTCGCTAATGCTAATTCCCCTCTTAGATTTTGGCTTTGTTAATTTTGACTATTCCTTCCAGTGAATTTTGCCTTTTTCCCTCTCCACCAAAATTTTTGGTGATGATAATCATGACTTCCTTACACCAACCAAAGGATTAAAAAAAAAAAAAAACACATTCATAGTACACATATATTGCAAAAGTTAGCAATTTTATTAGAACTTCCTACTCCTTAGGATGGAAAAGCAACGTTTCCATCTTTAAAGTTTAGAGGTAATTCTATCTTTAACAGGCTAGTACTTCATTTTCTGATTTATCCCATTCTAAAGGAAGTCACCAGTAATTTCTAGGTTTGTTTTCCAACCTTACATTCATAATATCATCACAATCCTTCCTAAGCTTCTATGGAGTATTTTTTACTAAAGATTATAGATAATTTTTCAAAATGTATCTGGCCCAAAGCAAGGTAATAATTTTCCAAAATGCTTTCTTAGATTTAGATCCGTTTATGGATCGGTTTTGAACCATGAACTAGCTTAGCCCGATTTAAAGCGGATTTGAATTTGCTTGTGAACTATTGGGCCTCAAGAGCCCGGGCGGTTCAGCCGTCTAGGCCTATTAAATATTGAATTGGTTGGTTCGGCCTTTTTTTTTTTCTACCAAATGAGAAAAATTTTCGTCTCCTTTAAAGAAAAAATTAAAGGAAAAAGAGAGAGAGGATTTTATTTCTTTACAATGATTTACAATTAAGAATTACGTTATGTTTTATTTCTTTACTGTAGTTCATAATTCCGCAACCAAGGAAAATTATTTTTCTATTGTAACCTCTCTCGCTTTACTTGATATCACTCATTATTTCAATATTATATTAATATTAACTTTATGCGGGATAAACATATTGTTTTGAAATGGAGTAAAATTTTAATTAGAAATATTAGTTAAACGTATATGAGATATTAAAACTTATTATTTCGAAGAAAACTAACTCAGAAATTAATATAAAATTGGAAATTATTAAAATTAATAAAAATTTGAAATTATTAATATAAATAATGAAATTAAAAAAAGAAAAGAAAAAAGAATTAGTTCAAGGGCCAGTGAACTGTCTCAGAATCATGACCAACTAAGTTGATTGTAATTCGGAATTCAGCCAGCCTACAAACAGGTGGTTCTAAGCTGGTTTAGTTTGGTGACCGAGTTTCCTTAGAGTTGTTTCAATAAAAAAGAAAAAGAAAATAGGAATTGTCTGCAAAAAATTAAATAAGTTATGCACTATACCTTTTAGTTTTGATATCTTTAATATGACCTTGACCCCTTTCTTTATTGACCATTATGGGTAATGTGTTTGCTACTAGGAGGATTTAGTAAGGTGAAATTGAATCCCCTCAATACCTTTAGGATAATATATTTTCTTACCCTACCGTCAAATAATAACACTATATGAGTGATTGAAGTTATATAGATGATGGTTCACTTTGTCCAAGTTTTATAAAAACCCATTTTCCTCATAATATTCTCTAAAAAAGACCACTCCACCCCATTATAAAAATTAGTTGTATCTACTTTAATAATATAATTGGGTTTTTTTGGTAGACTTTTTAAGTTTTAAATGGGTGAAAGAACCCCTATGGACAATTATTATATTATCTTGGATAAGTTCACTAGGGATAAAAGTACTTTGGAAAAGTAAAATGATTGACTTTCATAATGACTGCAATCTATTGATTAAAATTATAGAAATAATCTTATATGAAAAATTGCAGAGATTAATAGACCTAAATTGAGTGACTCCATAAGTTTGAGTATTATTAGGAATTAAAACTACGTTAGACTCGTTTAAATGAAAAAGAAAAATTTATGAATGAAAAAAAAAATTTCTAATTACTTTTGTGATATAACCCACCAAAAGAGAAATCGGACTAGAAAACATAAATCCATTTTATATTACTCACAAATGGAGGTAACAATTGCTTGCCATAATCGCATTAGATTGACATGAGCTGAAAAGAGAAAAATTCTCAAAATTTGGGTCCATTAACTGATTCAATCTATTTGAAAAGATAACCATATAAGCTAGAACATCATTAGAGTAAAATAGTAAATAAAAATAAGTGGTTGGCCAATTACCATTTGGATGGTAAGAGGAGTGACCAGCCGAATTGTACAACGGAAACTTTTGTACATCGACTGGCCATTAACCATTGGAATGGTTAAGGAGAGCGCCGTTTGGTTCAACTATCGGACCATTAAGGAGGGAACCATTTGGATGGCTACTGCTAGAACTAGGAAATTGAGCTCCCTGTCGTCAACCATTGGAACTGTTAAGGAGAGAACCACTGGAATGGTTCCCTACAATTCATTGTGTTCTTCAATGCTTCAACCTAATTCTAGCTCTTGAAGTCCCTCTTAGTCCTCTAAGGTCATATCTGATAAGAAAACTTGATCCTTACAAGAAATGTGACAAAAACTAAATGAATAGACAAATATGGACTTCTCTTTGGATGGTTGAAATCCGCAACCCGATTTTGTAGCTCCCAAGCCAAATTAACTGAAGTACCACTCAATAAGTCCTCATTACATTTTAAAACGATACTTCCCAATATAAAATAGGATAACAATGGAGGTCTTATACTTGCTTAATTACACAAATATAAATAAATTAACAAAAGTAAAATTCATATTTACCCATTGGTTTTGTGAATTCCTCAATGTAGAGCATTAGAGTTTTCTAGTTAGTGCCCTTGAGGTCAGGTCGGTAAATTGACGCACACTATCACGCTTACCTTTGACAAGGTTTAACCCGAAACTCGGCAATAGGATGAGTAATTGATCTCCCGAATCAAGCATGTGTAAAGATTAAAAATGAAAATATAATGACAACTCAGCGTAATAAAAGGAGGTTAAGATTATCTTGAATTCCTTCCATTCATCATCGTTTATCCGGTCAACTGGTTTCATGCAATCCCAGCAGCTACCAATAATTGGTAATAGTAGTACTTCGAGATCGGATTGCATATTATGAATCATTTGCACTTGTCGAGCCCTTTCTTACACGAAGTCATGAAGCTCCTCAACCTCGAAAAACCTCTAAAATTTCATTCTCGTCATTGACTTATAATGGTCTTTCCATTATGGTTTCCACAACATTCGACTCCACAAACTCTTCATTAGTATTAGTTAATTCGACTGAAGTCTCTCCTATAGCTCCCTTGACTCCTAAATTTCCACTCACATAATCAATAAAAAATTTTATCCACCTCAAGCTCACAGGATGGTTTTAAAGCTCCTTCACGGGTTAGCTTCTCATTCCTCCACTTTTGCACCACATACTCCTCCATAATAATAATACAAAGTGTGAGTACAACTTCACTATTTACAAATATCGTCATTTATATCTAATGGTAGATGGAAACAAAATTTCTCTTAAATTGTGAAAATGTATTAACAATATTGTAGAAATAAATGAAGATATTCGCAAATAAACATTTAAAGGTACTAATCAAGTGTAAAAACAATCTTTTGGCATAAAACATACAACCAAGATTTGCTATTAAAAAGAAGGTGTAAAGTTGAAAGTTATGGAAATACTAAAAAAATTTCTAGGGCAAGGTTTTAAGATTATTTTAAGGTCCTATAAAATAAGTTTTATTTCTAAAAGTTCTGAATCAATACCTATATCTATAGGATAAGGTATAGATAAGCTCTGATATTCTCTATTCTATACTCGTTCACCACTAAATTATCTATTTCTTTATACATCAATATTAATTATATGTAATAATATTTTTATGGGATAGAATAAAGTAAAGCTGAGAGAATACAAATCCTCCATCCACTATATGAGCTAAAAACAATTCACTCAATTATAAACGCTAACACGTCGTTAAAGGATACATGGAGCCATTAAAAATGCATGAATTATATCATCTTTTGACATCAAACTAAGATGTTGCTTTTTCCTAAAATAAGCAAACACAATATCGGAACTTTTACCAGAGATGTCATTAAAGCGATTTTCTTCTTCTTCTTCTTCTTCTTTTTCCTTTTCTGAAATTTCTAGTATTGTTTAACATTAGTTAATTAAACTATATTATATCATTCGCTACGTGAGTGCTATGTTAGCTGAAATTTACAAGTAAGCTGCCTTGGCAGATTTTTAGGAGTATATGTGTTGAATTTTGAAAATTTGCATTCCATGCAACTTCCATAGTTTGAAGTTGTTCGTATAATCTGTTCCATTCATTTTGAATAAAATTAACAATTTTCAATGAAACTTGATAAAACCCAATTGGATTCCTACTCTAGTATTTCAAATTCAACTTTAGCACTTGCGGGCTAATGTTGTGAGACACACGATTACGACACAGGTTGGGGTTACCAGCAACTAATGAACTGATTTTTGTTATGTTATCATGATCAAAATCTGATTACTGATGGACTCCATTATTATCAACTTTCTGTCTCATATTTTTGTGGTTAATGCAACAAATAACTCTTGTTACAACTCAACAAACTGAGCACCAAATTTCAAAACTAGGCTTATGTAATTAGTCTAGCGCACTTCTCGGCCCAACGCAATGTGCTAAGGAATTTATCAAAACCTTGTCGCATGTTTGATCACCAGTAATCAATGAATTCTCAAATTTTTTAGTGACGGTAACATGTTTATTATCTGAATTCTAATGCACACCCTATTACTATTATCTTTATGAGTCAAAATTTTTGCAGTTAATTCAGTAAATACCTCTCTGATATATCACTTATCCACCAAGTTTCCTCCGTTGTTATGTTACAACTCAACGAGGTGAGCCCCCAATTTTTAAAGCTAGGCCCACGTATTCAGTCTAGTGCACTTCTCGGCTCGGACCAGTACGCAGCATTTATCAAAGCCATAAATATTATTTCTCACTGTCTCAAACTTAAGTCAAGGAACCCGAGCCTTCTTTAGAGTGATGTTTGGTAAAAAAATAATCTTCTTCTTTTTAAAAATAATAAAAAATAAAAACTATTCTGGAACTTAAAAGAATATTGATATGTCTTATATATGGCCATATATATCACTCCACGTTTAGGTTTATTTCAAACACTTTTCCTCATGATATTACTTTGCTATTGGTCATTTGAGAGTATTTAGTGATTAATAGGGGATTCCATGTTTTAATTGGTTTGAAAGGATTAATGATAACTTGAGCATTTGTCAATCCGAATGAAATAAATCATAAACCCATATAAATCAGGTCAATAAAAGAGTTATTTATATAATACCCTAGAACCCCGACATTACAACTCACTATGTGTTAATATCGGATGTTGAAACACGAAGACTCAAAACCTGTCTACAAACATCCACAATGTTAATTATGCCACATTTATTACTCGATATAGTCTCAAACCATTGGTATCAAGTGTAACACCTTCAACTTGTGCTTACATTAAATCATTAATTCCACATATATAGACGGAGACAACGAGTTCTATGTTAATCAAAGAAAACCTATAGGAAATACAAAAGGAGATAGTAGGTTTATACATATAAGTATTAGTGCTTGATCTCTAAATGCAGCATTGATCTCACCATTGTATCATCACACACATACTACCGAATCCTAACCCAATGTCTTGTTGTATCCTAACTCATCAATAAGCTAGTCTCATCTAAGTAGCTGCCACTTAAAAACAAAAAAACTTCTCAAAGGGTGAGCAAATTACCTAGTACAAAAGTTACCATAAGCACATATGCATTGAACACATAGTCAATCATATCATACATGGATGCAAGCATGTGAGAACAACAACCGTTTATTATCTTTTATTTAATATTTGACATACAACATACCTTTGGCATTCTAAAGTTTGAGGTAACTTATAACCTTGAGTCACATATGATAACAAAATCTAGTGTTAGGTGCTCCTCAATATCCTAAAGTCCAAAAATTAACCTAGAATTTACCCAAATTATTTTGGTATGCAACTCCACTTGGGACAATACTACATACTAATCATCAGGATGCTACCCTAAGATTACTAGTACTCTTGGTCCCTTAAGTCTAGCTATGTACACTTAACGTAGATAATGCTTAAAGTTGAATATAATTTAAGTTTGTCTTCAATTATAACTATACAAGCAAATAGAACACATAAAGTAATCTTGTACTTGAATCAGGAGTCTCGGATAACACTTGACTTTCTAAACATTTGATCTCAATTCTAGAACATGAGATGAGAACACAATTCACTAAGTGCTAATATTCTATTCTCATGTTAAAGTCATCTTAGAGTTACTACGATTCAAGTCTTATTAGTTGCAACTTAAGGGATTACACTTTAAGAAGTGCTTAATATGTTGGTTTGGGTTTGATTCGTGTTAAATCTTGATTTAGTTTGATGGGAACAAGTTTGGAATCAAGATTTATAAGTTTTAGGCAAATCAAATCGTCTACCTTCAAGCCGGTATCTAGTTATACCATCAGGACTGTTCTACGAACAGAACTGAAGCAAAATCATAAAGGAGGGCTTGCATATGGCAAGCCGGCTCCTTTTGGAGCCATTAAGCCTGTTACGCTCTGAAGCAGTGGAGTTGCAACAGTTCCGTCATATAAACCAACTTATGATAGTAATTGACCTCACAACCATTATTATGGATACAATTTACACAAGGCGTCCACGACTTCACGTTTTGAAGTAAATAGCTCAATAAACATTAATGATAAAATTACATAAAGAACTAGAAATTTTAAATCATGTTTATATGGATTTACCTATATTATCTTAAAATCCCAAGAAATATTTACACACCATAGTAATCTGGTGAGTAAAATATTACACGATCATCCTATAAACCTAAGAGTTAATAAGAAAAGCTATAAAATACTCGATTGATCAGCCAAATTGATCTTCACTCTTCCAAGGCACTTCAAAAAAATGTAACCTTTAGATAGTTATAGCATGACATTTTAATTGTCATATGCAAGAAAATCTATAAAAGTATGAATAACCAACAACTTAATAAGTTGGGATAGAGACTTAAGAATCCATATCAAACACAAACAACGTATTCAAATAATTAATTAAATGCAATACAACATACAAATGCCATCATATAACATGATCCAGTCCATTATGAAATCAAAGAAATTTTACTTGTTTTAGTCCAGGTTGAGGAATTTAATATTTATGTAATAACTTACAACCAAACCCAAGTTTGTGCAATAGAGACACCGTTCCCCTTATAACTATCATTCGAACCATTGTCCTTATCCTTACTACGTCCTTTTCTTTTATTACTTAATTTGACTAAGGATGAAGAATGAACCATTATGTTATCCAGTGTTATTCCTTTTGAATGTGTCGGTATTTGGTTGGAGAATCCTAACCGTCTCTTAAAGGGTTATAATGCATGTTTAATTAAAGTATTATGTCAAATATGATTAAATTCGATTTACGATGATCAAACAATTTCACTTTATACAAATCACATTAATTTAACACGACAAAGCATCAGAATTTTAGTTTAGTAGTCAAAGACACACAAATATGTGCACAAACATCTACCTACAAGCACAAACAACACAATCTTAAGCCTCAAAATACTTTAATATAGTACTTTAAAATACAACAATGTATTAAACCTAACTTACTTGAAATTCTCAATTTGCTCACTGAACTTGCTGTAGGGTTAATTCGTTGCCAGTTGTCCCCATAATATAAATAACCTTATTACATACAAGCTTTTAAATCGTAATTATACCTAATTATTTAAGTTTTATATTACTTATAACTAAACTAATCCTTGAGTAGTTTCCGATTCAATCTCTGACTCGGTTTCTAAATTAGCTTCTAATTATAGCTTTTTACTTGTTACCTTAAGTATTTCTTCTGAGCCAATTATATAAAATTCATTTAATTACATTTAAATATCCTAAATCTTTTATTTGGCTCTTAATCAGTATTTTGGTCCCAACGGTATACTTTACTCCTAATTTAACTACTGATTTTACTCCCAATATGAAAATAACTTACATTTTTCACTTTTATTTTCACATAATTTCTAAATTTAAGTTTCAAATCATATTTTTAATATATTCCTAACATTATAATACTATTAATTTTTACTTAATATTTTCTACTCATTTAATCTCCAATTTCACCCATTATTCCTTTATATATGGTCATCACATAATATATATAATACCTATATCTAACACCTCAAACACCACCAATATCATATTATATTAGCAAATTAAATCCCATAATAGCAAATTACATCTATCAACTTAATCCTAAATCACAAAATTAACTTAAAATATACTCTTTTATTTACAATTTTAGAGCCTAAAAATTAAGTAAAATTTTAGAAAATTAATTTTTGAAAAATATCTTGATAGCACTGTTGTAAATACTCTAAATAGTATACACAAAAATTTGGAAATCAAAACTACACTATTAAGGTCATTTAAATTAGTATTGAAAATTGACTGGAGTTTAGGTATTTCTTAAGCATTGTATATCTCGAGACTTAATTTAATTAAATTAAAAATTTCCTAATTCTACATACATAAATACCTCAAAATACTAAATTTTATAATTTTTCGTATATATTTGGTATTTTTTATGAATTAAGCAAAATCAGGTGTAAAATTAGACTTATGTGATTGGGTAGCTTCCAATCACTTGTGGTGGCTCCAAGGATGTTGACAGCCCCTGGTGATGGTTCTAGGGTGTGGTGGTAGTGGCCGTTTGATTCTAGGTGGCCATTGGTTGTTTGTTTCCTTTATAAGCTTTAATTGCACACTATTTTTCTAATTTTTCTTAAAAATACTTTTTCTTCTTTTCTTTCCTCTCCCTATTTTTTTCTGACCAATTGACTAAAATGAATTTCACATGAAGATTGCTGAATTTATAAGGTTGTTTGAATATCCTTTTTCAATTTTTAAGTACCATGTGTTCTTTATCTTCTTCCTTTTTCACTTTTTAGTTGGGTAAATTCTATTGGTTCATTTTCCATGCTTAATCTCAGCTTGCTACGACCAAGATCTAGACATTTCCAAATTTTTTCCTTAATTTTCTTGATTTTTCCTTAATTATTTAGTATTATTTTAGCATATTTTAGTTATTTTAAGTAATTTCGGGTATTTTTACCTATATGTAAATAAATATATAATATAAATAAATACTCTTAAATATTATTTATGTTATTTTATGATTTTTAGTATGTATATAATTTATCTCTATTGACTAGTTAGTTATCGGAACTAATTTTACATGTTTTTGATAAATAACGGGTAATATACATATAATTCAATATTATAAATATTTAATTATTTATTTTCCTAAATTCAAAATCATGTTATCACTTTTACTAATATTTCTAGCTTTATTGTAAAATTTGGACTTGATTGGATAACTTACCAATTGGCATAAATTTTACGTATTTACTCTGAACACCCAATTGTAGAGCTTATATTTCTACCCCCACTTCGAAAAATTTTTGTCCTCAAAATTTCTGTATGTCTACATTTTACTCATTTAACCAAAAATGATAATTAACATACTTTTACTAATCTAGAAATTAGAAAAGTGATGAGTATTGCTTTATCATTGCTACTTTCAACTCCTAAGTAATCTTCAAATGTAGACCTTCTTTCCGTTGAACTTTCACATATTTCATATTTCGATTCCTTAACTTTTGAACCCAATTATCCAGTATCTTTATGGGTTGCTTCACAACTTGGAAATTCCTCTTCAATTCTATTGGCTTTATCTCCATAATTGCATTTAGGTTCTTAACAAATTTCCATAACATCGAAACATGAAATACATCATGGTAGCTTGACAAACTTAGGGGTAAGGCAATTTTACAGGATGCATTTCCTACTCTTTTTAATACTTTAAATGGACCAATATATCATGGGCTCAACTTTCCTTTCGAGCCAAACCGTCTAAGTCCTTTGAATGGACTTATTTTAATATAAACATGATCTCCAACTTTAAACTCTAATGGTCTTCTCTTCAAATTTGCTCAACTCTTATAACGCTCCTAAGCTTCCTTCATTCGTTGTGATCAACCATAGTCTCTATCTTAAGTTTAACTCCTTTTGAGTAAAGAAATATTTTAGACTTTTGTGATTGGTATATATTTCACACCATTGTTCATATAGATAATGTCTTTAAATTTTTAAAGCAAACACTACAACTGCTAATTCCAAATCATGGGTTGGATAATCTTTTTCATATGGCCTCAATTGTCTTGATGCATATGCAACAACTTTTCTATCTTGAATCAGTACACAACTCAATCCATTTCGAGAAGCATCACTATACAAGCTATACGGTTTAACCAGATTAGGTAATGTTAATACTGGTACTATAACAAGTAGTTTCTTTAACTCTTGAAAACTCAACTCACATTCCTTACCTCATTTGAATTTTATATCTTTTTAGGTCAATTGAGTCAATGGTCCGGCAGACCGAAGGCATTACTAAAAATTCATAATAACTATATCGTATTCTAAATGCAGTTTTAGGTACATCCTCCAACTTAACTTATAATTGATGATATCTCGATTTCAAGTCAATTCTAGAAAACATAATTGCACCCATAGCTAATCAAACAAATCATCGGTACAGGGTAGTAAATACCTATTCTTAACAGTAACCTTATTTATTTCCCAGTAGTTTATACACAATCTTATGGTACCATCTTTCTTCTTCATAAATAATATCGATGCTCCCTATGGTGAAACACTTGGTTCAATAAATCCTTTGTCTAATATCTCCTGAAGTTACTTCTTAAGCTCTTGAAGTTCCATCGATGACATCCGATATGGAGCTTTAGAAATAGGTTCAGTTCAAGGGACTAACTCAATAGTGAAGTCCAACTCTTGATGCGGAATTAGACCAGGTAAATTCTTTGGAAACACATCCAAATACTCACTTAATAATGGTATATTTGCTACTGTAGGTGTCTCTTTCTTTACTCGGTAGCAAATACCTAACCAAACTTCCAATCATTCTCTTCTACCTTTGTTTCATACGTTTCATCATATATCTCCGCAACAGCTAATTTTCAGTTGCTTCCATCGGCTTTTCCTTGAAATACCATTTCTCCATCATTAGAGTAATAGTTTCACTTTTGTATTCTACATTCACTTTATGCTTAGATAATCAATCCATTCCCACAATTATATCATAACTTGGTCAAGGTAATATTACAAGAGTTATAAGGTACTCCTTCTCTTCAATTTTAATTCTACCATTGTCTACTACTTCTCGAGTTGTTACTTTCTCCCTAGTAGGTGTTCTAACTTTATAAGTCGTATTAATCTTAATCACACTAACCTCCTTCCCATTCACAAATTTTTGACTTGCAAAGGAATGAGATGCACCAGTATCGAATAATATAAAAGCAGGTTGTCCATTTATAAGCACATTTCTTGGAATATATTAATACTACGATTACTAACTAGACTTACAAATATAAATCTTAAAATTTAAGTATTTAAATTTAACTTACACTTAAATTATCATCAAAATAAGTAGTCTAAGCACGTATGATCACAAGTCCTTTGTCATTTTCTTCTTCAACTTCCATACTCTCCTTAGCATCGTCATGATAGTACTCCTCCATCTAATCCGCAAAATCTTTATCCTCCTCATTTTCCATATCCTCTATAGTAAAGATATGAGCAAATGCAATAGTGTTATCAGAACCTTCAGTCCTAATAGCTCTTTGTCAAAACTGTGGACAATACTTGGAGAAATGCTTGTTTCTACAACATTTGTTACGCTTCATGAGTTTCATTCTAGGGCACGCTTGTGTATATGGTTCTGATCTCCACGTATAAAATGCTTTTCTCTAAGTTGAGCACAATTTCTTAAGAAATGATTTGTGCCGCATTTCCAACACTTAACATTACTATCCTTATCATAAAAACTCAAACTTGGCATTAATTGCGCTGAGCTACTAGCTAAAGTTGCTGGTTTCCTTCTTTTCTATCTAGAACTACTAGTTACGTTAGGATACAATCTTTTAAATGATGAGCTGAGTTGATAACCCTTGTTAATCTTTTGAATCCACATTGCTTGCATCCTTATGCAATTATTTTCTAGTTTTCTTACCTTATCCATTACTTCGTTATAAGTAGTGAAACCATAATCTTCTAGCTTACAACATATTGTAGGGTTGAATCCAGTAAGGAACAAATCTTTCTTTAATTTAGGATTATCTTGATATGAATCAGGTGCAAATTACAATAGTCTCTTAAATTTAGTTTTATATTGAGTCACACTCATACCTCCCTTCTTAAGTTCAAATAAATCTCTCACCATCTTATTTTAGACACTATGGGGGAAATATTCTTTCTTAAACCTTTGTTAGGTAATATTATTCCCCAATTGTCTTGCTTTTAAGTCCCACCAAACTCAAGCAGCTAACTTTTAACATAAAGGTGCCATATACTAATTTTTGGGATTTTGAGATTCTCAAGGCCTTAAAACTTCATTTAATCTTAGCTAGCCCATTGTTAGCCAAGGTTGGTTTACTCATTTCTCCATCGAAGTAACAATTTGCTTTTATAAACTTAGGAAACTTATTTACCTCTTGTAGTTCCATTCTTTGTTCAGCCCCTTATGGCCCCCTATTATTTGTATTAACACCAGTAATAAGATGTTGAATCAACATTCTTTGCTGCCTCATCATCGTTTACATATTGGTAAGTATTTACCTAATAGGTATAGTATTTTATGGTGGTAGGGGTATATCCTGTCTATGTTGTTCCCTTAGGGGTGGTGATACTTGGGGTTGAGGGTTTTAATTTCCTTCGATTCTTCCATTACAACTCTTATCTCTAGTTTTAACCATACTCGCTTAGTATTTATAACTTATTAATCTTGCATACGTATCTATTTATAAGTTATCTAATTCCTTATTCTTATAAATATTTCAAAAATTATTGAATTCCTATAATTTGTACTTATATAAAATAATAATAATAACAATATTATTTCAATCAATATGCATAATATATATAACTTTCTCTATTAGCTTGATTCTTACTCTACATCATTGTAGTTGATTACAACTCCAGTAAATAAAATGTACAACTCGATAGACTTTTGATTACATATATAAAATTTACAATTTGATTACATCACTATTTACATTAACTTGTACAATACAAAAGATTACATTAGATTTAATTCCATTGACTATTTACAACATCTATACATGATCCAAGAGCTACAAAATATATCAAAAGTCATAAAACACATCAAAAGGTCAAAATATATATCAGTTTAAGCTAAAAATGCTACTAGATCACATCTAAAGATCTAATTAAACAAAGTCAGTCAACTGTAACTAATCTTCATCAAAAGAACCATCTTTGGTAGCAACTTAATTGAAAGGAACCTACTTCGTATGTCCATCTACTATGTTATCTTCCTCCTCACTTGCAAATTCAAAATTTCTTGATATTACTTCTGGGCTCTCAAGGATCACAATCACCTCATATACCTCATCATCCTTAAACTCATTCACATAACCATTTCCTATTTCCTCATGTTCTATTTCTTCATTTTGTGCAGGTTTTGCCTCTACCTACCTTCCCATGCTATTTCCTATTCTAGTTATCCTAGTATTAGCTATAAATTACATGACTATAGTATGAACATTTGCACTAGATTCATCTTCACCATCTATCCCTTGTTCCTCCTCTTTAGGTTCTTCATCTTCAAGTTCTTCATCTTCAGGTTCTTCCTTCTTAGGATCTTCTTCCTTAAGATCCTCCTCTTTAATATTGGCCTAATTCTCTTAATGACTACTTTTTTTTTTTTTTAATCAGAATGAGTTACCTCCTGCGGTTTTGTTGGTGGTGGGTTTTCTTGTAGTGGCCTTGGCACCATAGGCTTGGGGTTAGGTTCATTTGGTTCCAAAGGTATCTCTATACCTTCTTCGATTGGTTTAGGAAAACAAGAAAACCAATCAATAATCCCTAGTGGATAATGCCTAGAAATATGTGGTACACCAATAAGAATATGTATGATGCTAGTTGGGTAAGGCCTTCCTTCTTCTAGTCTAGCCGGAAAATATTGTACAAGCATTATCAAAGATATAATTCATTCTTTGTCCAGCCATCTCTGCTTGAAGGTCGCTATTGCAATATATCAATTATATTGGGGGCTTAGATTCATTTCCATCAATGACTACTAATCTTGCTAAGAATAATATATTTTATCATAAAATTTATCAATAATCTCATCAATAGTCTTAAACATATTCCAATTAGCCATCTTTAACAATAGCCATTGCATCTTAACCCTATAATCAATAGGGGGCTCCTCTTCATTCCAATTAAACCATATCCAACTAATTATTAGCTTACCCCTACAACCCACCTAATACTTAATATTATACTTACTTCTACTTTTACCACCCACCTAATACTACGCACTTTATAGTGTTCCTAAAATATCTATTTCTTTTAATTATAACACTTTAAAGCGAGTTCATTAGAATGACACTTCAAAGTGAGTTCACTAAATACCAACTAACAACTGTTACTCCCTGAAGCGACAGAGTTACAACGGTCTTGCCGTGTAAACCAACCCATGATAGTAACTGATCTCATAGAAACTATCATAGATACAATTTATATAAGGCGTTTATAACTTTTTGCTTTGAAGTAAACAACTCATTCAAGATTAATGATCAAACTACATAAAGAACTAGAACTTTTAAGTCATATTTACATGGACATACCTATATTGTCTTATAATCCCAAGAAACGTTTATACACCATAGTAGTTTGGTAAGTAAAATATTACATAACCATCCCAGAAACCTAAGAGTTAATAAGAAAAACTCTAAAAGACTCGATTGATTAGCTAGTTTGATCTTCACTCCCCCAAGGTACTTCAAAAAGAAATTAACTTTTAGATAGTTATAGTGTGGCATTTTAATTGTCACATGTAAGAGAATCTATAAGAGTATGAACAACCAACAACTCAGTATGTCAGGATGGAGACTTAAGAATGCATATCAAACACAAATAAGGTATTCAAACAATTAATTAAATGCAATGCAATATGTAAATGCCATCATATAACGTGGTTCGATTCGTCGTGAAATCAGAGAAATTTTACCCGCTTTAATCTAGATTGAGGAGTTTCAACGTTTATGCAATAGTTCACAACTAAACCCAAATTTGTGCAATAGAGGCACTACTCCCCCCGTGACTATCCTTCGAACTAGTGCCTTTATTCTTACTGCAACCTTTTCTTCTATCACTTAGTTTAATTAAGGATAAAGAAGAGACTATTATGCTATCTAGTGCTGTGCTTTTCGAAGATGTAGATATTTAGTTGGAGAATCCTAGCCATTCCCTAAAGGCTTACAATGCATGTCTAATTAAGGTATTAGGTATTTGGTTTAGGGTGATCAAATAATTTCACTTCATATAAATCACAACAATTTAATATGACAAAGCATCATAATTTAGTTCAGTAATCAGAGACATATAAGCATGCACACAAACATATATCTACGAGTGCACAAAAACATATAACACAATCCCAAGCCTTCAAGTACTTTAATATAATAATCTAAAATATAGTGATGTATTGAACCTAATTTACCTAAAATTCTTGATTTACTCGCTTTATTTGTTGTAGTGTCAATTTGATGCCAATTGTCCCTATAATATAAATGCCCTAATTATGTATAAGCTTTTAAATCGTAATTATACCCAATTATCTAAGTTTATATTACTTATAACTAAACTAATCCTTGATTAGTTTTCAATTCAATCTTTGACTTGGTTTCTGAATTAGCTTCTCATTTAACTTCTTGTTATAGTTTTTTACTCGTAACCCTAAGTATTTCTTCCGAGCCAATTATATAAAATTCATTTAATTACATTTAAATATCCTAAATCCCTTATTTGGCTCTTAACCAGTATTTTGGTTCTAACGGTACACTCTACTCTTAATTTAACTATTGATTTTGTTCTTGATGTGAAAATAACTTACATTTTTCACATCATTTCTAAATTTAAGTTTCAAATCATATTTTTAATATATTCCTAATATTATAATACCATTAATTTTTACCTAATATTTTGTACTCATTTAATTTCCAATTACACCCATTATTCTTATATACATATTCATCACATAATATATATAATACTTACATCTAACACCTCAAACATCACCAATGTCATACAACATTAGCAAATTACATTCCACGATACCTAATTACATACTAAATCAGTATTTATACCAACTTAACCCTAAATTGCAAAATTTACTTAAAATATACTCTTTTATGTATAATTTTAAGGCCTAAATATTAAGTAAAATTTTAGAAAATTAATTTTTAAAAAATATCTTCATAGCACTATTATAAATACTCTAAATAGTAGACACAAAAATTGTAAAGTTAAAACTACACTATTAAGGTCATTTAAATCAATATAGAAAACCGGTTAGAGTTTAGGGATTTTTTAAGTACCGTATATTCCCTAGCCTAATTTTATCAAATTAACGTTTTTTTCTTAATTCTACATACATAAATACCTTAGAATACTAAATTTCATAAATTTTCATATATATTTGATATTTTTTATAAATTAAACAAAATCGAGTGTAAAATTAGACTTACTTGATCAAGTAGTTTCCAACCACTTACGGTGGCTCCAAGGATGTTGACAACCCCTGGCGATGGTTCTAGGGTGTGGTGGTAGTGGTTGTTTGATTTTAAGTGGCCGTTGGTTGTTTGTTCCCCTTACCAGTCCTAATTGTATACTATTTTTTCTAATTTTTCCTGAAAATACTCTTTCTTCTTTTCTTTCCTCTCCCTATTTTTTTTCGACTTTCTAACTGACTAAATGAATTCCAGATGAAGATTGTTGAATTTATAATGTTGTTTGAATATCTTTTTTCAATTTTTGAGTGCCATATGTCCTTTATCTTCTTACTTTTTCACTTTTTAGTTAGGTAAATTCTATTGGTTCATTTTCCGTGCTTAATCCTAGCTTGTTATGACCAAGATTTGGACATGTCTAAATTTTTCCTTAATTTTCTTGATTTTTCGTTAATTATGCAGTATTATTTTAGCATATTCTAGTTATTTTAAGTAATTTCGGGTATCTTTACCTACATATAAATACATATATAGTACAAATAAATACTCCTAAATATTATTTATGTTATTTAAATATTTTTGGTGTACATGTAATTATCTCTATTGACTCATTAATTATTGAGATTTCCGATAAATAATAGGTAATATACATATAATTCAATATTATAATATTTAATTATTTGTTTTCTTAAATTAAAACTCACGAGATTACTTTTACTAATATTCGTAACTTCATTGTAAAATTTGAGCTTGATTGAGTAACTTACTCGATTGTTGTAAATTTTACATATAAACTCTGAACACTTGATTGCAAGACTTATAAAGTTGACTTTAAATTGGCAGGTTGGAGTCGCGGCCTTCTTCTTTTTCCTTCGCAAAAACTTCCTCCTTCATTCCAATTTGAAGGCCCCTTCAACAAACACCATTCCCAATAATTCCTAACTCTAAAGTACACTTTAAAACTAACATCTTAGTATTAGAAATTCATCTTTTACTGTTTCTCACTTTGTATGTCATTATTATTAAAATCAAAGCATTAGAGAACTTACTTGGTTGCATTCTTCTTCTTACGAAAGTGGAAACCTTATATCCTCTTCCACAATAATCTTAAAGAAACAATCTTTTTCATGAACAACAAATCAAAAAATTCTTTTTATAATATCAACCATGAAACTTACTCATAAGATTTATCTATCCTTTCTTGTTATGGTTCGTCTATTTTAAGAAATCACGAAATTCTTGTTTTGGTTTTAAGGGTTGCGTTAACGGCTTCCAACATCACAAGAACAGTAAGATTCTCGAAAGGAAATCCATCTTACCTTCCTCTTTTGATCCTTCTTGAGTTTGCGAGGTAGGAACTGCTATTTGTGAATAAAGTTTACATTGTCTTTTATTTTGGTGAAAAGGCACGAGGCATGTGCTATATACGTGTCTCTTAGCACTTTAGTAAGGACCAACTCCCCCTCGAACTTACATGTATTTTCTCACATAATAACTTTTATATTTATCATTTTTTTTAAAAAAAATTAGGTTAATAAACTCTGTTCAAACATAGATTCATTTGTTCAACAATTAGAATTTTCTTTTACTATCTCTCTAACTTTCTCTAGTGCTTACAAGAGCAAGATAAAAATATGCTAGATTCAAATTTTGGTTAATTCTCTTCACAAAAGTTGTTTTGTGTATAATTTGGATGTGCCTTTTCTGAATTATTATTTTCTTTTTATATTGTGTATGTATTTATAGTTTTTAGTGGTGAATTTGTTTAAGAAAGAAACTACTTGTTTAATTGTTTTAGTTACAAAAGTAGTTATAGAAATGAATATTTATTTACATATTAGTCCAATAATACTTCATCTGCTCGAATCCTTATTTTTATTATTTAGTCTTAAATGTTGCAAAAGATGTTGAAAGGAATAGGTTAAAGACAATAGGAGGAGGAAGAAGAAGAATGCAATGTATTAATGGCTAATTATTTTTGCTATGTATGGCTCTAGACATTAAATATCACATTTGAAAATCATCATCGTATGCCAAAACTATTATAGTCCAATGGTATTAATAGGTATGGATGGGTATAAGGTAGCTAGGTTATAAGTAGGGATGCCAATGACGTGAATTCAGGATAGAATAATTGATCTCATCTATCTCATCTTGCTTCCTTGTAAGGCTCCTTAGAATCTACTTACCTTGATCCCTAAACCACTATATGGGGCTTTTTTAAACACGTTAACAATGCAATCCAACCTAATAATCGATCTCATCTATTGTGAAGAAAACACATGGTAATCAAAGAAACTATATATCACATAAGTAAACTTCAGCAAATGATAGAATATATAATCGATCTTAATTCTTTAAATAAAGCTTGATATACAAATTATGTTAATATTCTTACCACATAATCTAATAGTAGAAGGCAACATTATGACTGTAAGCCTCGTAATTGGGCCTTTTTGAATTCAATACGTAAAATTTAAGAGGAGTCTGAAAGTGGTCTAATTTAGTCTAAATTTTATAATGAAACTAGAAATATTAGTAGAAGTGGCCCCATGAGTTTAGATTTAAGAAAATAAAATAATAAAATAATTAATATTATATTTATATAATATATGTATTTCACTCGTTATTTATTGAAAACACGTAAAACGGGTTTTGATAATTAATAAGCTATTAGAGATAAAATATATGCATACTAAAAATTATAAAATAATCTATATAATATTTAAAAGTATTTATTTGTATTAAATATGAATCTACATGTAGAAAAAAAATCCAAAATTATCTAAAATACCTAATATATACTAAAATACGCTAAATAAATTTAAGAAAAATTAATAAAAAATTATAAAAAAAATTATGTGGCAGTCTTACAAACTATGTTGAGAGGTGTAGCATGCTTAAGATGTTGTGGGAATAACTTTTACAAGGCTAAAGGACATTTAACCTACTTGATTAGTAAGAATAGGTGACACTTGGCCAAAGGAAAATTTCCAACCGACAACTTGACACTCTATAAATCTAGATGAGCATTCTTGGAGTTATTTAGCCACTTCAATGGATTAGAAAAGTTAGGAAGATGTTTGGAGAGTAGAGGAAATATTTATAGGAAATTTTATAAAAATTTAGTGCATTTAGGGAAAAACAAGGGAACAAGTACTAAACTAAGACTTAAGAATGAGAGGCTGCCACCACTTGATAAAAGAGGCAATGCCTAGAGTAGTAGACAATCTCTCCACCGCTAGTGATAGCTAGAGCTATTAACACTAGTGAGTGTCCTAAACTTATCCGATTTTCCTTAAGTTTTATAAAAATAGTAATTTTTATCCAAAAATTATGAAAAAATTTACTCAAGCAAATTTTCGTATGTAGTCTTTGAGAAAAATATTATTTTGATGAAATTAAGTTTCAAAATATATCGCTTTTAAGAAATTGCTAAACTGAAGCCAATTTTACTTTTGTTTTCAAAAATCCTATTAACATTGTTTCGATTGCAAAATTTTTCTGTAAAACATCTATTATATGCATTAATTTACTATGAAGATTTTTTGTGAAAATTATTTTCCATATTTTCATTTAATTTTTAGGCCTTAAAATCTTATTAAAATAGCTATTTATCAAAGTATACTTAATGATTTTCAAAGAAATTGATCTAAAATTTGATTTGGTAAGTATTCTAATATATTATAATGGTGAATGATTTTGAAAGATGAAATTTGTAGTGTTGGAAGTGTTTGATTTGAAAGTTGTAGGCTTGGGGTTGATATATGTATAGTATGTAAAGTGTTGAAATAATGAAGTAAGGTGTGGTTGATTCAAATTGAAGTGATATTGGGCTATATAATGTACTTTGATTCTATTATGAATTATAATTGTGGGAAATTATACTAAAATGTAGTGTACGTTTAGATTAGATGCTAATTTAGAAGCTAAATTAGAGACAAGGTGTATAGACTGAACTAGGAAGCAGATCAAAACATAAATAAAAAACTCTATATACTTGAGACGAAGTTAGATAAACTTTAGAGAATAGATTAGTAGATGTTTTAAGGCTTATGAGTAAAACTGTAATCAAGAGCAGAACTAAAGGTTAAATAAAAAATTGAATTAGAAGCTGAATCAAAGACTATTAAGAGCAAGACTTAACACAAGAGACCTAAAACCTAGAATAACTAAGTATAATAGAACCTTAACCAAATATAATAATCTAAGTTGTAAAATAAAGCTTCTATATTGTAGTTGTATTAATACTAATATGATATTTTTATTATAAGGGCTAGAGGTGAAGGCACAACATAATTCGCCCCTTAGTGAGCAAATAAAGAAGTTCAGGTAAGTTTGGAGATCAATACGTTATTATATTTTGGAGTACTGTTTCATAGTTCTTGGAGACATAAGATTATACTTGGTCATGCTTATTTGCAACTTATATGTGCCCATGCTTATGTGTCCTTAATGCTTGATTGTATACTATTGGCTTGCTGTTGTGGATTGTAATTGATAATACTACGTGTAGTTGATTGGTCAATTTAATCCAAATTTAACTATATTAGACTTAAACTTTAAATTGGACATGCATTACAATCCATTAGGGGACGATTAAGATTTTTTGACCAAATACCTACTCCTTTGAAAAGGATAGCCAAAATGATCCCTTAGTCGAACTAAGTGACATGAGAAAAGGTCATGATAAGGATGAAGGCAGTGATTCAAAGGTAGTTATGGGAGAAATGATGTCTCTATTGTAAAAACTTGAGTTTGGTTGTAAACTGTTATATAAGCATTGAAACTCCTCGATTTTAGATTAGAGTAGGTGAAATTTCTCTAATCTTAAAATAGACTGAATAACATTGTGCGATGGCATTTTTCTATTGCATTACATTTAATTAATTTTCTGATAGCCTTGATTGTGTTTGTTGTATAATCTTATGTTTTTGTCTCTACTTATTGAGTAGTTGGTTACTCAAACCTTTATAGATGTTTTTGCAACTGCTGATTAAAATGCCATGTTATAACTACCCTGATGTTAGTCACTATTGGATTATGGGGAGTGAGGATTTAAATGAGAGTTTCTATTGGACTTTTTGAAGCTTTGATTTTGATCTTTTTCTAAACAAACTATGTAAATGTTATCTCAGCTTAAGTTACTAGGTTAACTAAATATTTCCTAAATTGTTGCAGCTGTAATAATGTTTTAAAACTTCTATTTATAAATTAATGGTGTTTCCATATAAACTATTTATTTTAAAGTGAGTTAGTCTTACATGCTTTGTGTAAATTAAGTCTACAATAGTGGCTGTAAGGTCGGATTTTATCTTAGATTGGTTAATACGGCAGGATTGTTATAACTTTGTTGCTTCAAGGCGTGACAATGACTTAAGTTCTTCTCTTATAGAACCATAAACCCGATCATAAATTCAAAGCTATCAAGTGAAGATTTGTGATCCTAATATTGTATGGTTGTTACTTTCTCTCCACGGTTAAATAATAACAAAAGTGAAATCTGTATATAATTTGACCAACTCATGTAATTTTAGAGGAATGAAATCAAGTGAAGGAGGGCCAACAATTATGTTCTAGTATTTTCTTTGTCAAATGCAAAAATGCAATCCTCAATGGCCAATGAACTCACCAGAGAGAGAGAGAGAGAGAGAGAGCATAAAGAATCAGAACATTATCTATCTAATATGAAGTTTCTCATATATAGATAGTATTATTAACTAGTTAAAAAGTTTGCGCAATGTACGGATGAATATTTAAATCATTATCATAATTTTGTAAAAACAATTTTAATGAATAAATATACAAATTCGAAATACAAACATCTTATTGGTATGTTATTTGGGAAAAAAAATCATATTGTTATGAATGAATAGGTTTTCTATTAATTTTGTGGAATTGATTATCATTTATTACATATTGAATTGAAAAACAAATGTTAATGTAAAAAGCACTTCTTAAAGAAATGGCTCGTTTCATCTTCATTCTTTTAGCTATATTGTTAAATGATTTTCATTTGCATCATATAATCATTTCTCTTCTTTTTAAATTGTTTGTCGTTTCATTTTAGAGAATGGCTTAAGAAATAAACAACAATTGTTTGATTAATAATTCTTTTGTTTAATGTATCATTCTCTAAATTTATTAAATGACTAATATCATATTAAATTATAATATAGTAATATTGTAAAAATTATGGAGATACAATATATTAAAAATCTTTCTTCTAAAAAAGGCAAGTGCTTCCAAAATTATTCCAAACTAGTTAAAGAGCTCGTGCAATGCGCGGATAAAAGTTTGAATAATTGATTATATTCTTTTTTGAATAATAGAATAAGGACAAATGAGTTAATCATATTATAATGACAATGCGAGTGTGGTGTTTGTTAATATTATTTATTTATTAATTGTAAAAAGTAAGTAATAATAATAATAATATGATGATGAAGACGACAACGATGATGCATTAAAAAATTATGGAAATATGTTATATTAAATTATTCTCATTATATATGATGATATGTTGAAAAAAAAAAACACTTATATAGACAAACTCTCTCCCTCTATATATCACTCATTATCATGTTTTTACTACCAAACTATACACAATATATATAATTTTAATATATAGAATTACTGTATAGTATCTAATTTTGAAATTATTTTAGATGTGTATTTGTAGAAGGAGGGTTCTAAATAATATCGTCACATGGAAGTTGTATGAAAGTTGCATTGCATGTGACCACAGAGGAGTAACACATGAATGACACTTGCAGGGAGGACTTAGATAAAAAAGTGGCCGGGAAGAGAAATAAGTAGTCTTAATTGCTCAAGCACACTTGTGATAAGTGAAGGAGCTATTAAGCATCAACCTCACTATTCTTAATTGAATGTTGAATAATTTTTTACTTGAGAGCTGTTTTGATATTTGAGAATAGAAAATTTAGAAGATAATATTATTTCTCTGATCTTTAGAGCATCTAAAGTCCTTATTGAAAAAGCATGGCTGGGTATTTATAAACTCTTGGGTTTAATAGCAACCGTCAAATCATATTAACAATCAATGGCCGAGATTATACTTGCTCATTCAAGGTTATCCTGATAAGCTTACTATGGGCCTAAGGCTAGTAGCCTGCCTTGTTGAGTGCGCGAGCTTGCCTAAGAAAGGTTGAAAGTAGATAGATTAGTCCAACAATCCTTATTTCGAGCCCGCCAAATCAAATCTCCTTAAGTTATCCCAATTACAAATCAGATTCCCTAAGCCCCGTTACTTAGCCCAATGAGTTGAGTCTAAAATAAATAATACATTAATCATAGGCTTAGGCCAATACAAAATTAGCCTTCTGCAGTATTTAATTTCAAAAAATACATTTTTTGAATTAATTACCCTTATTTGAATATTTAACATTAAAATAATTAGAGAGTAAAAAAATATTGAGATGGTTTAAGTACAACTGTTATAGTACGATGTAAGAGAATATATACGAAATTGCTTTTTATTAATTGCTTACCTCTACATATAATATTCTTTATTGTCCTTAATCAAAATCAGTTAAATATGGTAAAATATCACTTCACATCAAAATATCTATTGACATTGAATAATGATAAATTTACGTATATATAAACTATTGTTTCTTATCCATTTCTTACCTTTATGTATAGTATTATTGTCCTTATTGACAATTAATTAAATATTATAAAATATCAAGTCACATTAAAATATCTATCATTGTTGTTTAATTGATTCATTTACATAAATATAAAATATTACTTCTTGTTAATTGTTTATCTTTATTTATAGTATTTTTTATTATCCTTAATGACAATCAACTAAACACAGTAAAATAATGATTTACATTAATTTCAAAATGCATATTATTAATTGATGATGTCATCACTCTAGTTATATGTTTCAATTATCATTGAATTACCCTTAATAAACAATTAAATTCTCTTAGTTTGTGATTATCATATCAAAGTTTGAATCATTAATCATGGTGTTATTGCACTTTCTATTATAATATGTTTAGATTTATATTAAACTCAATTCTCATTAATAATCTATTTGTCACTAATAATATGCTTGAATTCTTCCCATAAAAAATTACCTATTGGCCAATGATATATCAATTACCATTAATAAATGCTTCCTATGAGCAATTTGTCTATTTTTGTCATCAATAATGCGTTTAAATTTTCATTAATATCAATTCACATTAAGCTTCAAATTTTTTATATTGATTAGCAATATATTAATTTTTTTTCTTCAATGGAGTTCTCATTTGATATGCCATGTGTATTAAATTACTAAAAAAAATCATAAAGTCATACTAATATTAAAAAATTATAAAAATTTTAAGATTTAAGTATATATTTCTAAAAATTTTAACACTTAGTTGTTATGAACAATTATTTTTATACGATTTAAAAATTTCAAAATGTTTTAAAAATTAATGTTGAAATTTATAATTAAATTGCAAAAATAAAAGAAGTTTTGAAGGATTTTCTTTATTTTCAACACACAAATTGCGGATGTGTGATTCGCCAGTATATATGAAGAACTTATATTTCATTGCACACATACTGTGGGTGTATATTTACTAATTTAAATAAAGGCAAACACTAATGTCCATTTTATGAAAACATTTCTTAGTAAAGACGACTCCTTTCCATCAATATTTTGATTTAATCTAACACTGTATTATACTAATCTGATTTGCCATTATGAAACTATAAAAATAATAGACAGAAATGAAAAAATTTCAAGACACTAATTTACCATTTATGTTCTAATCCAAATATTGAAATGAGAATTGTAAAATGAATTATTTTGTCTGATCATATATAAGAGATAACCTTAGAAGATTTCAGATTAATTTGGCAATTACAACATTATAGGATATTTTTATTATGATATGGAAACTTTTTATTTTTCCCTAAGTATGACAAATGATCATTTTTTTACTAAATCTTAAAAGCTTTAGGATCGGTGCAAAGTTTTTTCATTAGTTTATATGTGAATATTACTTTACAACAAAACCAAATTTTGGCATACAGCTTATATGGTAAAGATTATAATTATTTAATGATATTGCTTGTAAATGTGAAGGAAATATGGAAAATCTATTATAATTTAGCATCAAAGAAATTCCATTAACTATAATGAAACTACAACATAATAAATACAAATAAGAAATTCCAATAAAGTATTTTACCATTTATATTTCTAATACGAACATTGATGTGAAAATCGTCTGATGAATTGTTTTCTCATCTACCATATTATAGGATACTTTTATTATGATGAAAAAACATTGATTGTAATATTTATGATAAAAGATTCTTTCTTAAATAAGTATGATAAATATTTATTCTTTCTTAGATAAGTACAATAAATATTTATTTTGTGACTAAGTCTTATAAGCTTAAGACTGATTATAAAGTCATTTTAGTTATTTTAATTAAAAAAAATTAAATTTTTAGTATTTTTAGTTCAATGTAGACATGTAGAAAAAAAAATTATGGTTATTTACTTAAACCAAACATTTTTTTTATAATATTAATGTTATCAAGCATTAGTTAATAAATTGAATCGAAATGGTTACAACAAAGAAAAACACAATTAGCAAATTGTAGTATCATTGGGTCAAAATGATTCCTAAGCACTCAAATTATTATGATATCTAAATTATATTTGAAAATTTATATTATTTAAGAAATTTCTTAACTGTTTGATATACTTTACACATTTTCACCAATAGTTCTTTTAGATAATGAATAAAAAGCATAAAAGAAACAAACTCTAATATTTAAGGCCTTCTAATAATATCTAAACTTTTGGAGATATCACTACTTTAAATACATGATGCATATAGATTAAAAAAAAAAAAGTCTAGTATGTATAGTTGAAAAATAAAAAAATTTGATCTAAACCTCCTTATAAGTGGACGATAGATATGCTCTAATAAGATAAGGTTAATTAATAGATATAATGCATATAGTTTAAAGTAACTTTACATAATATTATTCATATTCATGTAGCATATTATTAACAACATCTAGATATAGGGAAAAAAATGGCCATCTTACAACAATAATATCTATATTATGAATATAAAAAGAATGTTAATATTACAAAAATATTTGCTTCTGTAACAAAATGAGCCCATATGTACAAAATTTCCTTGGAATTTTTAGAGTCAAATTTTGAGGAAATCACACCTGTCTCTCTATCATTGATTAAATACATCTTTAGCATCAAACGGTTGTATTCTCTAGCGTTTCTCTTAATTGCAAAATTAAGGTTTCGTCCATTGATATTAGAAGGTAAGAATCAAACCCTAAAACAGTTTCCGTAGTGTATTAGTTTTTCTGTGCTTCTTGTAAATTATATAGAGTGAAGTATGTAGTTATATATAGTATGTTAAAACAAATTGATAAATGATTTGAATCAATAATAAAAATAGAAGAAAAGATTAATTTGTAAATATTAAATGCTATTTTCAAATAGCAATTTTAGGAAACCTAACAATGAAAAACATTATAATTCTGAAACTATATATGAAAAGAGCTTTTAAAACTATATATTATAATATGGTATGATTATTATTTTTAATTACTTATGTATAGTGTATGTAGACATTAAATACATATATTATTTATTTTTTTATTGAGTTCAACTTTTCTTGTCAAGTTTTTTTTCAAAGTCCCATAACCTAACCTTTAACCTTAGAGGGTTTTGGAACCCTTTTCAAAACCTTGTGAGGTCCTACCTTATAGGATAATTAACAGGTCAAGTAAGTTAGGTACTTTATAAAGATCTATTCGATAGCATCCTTACTTATGAGTCTATTTATACCTTATCTTATAAAGCATAAGTTTCTAAGTTTTTGGGTCAAAATCTACTTTTAGCACCTTGGAACTACTTTAGAATCTACAAATTTGTATTTTTTTTTTATAAATTACACGTTTATGTTATATTGATAAAGTAATTTATATGTGATATTTTAAGTTCTTTTTATGTAAATCCTATAGGACTTATAGTAAAATTCGTTAAATGAAAAAAAAAAAAAGTAATTTGTTAGGAAGAACCTATCTTTATTATTTCAAGTTTATATGATTTTATTGTTTAGCAAATGGGAAAGCATAAGGGGAAATAATAAAAAGAAAAATGTAAAGATGGATAGGAAAATAGGGAAGAATGAGGAAAAGAATGGAAAACGTAAAACAAGAGAGATAACATTAGTTTGAGCCATTAGGTGTTATTAACTAATGGGATTGATCTCCCTTTTTTTTTTCTTTTTAGTAAAATATTTATTGGTTGAAAAATATAATATTATCATTTATTATCCATTCATAATATAATTTAATAAACTTTTTTATAATGAGGAAATAAGGTACCTTAAAACTTATACCATTTGTATATAAGAGTACAAGTTTTAAGATGCAGTTCCAAGGTAGGTAAATGATAGGAAAACCTTATATCTATACCCTACCATATTGGAACAGGTTTTTGAAAATTTGTGCCGAAGCCTATCTTGTGCCTCCAAATACTCACTTGGGACCTATTGATGGAGTAGAGTACAAATGGTTACTTTGTATAACAGAATTGCTTGCTTTCCCCTAAGCATGAATATTGTTTTTGTAATAAGATGTATTAGATTGGAATCTATATTTTCAAGTTGTAATATGTAATGTGGTTGTAGAAAAAAAAAAAAAAAGGAAAAGAAAAGGATGATCCTACGGCAACAACAAACTAACATAATGGCGTAAAATATAATTATATTTTAGAATGATATGAGACCACCTTGAAATCATTTAAAATGCTAAAGTTAGTGTAAAAGTAAGTAGGAAATCACTTTGAGCATTTGAGAGAATTTTTTACAATCTCAAAATCCTCCAAAATGAGTTATAGCTTGATTTTTATTCGCTCTATATTCTCTAATTGAGGATTGCAACATTGCCTTCCATAGCTCCATTGATGGTGTTTACGCATACCATATACTCCACATAATTAGGATGACGTAGGAGGGTTGGAGTATCTAATACAAGCTCGTATTTGCCTTGGGCTTGGAATTTGTACTGATCCTGAATATAAGGACATACTCTAGATTAATTACTTGACGTTTCCTCAAAGTCCATGCAGCCAAAATGCTAACAAAGCTGAAAATTTTGGAGATATAGGAATAAGACGAAAAATCAAGACGAATGAAGATCGACCAGATAGTGACGCAATAAAAGAGGATTTAGCGTAGCAACCATGTAAACCAATGCTAACTATAAAAATCAAGCTAGCTGTTTACTTTATAAGTTATTTCAAATATCATTATGAAGTTTAAAATTCATAAAGGCATTGATGGGTATTTAATAATTTTATCCATTCCCTAGCCATTACATCTTGAGGGTTCAAATTAATTGACAAATCTCACGAGATTCAAGCAATCAAAATGTTGTTTAATATACATTGTGCACATGATCTCTCTTTTATAGCTATAAGCTACACAACTTTTTAGTTTAAATGAATCTAGTAATGCTAAGATCATTGTGGCCTTTGTATGAATACTAGTCTTCTAACAAAATGAATTAGATTTAATTTCTCTTTTCTCTAAAGTTATAATGTAATAATAAATTGAAAAAAAAAAGAATTCGGTAACTATATTAAGATATATATATATATATATATATATTTGATGATTACAAGGGAAGATAAATGATTCAAACCTAATTCATTTAATTAAGATATTAATGTTCATGTCACTAAATTACAAGGCCATTAGCTAGGAAATATTTTCTAAAAAAAGATATCCATACTCTTTTCTTATTGAGAAATGCTAAATATAACCAAAGTAAGAGTTGCCAAAATTGATGACGATTGAGTTACACTAATGAAAATTGAAAACCCTTTGTACAGCAAAAATGGAAGACAAGCTGTTTGAATAGTCACCCTACACGTAATTCCAGATCAACGTTTCATAAGAAGAAGTCGCCCTGTGGATCAATACTCTATTCCTAGACCATCCAACAAGTCGAAATCTGCACAGCTATATAATCTGCTCGACTAGTTACTGATTCATGACGTTTTACATGAAATGTGACTGAAACTTGAAGTAAAAACTTAAGATCCAACCATTGGTGAGAGGCGAAAAAATTATACTGACTTTTTTGAACGATTGAAATGATAAAGATACTCTTTAGAAAATGCAAAACAACACTCCTTGTTAGGATTGTGGGGTTGGACGAATTGTCTAATTTAGATAAATGGAATTGACCCCATAACTATCTTAGAAGATGGAAGTATTATACTTATGAAATTCGAGTTGTTTCCATCAGTTCAAAAAGTTCCATTTAAGCATAAGCATAACTTATCTAAAAGAATTCAATCTTTGTCAATATGAAGGCGAACTAGTTTATTGCTTGCCTTCATAGTTATGTTAAAACTCGCAACATCATTTAAAAAAAAGAAAAAAAGAAAAAACTTTTCACCATTGATAGATTATATGCTAAACTCTAAAACAAGTGTGTAAAATATATATATATATATATTGTAGTTGATTAATCACATGAAGTGACTCTACCGGTCGATTTTAGAGAAGTTTTGATCCAGTGACATGTGAAGGGATAATATCAAGGTGAGAGATGGGAGGAAGAACAAATAAGTTTGGATGTCTTGTATGCATACGTGTGATAGTAGATTGAATTATGTGTTATTGGTTCATACTTCCCTTATTATTGGTGAATTATAAAGTTTGATCTTCTATAGAGTAATTTCGATAGAATTATGATGTTTCTTTGAAGTTTACCTATGTTTATATTGCAAATAAGGAGTAGCCTCATATATATAGATTTTGGCCCGATCTCGATCATTAGATGAAGTTGAAATAGATAAATTAGATGAGTCAATGAGATCCATTAGGTTAAGTTCTAACGATTGACTGTCCATATTTAATCCTCCAATTCTAACATGATGGATGGTCCTACTCATAAGGTTTGGACTTAGTCCTAGCCAAGTTGTGCCCAATTGTTTATAGATGAATCCATTTCCTTTTAAAGTAAGCCTAACACTTATTTAATCTTTTTAAAGGCCTATGAAGCTAAATGAGTCTCATATGGACTTAAAAAGAACTTTTTGAAGTCTAAATTTTACATACGAGACAATAGGCAAGATTGAGAGTAGAAACATTGGTATAATAATTTCTATTTTGAGCTTACCAAACCAGATTTTCTTAAAATATGTTAAACGAGACCTAGTTTTCTAGAATTGTCACTAGCCATTAAATATATCATAAAATTAAGTTGAGTTACATCTTAATTACTGAAATAACCCTCTATATAAAAGTAAAATAAAATAAAAAAGTTTCATGCTTATCATCTCCAATAAGAAATAAGCATCTTTTAACAATTCTATTAACCTTTTTCTTATTTGTTATTACTTCCCTTACTATGTATCAAACAAAATCATATTTTTGATCCAGCTTAATTTGATTACTGATATTGTCTTATCATGCTAATTTTAGATGGAAGATCTAGGATTGCACTTGCACTTAGGATAATGAGTGGATGATTGACTCTAATGTAGTGTTTGGTTATATAATTTTTATGGTACTAGACTGGATAAAAAATTTTATCCCATATTTAATTTTTAATTTTGCTTGGTGAATGAACAAAAGGTTTAGGTTTTATCTTATTTATATTATGATACAAAAATAAAATTTATTGGACAAAAACAAAAAATATTTTGCGTTCTCAAAAATACCTTTTTATATTATAATATTGAGTTGATTAATATTATTTTTATTAAATATTATAAAAAATTATTTATTTTATAATATAAATAATTAATTTTTTAATATAAATTTTATGTCTAATACTGTATAAACCAAATATAGAACAACGAGCTTCTACTATTCAGTTTTTTTTATACTTGTCTTATCCGGTCCTTATAATCAAACATTACCATTAATATAAAAATTCCTTTTCCTTTTTTTTTTTTTTTTTCTCTTTGAATGGTGAGTTATCATCACAAAAGAGAAAAGAGGTTCAAAATATTTCTCTTTAGCCATTACCATAGGTTTTTTCTCCCCCATAAAAACCGGAATCAGATCAATTTAGGAAGACAGGCGAAGGGCCTTCACCGAAGTTCAAAGATATAATATTTATGGGGTTGCAGATTCCCGATTAAAATTAAAAAATAAAAAATAAAAGCAAAGATAAAATGGGTGGGTGACTTTTAATCCAAATACCTATACACATTCTCCTCGGCCTTTAATGCTAGCCAATTCGCACAATGTTTTAAAGATTGATAAACTTAAACGAAAATATATAATAATAAGTGTTTAGCCATAAGCATACATTGTAAGACGATCAAGTCTACCGTACAAATAAATATGCCCAAGAATATGCAATAAACTAGGAAGTATCACTAATAGGTCAATCTTTTGAAAGCCAAAATTTGATGCGGACAACATTATATGAAATTATATTACATATATTCTCATGTTGATCTTCAAAGAATAAGTTAATATATATATATATATAAAGAAAATTGCAAACAACCTAAACTTTGATATGAGAATTTACCTTTTAAACTTTTTAAATGTTATAAATTATCATACTAAATTTTGATAAATTGATAATCTGAGAGACATTTCTATTTTTAATTAAAAAGGTCATAATAATATTATCAAAATTAAGAATGGTAGAGGGTGTTTCTATAATAAAGTAGAAATTTAGTGAGATTATTTGTAATCTACCTAGATTATTCATCAATTTATTAAAGTTTAAGGAAATTATTTACAATATTTAAAAGTTTAGAGATAGATTCACACTTAAGTCAAAGTTAAGGGTTCTTTGCATTTAAAAAAAAAAAAGAAAATAAATAAAGAAAAACTTGACAGGAGTTTATTTTTGGTTATGAAAACTTTATCAAGGAGAAAGGCGAGGATATTCATGTATGCCAATGATTTGCAAAAAGGTAAATTATTCACCAGTGAAGGCCATAAAAATGATTTATAATCCTCTACTCTAATTAATAGATATATAACCCCACATTGCCCTTCATAAAACTGCCCAAAGTATTTTCAATCAACATGGTATTATATGGTTATAATACCTTTGAACGTATGGACATCGTATAGCTAGAATAAGTATCCACCACTTTCATGATTTATCAGCCGTTTGAGATCTGGACAAAGGAGCAGCATATCTGGCTATGAATGAGGTGTGTGAGGAAGATTCAATGTCATCTTTCCAGCATCCATCGTCGAAATTCTGCGAGTAGCTTAGAGGGTCGTAACGGAAACCTCCGCCGACCGGCTTTGGCTGTACGGTGGCTAGAGATGCTATGGACGTGCAATCTAGAGTAGTGGTAGTGCTGTTACTTCTTTGGCTTTTCTTGTTGGTGTTATTTCTGATTCTTCTCTTCGTCCATGGTAGCTTCAACTTTAAACGACCCCAGCATGAGAATAAACCTCGTCCTTTATTCTCTTCTATGTTGTTGGACGATGAAAAGCTGTCCATATTGTAAACTATTATTAATATTTCGAAGCGAAAGAGAATGTAGGCATGCACTTTCCCTTCTTTTTTTTTTTTTCCTCTATTGCTTGAAAAATGACGAGAGGATTGGGTTGGTTTTTTTTTTTTTTTCGTGGTGGTTTGTGGGGTTGTGGCCACTCCTTTTTTGGTCTAATTGCTTTTGTTTCTGTGCGGTAGCCAAATTAATAGTCATGAAAATCGTTGGGAGTGGCTTAGGTCCAGTGTTCCGATTTTTCATGAATGGTGGGTGCAACATGATGGGACATCAGCTATAATAAAAGATGGTTAACATAGGATACCGGATATGGATTATTGATAAATTTTGTTGCATAGATTTCATATGATTTCATTTTATTTAGAATTGAATATAATTTTATTTTACTCTTATCACTTATTGGATTAGATTTAAGATTTATACTATGTTTTAGATTAAAAATAGTTGATAGTCAAACTTGCAAACGCTAATGGACCATTTTTAACCACATATCCCCAAGAGTTTCTGATTAGTGTTGAAGTGTTATTCAATGTTTGACTTTATAAATCAATACCAATTCTCTCTTGTAATTAAGCATGTGATGCCCCTGCTTGCAAGAACTTATAATTGGACAAAGTTCTTCTCTCTTTTTTGTATATGATCACAGTTTATTCTTACTGCTCTAAACCTATAGGTTGTCTTGGAAGTATAATAGACGTCACACTTCAATGGCACTCCCTACTCATCTCGGACCTTTTCTCTAAATTAGATAGAAATGGGCTCACTAGCTTCTCCTTGGTTCGTCTCCAAATCGTCCACCTATAAGTAGAGGGTTGGCTTTGATATCCTTTGTCATACTTTAAGTTAAAAGTAGTTAATAATCAAACCAAAAATATTAATGGATCTTTTGTAATGTTCTAGGCTAAAATAGTGAATAACCAAACCAACAAATATTGATGAGCCCATTTTAACCATTTGGTCCAAAAGCTTTAAGTTTGTATTGATAAAGTAATCATAACTATGACTTTATAAACTAGTACCACAATCGCTCATAATCCATGTAAGACACTTAGCCATAGGGTTTTGCAATCTCCATCCCCCTTCCCCTTTAAAAACACGACGTTTTTCTTGGACCTCTTGAGCCAGACTTTAATCATCCACCTATTAGTAAGGGGTCTGCTTTGATATTATTTGTAACGACTCAGATCAAAAGCAGTGAATAGTCAAGTCAACAAATACTGATAGGCCTATTTTAATCATTTAGTCTAAAAGTTTGAAACTTGTGTTGATAAGGTATTTACAACTATGAATTTATAAACTAGTATCACAACCTCTCATATTTTACATGGGACACTTAACCGTGGGTTTTCATATCTTTTTTCAATACTCAACTCAAAAGTTTTTAATTAGTGTGATATGTTATGCATTATTTGGCCTTTATAAACCAATATCAATTTCTTCTTGCGATCTACTTGTTTTTATATTTCATGGGGTATAACCTGTACGATGCCATTTTGATTTCTTATTTTGAAGATATGGAATTGTATTAGTCTCCCATTTATTATATTATTTATTGGAGTGATTATTTAATAACCATTATATCGAATCAATCTCCTAACCCATATTTGCCTTGTACTTATGTTGGAAGGGGATGCACCTACAATGCATATAAGTAGTTTAAAACAATCTAATGTAAAAATATGAGACAACAAACATTTTAGGAAATCAAAACAAAACGTAGGAAAGACAAACATTTTCAAAAAGTAATGACCTCTATTGATATTTGGAGATTTAAAAGAACCTTTGGACAAGTGTAGTTGAAACAATAAAGTATCTAAGAGTAGGACATAAATTGAAGGCTATGAAAGGGTGGTTTTAGTTGTCTAAAAAAATGTGGCAGGTGGCATTTATACAGCTGTGGATATGGGAGCAAACATAACATAATTTATTATAAAATAGGAAGAACTCAATGGTAATTTTATTATTGGTAATGGGATTGCGCCGAATAAAATGTATTCTTTTATTGTACAAATACATTATTAGGGTTTTAGATTTACATCGGACGATTAGGAATTTTACTTTCTTTAAAATAGAAGTCCGCAAAGTATCAAAAATACAATTGCAATATGTAAAGCGTGAAAACTTGAAAACTCAAGTTTACAAAGTGTGGAAGGCTTTTGAATGGAGTGCCCTGAAACTGAACGTGGATGAATCTTTCGACGGTAATAAAAATGAAGCTACCATAGCAGTTGTTGCTGGGGATTTCAAAGGTGACCTTGTCGATGGTTGTGTGTTTAAAGATTTTGTTTTGGACGCGGAAATGGTGGAATGTTTAGTAGTGTTAGGAGCAATTAAATGGATGTTGAAGAAAGATTGGAGTAAGGTAGCTATTGAGATGGATTGCGATGAAAGTTTACCGTAGTTTAACTACGGATGCTCTGAATGCCTCTAGGTAATCATTTCCTATTATTTTTCACTTTTGAAAGTTGCTAGCTAAACACTCTTTTATTTCTTTATTTTTAGCGAATAGGGCGTCTTATAAAATTGCAAGTTGGATAGCAGCTCATGATAAGAGCTAGGGATATCCCTGAATGATTAGGTTTATTTACTCCATCCCCACTTTTTGAGTTGTTATCTTTTGATTCGACTGAGTCTATGACGATCAATGTGTTTTTTTCCCCACGTGGTCGGCTTTATGAATAAAAGTATACTCTGAGTTTGTTGTTTGGGGGAAAAAAAAAAGGGGTTTGGGGTGTTGGTATGGGCGGTTTACAAAGAGAAATCAGCACGCAGTAGTGTAAAGTCATCTTGAAATTATATATCGGTGGTGAGGCAATCAATTTATCTTGTCCAGTTTATGACCTTTTCATTATTCTTTTTATCCTGTGGTCATATGTTTAGCATACTTAATATAATAAATATTCACTTAATTTTCTAATTTAATTTTCCACAATCTTTCTCTTTTGCATTACCTTTGAAGTAATTATTTTGTTGTCTTACATCATACATACACACATACATATACATTTATATGTATATATGTTCTTTTAAGTTGATTACTTCCACTATCCTCCATTATATTATCTCACATTAAATATACTTTTTATATAATCATTTTACCTCGACTAATTATAAAAAATTAATAAAAACAACTAAATTTAGAAATTTTGAATAACATGAAGAAGGGATAGGAGCCCTAAATATTTCATTATTTGAATATTTTGTTATAAATAGTTTTTTATTTTATTTTTTCTATTTATAAGGGACTAAAAGTATGTTTTTTAAGATTTAGAGATTTGAACATGCATTTTTTGGTTTTAATACACACGGAATAAACGTAAGTGATGTGCTTGCAATTCACCCAATTCACATATGTCTCTCTCGCAAAAGATAATGACAAACGAACTTGTAAAAAAACAGAATGTTTGCCCTATATATAGTTTAAAAATAAAAGTAATAAAGTATTCTTTTTCTAATTAATTAACTCTTTGTCCTATTTCATCTTCTTTAAATTAAGTGAATTATCACTTTTTAGATTTTATTTCGTGATACCACCTTACCATAATTACAATAAGATACAGTTTTAGACAATTCATCTAAAAATATGTAGCATATTGTGAAGTTAAAAAAGGCTAAGCAACATAGATTGTTTTCCGAGCATCAAGTTAATTTTAAACAAATGCAGATTGTATAGATTATACTATTGGAGGGGACTATGTAGGTCCAATTAATAAACGAGTACCTTGGGGATATTTCTTAAATATACTTAGTAGAGAAATGTGCAAGGTTCAAATAACTTTTTTCAGCCATCAAGCTTGCGGTCACCGTTAATATTATATTATTCATCTTATGTTGGTGGTTATACATACACAAATATAATATTCCATAAAGCTTAAACATCTATTTCATTATATTTGTCTGCCACATAAAGCATGAAGCCGGTTAATTGAATCTTATTTTCCAAACCTCATGGCCTTGTTACATGATCATCGAATTTGTCATCCCATATAAAGAATGAAATTTATAATACAAATAAATTATACTTTGATCAAAACAACGTACCCTCAAAAATCTAACTCCTTACTCATATGATTGAATAAATTGTTCTAGTAAAGTTTCCATGTATTAATAACTGAGATTAATACTTTGCTTTTAAGTTTTAACTTACCATAAATGACGATAGTTACAACTAGGTTCTATATATATATATATATATATATAACCATTTTAGATTAGTTGGTCAAATAGTGGATTAACATAAATCAAGCAAACAAGGCTTTTGTTAATTAAATTCTTTCAATGTTGACGATATATATGCTCCCCACATCACTTTTTGATTGATAAACCTTGATTAGGTGGACTTTCCACACGTAGAGGTGTAAGCTAGGCCGGTTCAATCCAGAACTAGCTTTAAACCATTGATTCACGGATTGACAATTAGTTAAAATAGGCTCGATCCTTAAAGCTACGAGCTCGGGCCAATTTACAAGAACCGACTATTCAAGGGTTGATTTGAAAGTTCTCAAATCATGTCCTTTTTATTTTTTAATTTTTTTTTCAAATTTAATTTTTTGTATTTTTATCAATTACTATTAATAATTTACCGTCTACTCGGGTATTTCTTTTTTTTTTCCTTGAAATAATTTTAATACTTTATATAGACATGTAGTAATGTACATGAACTGACGATTTAAGAACTGATTTGAAAGTTCTCGAACCATGTCTTTTTTATTTTTTTAATTCTTTTTTCAAATTTAATTTTCTGCATTTTTTTTCAATTACTATTAATAATTTGCCGCCTACTCGCGTATTTCTTTCTTTTCCCTCAAATAATTCTAATATTTTATATAGATATGTAGTAATGTGTGAATGATTTACTTTTATTTTCGTTTAAAATATTTTTTCCGTTTCGAAATAATTGATTTGGACTGCATGAGTATGATGATATTTACTTTGTTTTTTATTTTTCAAAAAAAAAAAAAATTGAAATACCGACGGTTCAAGGGCTTGCCGGGTCGGTGGTTTTTTAAGGTTAAAACCTCTAAGGCCTTTAAGGCCAGGCGGTTTATCGATCGATTTAAGCCCTTTCTTATCCAAGCTAAGTCAATTCAAAAGCTCATCAAGCTAGTTTACGGTTTGAAACTAGCTTTTATATAGATTTATTTGCACATAAAAGGACAAGCTAACAATATGTTTGGTTAAAAATATGGGGGGAAAAGAAAAAGGGAAACTGAGGTGAAATGAAGGATACTTTTTATAATAGAAAAAGTTTTGTGTTTGTTTGATGTGAAAGAGGGGGAAAAAAGGAGAAGTAAAATAGTTTATTGTTGATAATGTCCCCCTCTAATAATATTCTATTTTAACATAAATGAAGTATATTGTAATAATTTTAAACAATATGAACCTATTTACCTCAATATTTAGGGGAAAAGTTTCAATTTAGAAAAGAATAATTTTTTCCCTCACTTAACAAATAATCCAACTGTTTCTAACTCACCTCCTCTTACGCTTCTCTCCTTATTCCTAAAGATATCATAAAGGTTAATTCTATAAACATATATTTAACAACTGACCCTCTAACATAAATACATGTACCATAAATTTGTTAAGATTCTGAATTAAAAAAAAAAAAAAACTTTATACCATTTTATGCATTTCCTTTTAAATAAAGTGTACGGTAAATTTAAGAGCACCCGAAGCCCATGTGTGGATTTAGTAGTAGGTGCAATCCCCCCAAACGAGTGTACAACCAAAAAGAGAATTTGGAAGCATTGGAGGAGAATATCCGAGAGGGGGCGACATTCAGACCTTTCAATCGTCTGATGGACGCTATACAGATAAATCAGCTTTTGTGACCAGCATCTTTCAGTACCATTGGGCATTATTAGCAACACCAACAAGATTCTTCATAAGCTGTGTGATAGAGAACGCTCGACATGCCAAATAAATAATAATAAACAAATATATAAAAATGAAGGATAGAGTGACAACGCTCATGTTTCACAGATAAAGCCAGTAAGGCTTCGTTTCAAGCTCATCCTTTTGGCAGGCATCAATCGCTATCACCATGCTTGGATTTATTCGCATTGGATTCTCCATCGCTTTAGTGGTTTTACATCATCAACCCTCACTAACTTTAATTAGATTGCCAGCACTGTCACGAGCCGAATCACTTGCGAGTCACTTTAGTTGAACTCCCTTTAAACCCGATTATGTTCAAACTTGATTAGTAAATCAATCAAATTTAAACTTAAAAAAAAGCTTATTTATTTAAACGAACCAATCTTAAACTCCTATTTAAACTTGCGAACCAATTTATTTAGACCGTAAACTTTATATATATATATCACAATTATTATATATTATATTATATATAATATATGATTAAAATCCCCAAGTATCTATATGACATATGTAAATTTATAGTCTAATTTTTATTAACTATTCATTAATATATTTATAGAGGACTAAATTTGAATTGGGAATAATTCTTTGGGCAAAAGTAATAAGGGCCAATGAGTTAAGCCCATATATATTTAGGATTATTAATAGAGACTTGATATAGTAGGCTTAGAGTAGGGTTTGTTGAATCGACCTATGTGGTTCAACCATTTTTAATTTGATTTATACTAAGAAAATAGGGCCACTATTGAGCCTAAACCTATTAAGGAGGATCCATTTGAGGTCAATAGGAAAAGGGTTTAATTTTGTCCATTGATCATGATCTCAATCTAATGGATGAGATCATTCACCATCATCTATAAATACCCCATTTCTTTTCTCATTTGAACACAAGAAAACTCTAATTAATGTCATTACTCTGTTGGACTATTCACTCAAATAAATTAAATACTCAAAATCCTCAAGAACATATATACAATTTTTTATTGATTGTGGAGTTTGATACCATCAGGTCCTTTTACTTGTCACCATATGTGTTAGAGTCTTACTAAGACTAATTACTCCTCATCCCTTCTACTTCTTCTTGTGATCATCTTGTGAGTGCTATTCAAGTCAAGTTATTTTCTTTTTTTCATGTGTAGCGTGTTTATCACGTAACATATACGTAATCCGCGTATTCAGACCCCTTCGCCCATACTATTTATCTATAGATTTATTCATTTTGTATATTAAGTTTATGAGTCGACTTGAACTTGCTTTGAACTCGACTTAACTTGAGCTTAATTTATAAACAAGTTAAGCTCAAACTCATCAAGACAAAACTTATTTATCTAAACGAAACTGAGCTCAAACTTATAATTTTTAAACTTGGCAAAAGTTTGGCTTAGTTGGATTCAATTTGGTTCATTTCAGCTCGAACTTAATAATTTTTAAAGAAGTCAAGTTTGAGCTTGCAAAACTCCACTCATATATGGCCCTCAAGTATAAATATCATTTGATTGAAAGCTACTTAATTAATATTAAGAAATAGCATCAATAGATTCTATGAGGAGCAATTTAATTTAGTTCATTCACAATATGAAGAGAAAAGTAGCCATTTTGTACACAAGCACATTACATAGCAATAGGAAAAAGAGACTCATGTGTGGGAAAGGGAGGTTAGAGTGCACCTAAAACGAATTAAAGAGTAATACACATTGTGTTTTATTAAACACATTTTGGTGTATAAAAATTAATAAAATGTTATATATAATATGTATAAATCAGAATTATAATTCATTTGAAAACCACTCTTTTTATTTTTATTTACATCAAAATTTTATTAATATTTATACGATATATGTACACAATATATGGCAGATAATATTTAATGAATATTCTTTTTAGCATCGAGAGGATTTCCATTATTTCATTATGTGCATGGTGTGATATGGATTAGGATGACAAATTAGATGGTTCTGATATTATGTGTCACGTCCCGAAATTGATCGGATGTTTCATTACACTGTTTCTCTTTGCTTTCTCATAAGCATACACAACTCTATAACATTCCATTCTTTAATCTAAATTATTTGTTTCTGAATTAATATAAACCAAGTCTCACAAAAGGGTGAACAATGACGACCAACAACAAAAATAATCGCCATTGCGGATACATCTGATGCTTACACATATATAATTTAAGAATTAATGCCATAATCCTAAGCAATTAGTGATACATAACTATATACATATATAATATTGATTTGATCTATAAAAATCAATAAGCCATAAGTAAATCCTCCCCTGTCACAACCGAAACCAATACCGAATCTCTAATATAAAGTAATTGCCTTGTCTTAATTTTAACAATACCACAATTGTCAATTCATGTTAATAAATTGTGTTCCGTTTTAGGTTCTAGATGGATCTATTTTAAAATCTTCACTTGTAATACAGCCTATTAATCAATCATGTTGGAAAATCTAAAGTCATAATTTAACTCATTTAATAAGCATGTTCCATATTAATTAAGGAAATTCTTAAATAAGTATGTTATAGATATTAAGTCTCCATTTGGACAACATGTTTCCAATATCATCTTCAATTTGCTTAACGATTGCAACAAAAATTACATTGAAAGCTATATAGATATTTGCAAAGTTGAGTTTTTTAATTTCTAACATAAATGTTGGATAAGTTTGATAAAATAATTATAACTTAAGAATCCAAATATTAGTTCAAACTTCCAATACCACGTGACTTATGGTATAATTGTTCAATAGGTTAATCTATAACATCACATGGCTAATTCAAACAAAAACCTATTAGTATATTCAATTAGATTTTACTAAGAATACTAAATGATTTCGCTAATAAGGTCAAAAGATAATAAGGCATGCCTAAATAGATGTTTATACAAGTTTGAAATGTATTTTATTATACTTTTCTTCATTTCTTTTTAGAACATTACAAACTAAAATATAGGAAAGAAAAAATAAAAAGTTAAAACCATTACTCTTACAAAATTGGAGTCAAAATGTACTAGAATGATAATAAAAAGGAAAATGATAGTTATTAGTGATATTGTTGGTGGAGTGGAGTGGATGATGAGTGTTGGGCGGGTGTTCAAGGAGATATTAGAAAAGAGGTTAGAGTAAGATGATAGTAGAGCACAAAATTAAACTATAATTATTAAAAATCTAAATCTCAAACATGTTAATAGATTATACCCGTATATACATAGGGGTGTAAATGTATAGCCTAGAAAAATAAAAAATAAAAGAGAAAAATAAAAAAAATAAGGTTATAGATTAATGTTGATATGGCATATAATTAATTAACGCCAATAAGGGTATTCTAGTCAACAAAAATTTTAGAAGCCCTCTTAACCTTAACTTTTTTTAAACCCCTTACTTAACTAATAAGAGACTTTTCCGCCGTCTTAGAACACAAAGACCAAAATTTGGATCTCTAAGCCTTGGATGCTAAAAATTATAAGAGAAAGCCAAATTCACTTAGAAGTTACCCATGGTTGATAGTAGAGAATTCATTTTTCTTTAGTGAAGGGTGAAAAATCTTATTAAATTTGTGTTTTACAGCATTATAAAAGTGGTGATTTGAGTTTTTAGCACCGCTCCTTTGAGGAATTGGGTAAGTATTCATAACCTCTTGTTTTGTTTTGAATTTTATAATCAATATATTAAGTAAAGCTGATTTTGTTGACTGAAAGGGGCTACGAATGGTTGGTTTTTAGTATTTAAAAAGTGTTTAGGTGGTTATCGGTGAAGTATTGTCGGGAGTGGGGGTAAATAAATCGATCTAAGGTAAACGCTACTGTAGTCTTGACCGTGATCCTGCCAAGAGTGTTGAAATGATTTTGGGCATAAAGAATGAGAGAAAATTTTCGAATGAGAGAATCATGACTAAGGTCCACAGCTGTGATTCAAACCATATACTTTCTATATTGCAAGAAAAGGGACCATAACCAAGGTCCATAACCGTGACTTCTAGTTGTGAACTTGTATCTTCCTTTTTTCCTTCTTTTCTTTATTTCCTAGCCTTCTAAACTATAATTTAATCTAATCTAGACCTTCTTAAGAGTCTAAATTGGTTATGAAAACTTATATAACAATGATTTGAACTCAAGAGTCAAGTAAGAAATAGGGGAACCATGTTAGAATACGGAATCTTATAAGGTAGTCTGTAAATGTTGTCTTTTATATTGTATATTGGGTGTTGACTTTGGACATACTCTTGGTATAGATACAAGTGATGGTATAAGTTGTCCTCCAAATCTAAGTATGAGATACATAGTTGTTTGTTGTGCTTTACTAAATTAATTGATTAACTGGATTAACTGTAGACATGGACTTATTAACTTTTATGCTACTTGTGCCTGGCTTCGACCTTTCATTGGTAGGGTCCAGTGAGTTGGTGAGACATCTGGTAATTGTATGCGACTCACCTAATGGAGGTTCTATATTGGGATGACCTAGTTAAATTTTAGGAAGGGTTATTTTGATGATAGATAGGATCTACACCAATACTAGTATTTATATATATATATATATATATATATTGTATGTATAGGAGTCATAAGTTATTCTAAGATCTATGATGCTAGAATTGTGTTGTTTGCTAGTTAATAAATAAAATAATTAAAATGTACTTGTTACATTAGTTATGTATATTTGCATGTGAACTCTTGTTATATGTGGTATGTGCATGTGTTTTTAGTGTTTTGTACTAAGCATAGCCCACCCTTCGGGGACTCGTTGTTTTTCAGTTGCAAGTACAGATTCTAAGGAGAATATGAAATTTTATGAGGAGTTTGACTATAATTACTATTAACTATTACTTGATGAGGAGACAAGCTATTACTACTTTTACAATGGGACAGGTTTCACTTAGTAATTAAATTGGATATATATTAGATACTATTTAGGAGTTTTGAACAATTATTGTATTATAGATTTTATTTTTCAGATTGTAGGGATTGCTTGTGACTCTCTATTGATTATATATATTGTTTGAAGTGTTAGACTCCTTGTTTAGAATTATGAGTTTTATTTAAATTAAATGTAGATAAGTTTGAGAAGTTTTAGTAGCTGAATAGAATGATTATAGGTATTATGTACTTGAAATAAGTGGTTAAACACTCTACCCTTATTTAATATTTGAAGAGATATTCTATGTAAGATTGGTGATATTTATTAATTTGTAGATTATAGACAAGTGGTGGCTTAGTAGGTGCTTTAGTGTGTTGGCTTCTAAGGCTGACACGTGGCAAGGCTGTGGCTTCTTGAGTTCCAAGGTGTTACAGCAAACGAACCAAGCTAATTCATAAATTGTTCAAGTTTTACTTAAATTCGATTCGATAATAGTCAAGTCGAGCTTAAGTTCGAGCTACCTAAGTAGTGAATCAAGCTGAGCTTGAGCTCGAGCTTAAGTTTGAGCTACTCAATAAGCTAATCGAGTTGAGATTAGGCTTTGAAATACTAAACTTGTTATGTTTGTGAACCTAATGGAGCTTGATGTAGTTTTTTATTTTCTTTTTAATTTTTTAAATATAAGTGACTTCAAGGTTATTTATAAAAAATTCGAACTTAATCAAGTTAATCAATCTAAATTTGAGCTTACCATATATATCTTCAAGCTAAGTTTGAGCTCAAAATTTTTAGCTCAATCAAGCTCGAGCTTTGAGTTTTCAAATCAAGCTCGAGTAATATTTGATGTGTCTCCGGGATTAGACATGTGGAGAAGTACCACAATGTAGCAAACAAAAAATAAACAAGAAAAAAAGTTAGTGAAGTCTAGGCAGCTATCGAATGGATATAATGCACCACTCGATCTTATTTGACCTACAATCCGCCAGATATGACATACCGGTTCGAATTGAATAACCACTTGCCACTACTTTTTACTAAAGAGAATAGATAAAAGTTGAACGATAATGAGAACACTAAGGTTACTTAACGTAAATAATTCTGTATTGATTAGTTGATTGTCTGCATACAAAAAAGCAAGGTTTATATGCCTATCCACTACAGTTACTTTATATGCATGAAAAGACAAAAGGATATTCTATAATTAGGTTACATGAGACATATTAAAAGGGGGTAAAAGAGACAGAGTATTAAGTAAAGAAAAGAAAGAATCATTCTAGAAGGTTGTATTTAGAAGACACGAGTTGTTTGGTGGTTAGACATTAGGAATATGATATAAGGTAAGTGGAAATAGGAAAGCGTTGTAGTCAGGGGTCGACCTGATCTAGATCAGGTCGAGAGCCAATCAATCTAGTAAAGAAGTTAATTGAATTAGAGTTAGATGCCTATGGTCAGTTGGGGAGCTTGTCTCGGCTAGTCTTGGGCTAACTTCTAGAATAAGATTTCGTTGCTAAGTAAAAGCATGTCTGATACATGTGAGAATTTGATAAATAGGTCGATAAGAGATCAGTTTGGCATAGGGATCCCTATCTTGGCTTTAGTTTCGAGCTAGTATTCTTCGCGTGAGTCCTCTAGCTCAACTACAAGTGATTAGTCTAAGGGTTTGATTCATATCATCTGCCTGAAGGTCGGAAAGATTTCCCATCAAATCTAGAGGGGCTTTTGCTTCTTCTTCCGGGGCACACTCGGGGTGTTCTTTTGTTGGTTGGTGAGGGATCAGATCAGATACATTGAAGGCGTAAGAAACACCGCAATCATCAAGCATAAGAAACACTGTAGTCATCAGGCAACTAAATCTAGTACGCGTTACGGTTGATCTTCTTTAGGATTTTGAACGGACCATCAGCTTGAGGAGATAGTTTGTTCTATCTTAAGTGTGGGAATCGTTCTCAGCTGAGGTGTATCCATACCAAGTCTCTTAGGTGGAAGGAGACATTTCAGTAGCCTCGGTTACTAATTTTGTGTTGTCTCTGATTGAATTTGGCGATCTTCTTGGTTACAGACTGGTGTAGTTTATGCAATTCTTAGGCTTGGCCAACTCCGGATTGACTCTCTTTAATAACTGCTAGAGTGCCAATCATATCCAGGGGAATAGTAGGGTAAGACCATAGACGACCTCGAATGAGGTCTTCCAAGTAGTGCTATAAACAGTTTGGTTGTATGCAAACTCCACAGCCGGTAGACATAAATCCCAATCCTAATCCCTCGAGTTCTTTCCTATGACAACTCTGAGCAGATTGTCTAGCGTCTTATTTATCACTTCAGTCTAAGGGTGGCTACTAGAGTTGAATACAAGTTTAGTTCCAAGTCTTTTTCAAAGAATCTTCGAAAAATAGCTTAAAAATTTTATGTCCCGATTTGAGACAATAGTCTTTGATACCCCATGTAGTCGGATAACCTCTTGCAAAAATAAATCAGCAATATATAAAGCATCATTAGTTTGATGGCATGGAATGGAGTGCGTCATCTTGTTAAGGCGGTCCATTACAACAAAGATATAATTTTTCCCTCTGGATATCTGGGGAAACCCTAGGACAAAGTCTAGGCTGAGGTCGGCCCAAGGTAAGGTTGGTGTTGGCAGCGACATATATTCTCCATAGGGTTCTTTCTTCCTCTTAGCTCGCTTGTACTCTTTACAACTGCTAACTACCTTGTGGACATCCTTGGCTAAACTTGGTTAGTAAAAGTTCTCCTTCAACAGAGTAGCGGTCTTGGTCTCCCTAAAGTGTCTTAATAATCTACCATTATGAGCTTCCTTGATCAATAGCTCATGCGTGGAACAGTTTGGTATGCACAACCTTTAGTCCTTGAACAGACAACCTTCCTTAAGATAATATCCCTTGATAGTAATTCCATCTCTACACTATTCTATGATAAGGTTGAAATGAGGATCACGAGCGTACTACTCTATAATGAGTGAGAATCCCAATAATTTGGTTTACAAAGTAAGTAGCAAGGTTTATCGACGTGACAAAGCATCTACGACCACATCCGCGCTTCCTTTCTTATGTCGAATAACGTAAGAGAAACCTTCCATAAACTCCAACCACTTGGCTTACCTCTTCGAAAACTTATTATGACTCTTTAAATGCTTCAGAGACTCATGATCTGTATAAATAACAAATTCTCGTGGAAGCAAATAGTGTTGCTAAACAGTAAGGGCTTACTAAAGAGAGTACAACTCTTTCTCATACATAGAATAGTTTAAGGCCAGACCACTAAGCTCCTCGCTATGGTAGGTGATGGGTCGTCGCTCTTGCATTAAGATAGCGCTAATTCCTACTCTAGATGCATCGCATTCCAATTCGAAGGGTTTGTTAAAATTTGGTAGTAAAAGGACAACGCCGAGGTGAGCTTCTCCTTGATCTCCCTAAAGCTTTGCTCAGCTTGATCGTTCCACCTGAACCCTTCATTCTTCTTTGTTAGCTCAGTTAGGAGGGCAGCTATGGTACTGAAGTTTTTTATAAATCACTTATAGTAAAAAGTTAGGTCATGAAAGCTTCGAACCTTAATGACATTCTTGGGAGTTGACTACTCAAGAACAGCTCGGATCTTCTCCTCATCTGCCCGAAGTCCTTCCCCTAACACCATAAACCCTAGGAAGATCACCTCTTTATGGCATGACGTACATTTCTTTACATTTCCATACAACTTCTCAGTTTGTAAAATGTCAAATACTTTGCGAAGATGTTGAATATGGTCATTTAAGTTGACATTGTATACCAACATGTCATCAAAGTACACGACTACACATTTTCCAATTAGAAGGCGCATTATATGGTTTATCAACCTTATAAATGTGTTTGGCACATTAGTAAGTTTGAACGGTATAACTAACCATTCATAGAGTCCATGCTTAGTCTTGAAGGTAGTCTTTCATTCATTGCTTGGCTTCACGTTAATTTGGTGGTAGCTACTTTGCAAATCAATCTTCGAAAATATTTTGGTGTCACAAAGCTCATCTAACATATCATCAAGCTTCGATATCGGGTATTCGTACTTGACAGTAATTCGGTTGATTGCTCGGTTGTTAATGTACATGCGCCATGTTCCATCCTTTTTAGGGACGGGCAAAGTTGGTACAATATAAGGGCTTATGCTCTTTCTTACATATCCTCACTCTATGAGTTTATCCACCTGTGTTTTCAGCTGGATAGCTTGCTTAAGGTTTATCCTATATGCAGGTCAGTTTGGCAAGGTGGCACCTAGCTACAGGTTAATACAATGCTCAATGCCTCGGATTAGAGGTAGTTCTTCCGGGAACGGATCGAAAAACTCATTTAGCAAGCTTCAAATTTCATCGAGGATATCCTCCAAATCTCTTATTTCCAACAATCTTCTGATCAACAAGAACATATGTTCCTTAGCCTTTTTAGCAGATTGAAGCTTTCTTTGGCTCATTACTAAGGCATTCTTCTTACTAGCTTGGGTAAGCTAATTGTGGGTTCCATTTACTTGGGACAAGGTTCAGGGTTGCAACACAATCTTCTTTTCATCCTTAACAAAGGCATAAGTGTTCTTATACCCATCATAAGTAACATGTTGGTTGAACAACCAAGGTCTCCAGGCAGTAGATGTGAAGCTCCCATAGGGACAACATCGCATACTACTTGATCCTTATACATTCTCCCAGTATTGAATGGTATGGTTACTTATTCAGTTACATGCAAAGCATCCTTATCATGAAGCTAATGTAGCTTGTAAGGTTAGGAATGCTTTGAGGTCAGTAGACCCAACCTCTGTACAAAGGACTTTGTAACAACATTAGTATAGCTTCCCCTATCCACAATGATTGTACATAATTGCCTTTGACGGTACACTTGGTATGGAATAGATTCTCCCTCTAGTCCTCCCTAGAGTTTAGCAAGGAACTCAATACTCGTCTCGGGATTAAGATCATCACTTCTCTCTAGTCGGCATAGACACAGGTCTCCTCTTCCTTTCGGCTTCGGGTTTCCCAACATCTTCTTCTTTAACATCTTCTTCTTTCTTAGGCTCGCTCTCATCGATGTTGTCCACTATATCTCCTCGGAGCATCATAATGTGTCGGTTTGGACAATCAGTGGCGATATGTCAAAGCCCAAGCATTTAAAGCATTTCACCTTGTTGGTCTTCCGTCTGGAGGTCTAACCTTTCTCGTATATCCTTAGGGTCGGCCTAACCTCAGCTCAACCTGTTTGACTGGCTTGGCCCTATTGGCTTACTCAACTGTCATTAGATTAGTCATTCCTATCATCAGCCCTGTATGACCTCCTTAGCTTTACTTGAACAAGTTAGCGTAGAATTGGGGTTGAAAGAATGTTGGCCTGCACTTCTCCTCCATTTTTTGACCCTTTGCACTATCTTTATCGCCTTTTTCAAAGTATAAAATCTTTGCACCTCTATGATGTGGCAAATTTCATATCGAAGTCTAAAGATGAATCTTGACATAGTGCGAGCCTCGCGTTTTTCTACGTCAGCTCGAATCATAAGCATTCGGAACTCTCTGACATAGTTATAAATAGATCGGCTTCCTTGACGAAACTTCTGCAATTTTGTAAATGTATCTTATAGGTAAGTCTCGGCTACATATCTACCTCTTAATAACCTTTTCATCTCATCCTAAGTTCTAACACCTCGCCTTCCATCCCTTGTTTTGGCTACATTAAGATTTTTCCATTACATAGTGGTATACTAAGTAAACTCTAGTGCAACAAGTTGGACTTCGACAGCATTTGTATACCCATAATATTCAAACACCTTCTCGACCTTTTCTTCCTACTTTAAGTATTTATCTACATCTTTACTTCTATTGAAAGGCGAGATTTATACCTTGACATTGTCTAGCCATCAAAGGACTCGGTGTCCTCATATTTGCACTTGGTAATAGTTAACTTCTTCTTCTTTCTCCTTAAACTCTTTAACATCCAGCTCCTCATCATCTTCCTCAATCTCCTCCAACTCTAGTCTTCGTCTAGTAGCTTGATCTGCTACTCCTCCAGCTTATTGTAGTTGAATTGGGCGATTGGTTTGATGACCTTGGCTTTGGTGTCTCTTAAGGGCATTTTCTGATGGGTTATGGTGTTGTACACCATGGGATTGTTGTCTATTAACTTACATTGTTGTGACTAGATTCTTAATAAGATTGGTTAGTCTGTTAAGTTTGTCATTAATCAGCACTGGGGTATTATTAACATTATGATCATGACCAAGTTGAGTACCAATACTCTGGTCAGTAATAAGTCCCTAAACACTTGAATTTGACATGGTGTAATACCTCTCGGACAGATTAGTAACTCACTAACAACTTTGATACCCAATAATCACTCGAACAGAATTGTAGGGAACTTGCTTTGTTTTCGTAGTGAAAAACAGAGTAATAATGAAACTACACTTACACACACACATTGCAGTAGCTACGGAAAGGAACACAGTAATCACTAACAGTAAGGTAAACCCAAACTTCACTGTAACTTCATACAATCCCTCACGGAACTGTGCTCTGATACTAGTGAAACTGATGTGTCTTTAAGGTTGGATATACGAAGAAGCACCGTAACGAAGCAAACAAAAAACAAATAGGGAAAAAGTTAGTAAAGTCCAGGAAGCTACTGAATGGATATAATGCACCACTTGATTCTACTTGGCCTACAATTCGCCGGATATGATACATTGATTTGATCTGAAGGGTCACTCGCCACTACTCCTTACTAAAGGGAATAGATAAGAGTTGAATGATAATGAGAACACTAAGGTTACTCAACATGAATAATTCTGTATTAACTAGTCGATTGTCTGCATACAAGAAAATAGCGGTTTATATATCCATCCACTAGGGTTACTTTACATGCATGAAAAAACAAAAGGGTATTCTATAATTAAGTTACATGAGACGTACTAAAAGGGGGTAAAAGAGACAAAGAATATTCAGTACAGAAAAGAATCATTCTAGAAGGTTGTGTTTAGAAGACACATGTCGCTTGGTAGTTGGACATTAGGAATATGATTCAAGGTAAGCAGAAATAGGAAAGCATTGCAGTCAGGGGCTGACCTGATCTGGGTTAGGTTGGGAGCCAATCAATCAGGTAAAGAAGTCAATTGAATTAGAGTTAGACACCTATGATCGGTTAGGGAGCTCAGCTCGATTAGTCCTAGGTTATCTTTTAGAATAAGACTTCGCTGCTAGGTAAGAGTATGTCAGACACATGTGAGGATTTAACAGACAGGTCGGTAAGAGATCAGTTTAGCATAGGGATCCCCATCTTGGCTTTGGTTTCGAGTTAGTATTCTTTGCACGAGTCTTTAGAGTCCTTTAGCTCAACTATGAGTGATTGGTTTAGGGGCTTGATTCTTATCAATATTGTATTGATTTGACTAGACTCAACTCGATTATATCTCTAGATATACATAAGGAACCTGTTTATTAAGCAGGTTCGTAAATGGGTTTAGATGTTGAAGCTAAATTCGGACACATTTATAGTTGGGTCCAAACACATTTAGCTTATTTAATAATTGTGTAAAGTTTGGCTCACATAAACCCATTTAAAACAATTCCATGTCATGTTCATGTTAGTAGGCCTAATGTTAAATTGCTAGCCCTAATCAATACTTATTTAGTGATTACTAGTACAATCCAGTTTTCTTTTATCTAAATGCTTTCCATTTAAACTCTACATCCCAATAACAACTTCCTATAATTCCAACTTGAGACTAGCTATACATACATTAATAAAGATTCACTTATTTACATTTTGGCATCAACACCTACAACTATTTCAAGCTCCATTTACTATAGAACAAGCAAGTACAGTCAACATAATAATAATAATTTTGGTGAATTCTCTGTCTTGCATATCTATCTTGCATAGACAAGCATAAAATCAAATTCACTTAAGAGTCTTTTGCAAATCCTTAACTTGCTTAAATTACTCAAACCTATAAATTAATATTAAATAACATCTAAATAATCAAGGAACATTTTTAAATAAATTTAAATAGGCTCCATATCATCTTTTGGTTTAGCAAAAGTGATAGGGTATAGGGGATCGAGCTAATCAACTGTTAAGTTTTGGGGCTATTTAATGACATGCTTATGTGTTCTCTATGTGCCAAAGACCTATTTAGGAGCTTGCCATGTGTTGGAGACCTACTTATGAGCTGTTTAACTGATGAAGACTTATTTTATGAGCTCTTATGAAGACCTATTAGAGAGCTCTCTATATAAGGATATGTTGAATTGTTCATGTGAAGACCTTTTAGAAATAAGGAATTCTTAATGAGTTTGGATGAAGAGCTCTTTTTAGCTAAAGCTAACATAGATAGATAAGTCGGCATAGCTAAGTTAGCTCAAATTAGGTCGGGTAAGTAGGTTGTCAAGTTGGCAAAATTTCAAGTCAACCTAAAACAGGTCATTAAAGTCCCAATAGCTCATCACCTGAATAGCTTATTTGATTACCTATTTTTAGTTATTTTATTTGGAGTTCTTATTTCTTGTATTGTTCCCAAATTGTCCCCATGCTTAATTTTGCATTTATAGGAATGCCACTAAGATATTTTTTTAGTCCTTTTATTTACAAATTTATCATTATGTATAAATATGACACATGTATAAGGTTTTAAACAGATTTTGCATATCAACGATAAACTCTTTGAGTCTTTTCTCTTTAAAGCCTCTTCCCTACCTACTCTTACTAATCCCTTTAACAAGAATTATGGTGAACAACTTGTTATGCTTCGAAGTCGTAGAATTACAACAGTCTCGCCGTGTAAACTATCCTATGATAGTAACTGGTCTTACAGTGCCTATCATAGACATGATCTACATAAGATATCGACGAGATCTCGCTTTAAAGTAAACAATTCAATTAAAATTTGACTAAAGTTACAGTAAATATTAAAGCTTCAAGTCAACATGTAAATATAATTACATGTACATTGCTGTAGAATTTCTACGTGATTCTACATCATATCATAACAGTCAGTTAATTTACATATCAACTATCAGTTTTTCAGTCTTAAACTATTAAAAAGACTCTAGATATACATTAAATACTAGGGGAATTGATCCTCACACCCTAGGCTTCAAAAGAATTAATCTCTGGATAGTTATAGGGTGGCATATTACTTGAAGTATTCAGAGATCAGGACTTGCAAAAGGATCTATACATGTATGAGCAACTATAGTTCAGTAAATTAAATTGGAGACTCATGAATGTCTACAAACACAAACACAAACACAAACAAGATTATCAAATAATTATTTTCATGTAATGCAACAAACAAGTGTCATCACACAATATAGTTCGGTCTATTGCGAAATCAGAGTAATTTCACCGCTTTAATCCGGATTAAAGAGTTTTCATATTATGTAACAGCTTACAACCAAACTCAAGATTGTGCAATAGAAACATTACTTCTCCTAAGACTATCTTTTGAACCAATGCCCTTATCCTCACCGCAACCTCCTCTTCTATCACTTAGTTCAGCTAAGGATAAGGAAAAGACCAATTTGCTATCCAGCGCTATCTTTTTTGAAAGTGTCGGTGTTTGGTTGGAAAATTCTAATGATCCCCTAAAGGGTTGTAATGCATGACAATTTAAGGTTTTTGGATCGAATAAGATTAGGTTCAATTTAGGGTATTTAGACAAATTTACACCAATCCAGTCATTATAATCATCAATCACAACATAAATTCCAACACGAAGTTAGATGCGCAAATATATACATAAAACTATTTACAATCACAATCATACACGATCCTAAGTCTCCAAGTACCCTAAGATAGTACTCCAAATACGATGAAGTAATAAACCCAACTTACCTAGAATTCTCAATTGTTCAATTACTAAATTGCAGGTTGATTTGTCTCTGCGTATCCTATAATATAAATATGTCTTTTTAGTGTTTATACTTTGATGATACATATTTTAAGTTATAATTTAACTCGCTTCTCCATATATACCTATTATTTACTAATAATTCACTCTACATTAGCTCAGGGTTCAGGTAATTGAGGTATTCTAATTTATTCAGTAAACTCTAATCCTAATTCAGGTATCAGATTTACTTTTGATGTGAAAAAATTTTACATTTTTTATTCAATTACCTAAAATTAATTTTTGTTTCAGATTTATTTTGTATTGATATTATTATTATATTATCCAATTTAACCTAATTTTTTCATATTTATTAAAATTCCAATTTCACATATTCTTAATTTCCTACAATTACCACATAATTCCCATATTAATTACACTTAATACTCTAAAGACTAAGATTAGATTTCCACATCAGAGATTAATGCCCTTAAACATCTAATTACCTTCTAATTCAATAATTAATCATTTAATCACCTAATTAAGCTAAAATTACACATTTTTTTTCATCATTCTAGGGCTAAAAATTTACTTAAAAATTTTGAAAATTAATTTAAACAAAAATGGCTTCATAGCACTGTTCTATATCATTTAAGCACTCTACAGAAAAAATTTAAGCTCCAAACTACACTTCTAAGTCTATTTATTTCTAATTCTAATTATGTTCAAGTTTATCTAATTTCTTAAGAACCCTATATTTACAGACGTGATATAACTTAATCACTATTTTTTCCTAAATCTATATACAAATAAACTTTAGAATAATAAATTTCATAATTTTTTGGACAAAATAAATAATTTTAAGGAATTTTACAAAATTGGAGAAGATGTGAGACTCATCTAGTTTGAAGGCTTTTTGGCCTCCAACACCGGTTCAGGTATGTCAGTCGGTCCAGGCAGTGGGTTTAGAGTGGGGTGGTGGTGGTAGTGGTGGTTCGGTCCTAGGTGGAAGTGATTTGTGGGTTCGGTTCAAAAGCTTCTACTGTACAGATTTGGGAAATTTTTTTTTAAATCCTAATTTTCTCTCTTGTTTTCAACTCTCCCCAATTTTCCTAAGCTTCTAATTGACCAAATGAACTTTGTAAATTTTCTTGCTATTTATAAGGCTTTAAGGTAATTGTTATGCATCAATTAGACAAGACAATGATTTATCCTCTTCCATTTTTACCTTTTAAGTGTTTAATTCTAATTGGCCAAAATTTTTTTTTTAATTCCTGACTTGCCACGACCAAATTTGGATTATTCCCTATTCCTTTTATTTTTTTCTGATTTTTCCTTAATTATTTATAATTTTCTTTAATTTTTAGCTATTTTCAGGAAATTTAGGTAATTTCGCGTATTTCTATTTATATGTAAATATATGTGGGGTACAAGCAAACACTCCTAAATATTATTTAGGTCATTCTATGATTTTTAGTGTACATATAATTTATCTCTAGCGATTTATTAGTTATTGAGATGCATTTTACGCACTTTCGATAAATAACAAGTAATATACTTAAAATTTGAAAATTTTATATTCTCTTATTTTATTACTTTTTTTTTTTAATTTAAACTTATAGGGTCACTTTTACTAATATTTCTAGCTTTAGTTTATAATTTAGGTTTGATTAGATCCTTTAACTGATTGTCCTAAATTTTTTGTACTAAATTCAATCCTACGATTATTTGATTTATGTTAGGGCTTACATAACCCATCTAGCTTGGACTAGTGAATCACATTTGACAAGTTAATTAGTTTTTGTGTAACTTTACAATGTGTCATATTCATAGAATTAGTGCTTGGGTTTGCTAAACCATTGACTTCCATTTGTTCTTCAGACTATCTTGTAGTTTGGAACCACCCATTTTGGTTACGTATGATACCGATGCCATGAGTTCATCCACAATTTCATATTAAAACGAATATCTAAGGTATTTAAGATTGATTGCATAAACTTCTATTCTAATTTCTCATAGTAATGGTGTAACACCCCTTACATACTATGAGAAGGAACTGTAATCATTGAGGAACTTTTTGGTGTAGTAGTTTGGAGCATATTGAAACTCCAAAGTTAAGCGTGATTAAGCTGAGTCAATCCTATGATGAGTGACCTCTTAGGAAGCAGCTGTACTAAAGGATAAAATTGTACAATGTTTCATGCTAAAGCAAACAATATCTCGATAGGAGGATTTGAACCTGTGTAACAAAATTGATGAGGACATAAATTCTGTAAGGAGAGTGAATTGTAATACCTCTTACATGTTATCATAAGGAACTATAGTCATCGAGGCACCTTTTAATTTAGTGACTCATAGCACGTTAAAACTCCGCAATTAAGTATGTTTGGGTTGGGTCAATCCTAAGATAGGTGATCTTGACGTGCTCCAAGCCGCTACACCAAAAGGCATATCAATGATTTAAAGTTCAGTCACTTAGCATGTAAGGGAGTATTGTAATCTATTTCCCTTACAAAATTGATGTCCTCGTTAATTTCATTATATAAGTTGAAGACTACTACTAAGCAGGGACTTGCCCTTTTGGGTAGTAGAGTACTTTGATACTACCTTTAACGACTTGGTTAGAACTTCTCCTATTGAGGTATTATTTGCTTTGGTGTAGAACATCGTACGATTTTGTCTCTTAGTATAGCTACTTCTCAAGATATCACCTATCCTAGAATTGACACAATCTAAGCACACTTAATTTCGGAGTTTTGACATGATTTACCACTATATTAAAAGACGCCTTAATGATTATAGTTCCTTCTTATAGTATACAAAGGATATTACAATTCACCCCATTTATAGAGTTAACATCCTTATTAATTTTGTTACACAAGTATACGACCATAATCAGGCAAAGACTTGCCTTTTTGATTGGTGGAATGCTCTCATACCACTTGTAATAACTTAATTAGAACTTCTGCCACTGAAGTATTATCCACTTTGGCATGAAACATCACACGGTTTTATTCTCTAGTGCGGTAGCTTCCTAGGATATTACAATAATGAAGTGCCAAGAAACACCTCTTCAAGTTTATTAGACTCTTGATGTCAATGGACTTGACGATAATCTCGTTGGAGCTTTTTTTTATATTAGGGACGAGTGGCGTCCACAACATGTTGCAAGTGATGAACGACCAAAGTTGAAGCCCTTGACACTGCTGAACCATACTCAAGGCAAATATTTAAAATAGCCTTTTATAATATTATATGCTAATTTCATAAATAAAACTAGCTTTTAACAAATATTCAAAATTTTGTAGTTGTCTGAATATTGATTTCATTAGGCTCATATCTACTATCAATCCATGCAATTATTGAATGAATTTATTACTTGTCATATGAGATTGTGCTATACATATAGACTTTCTTAAATAATGAAATATGATCCAGTCTATAAACCAAGCCAAACAAAATCAAACCAAATCGAAGTTTTGTGGTTTGTGAAAATTTTCGATTTATGGTTTGTGAAAATTATTAAATCGAGCCATGTTGTTGGGTTTAAAGAATAAAAATTCCAAACTGCATTTCATGTTTATGATTTGAATTGATTTGGAGGAAAAACTAAACTAGATGAAACCCTATCAATCCCACTCATCATGTCAATGAGGTTTTGTATCCCTTGTGATGGGCATGCTGCCTGTGACCTAGGCGGCATTCCCTTAGATAAGTTTCATTCGAGTGGTCCGTTTATGTTTCTTTTATTTCAATTCATTAAATTGCTTTTTTAAATTGAAAAAATAAAGACCATTATTCAAATCACCATTTCCTCAAAACACTTTCTTACAACAGGATGTTTCCCCTCATTATAGAATACACCCCTAAAATGTAACGGGAAAACCTAATCCTAAAATAAACGAAAGAAAATCTGCATGCAGTATAAAAATTTAACAATTTGGAGACATGTCGTCATGAGCACCCAGTGTATAATATTTTACACGCATGTGTTAGTTCCAAACTGTACTGATGGCTATGCAACATCCCCTAACAAAACTGAATGGTAAATCCGGCACCATCTAACAATGTAAGAAGGAGATGCTAACTTTTGAATCTCATATAAATGAAATATACAAAAATGACAAGAGTAGCATAAGTAAATAACCTGTTGAATAGTCTAGGCTAAATCTTGACAACCACCTGTTTAGCTGAGCTCTTTTTCACGACCCCCTGAGCACAAAGTTCATCCAGTAATTGCAGTGCTTCATTAGCCAATCCTTCATAGGCTATGCCTTCAATAAGAATGGTATACGTGACTTCTGTTGGTTTGCAATTTCTGGAAACCATATAAGCCAAGAAGTCAATAGCACGATCAGTTTGCCTTGCCTTACATAGCCCCAACATAATACAGTTGTAAGTGATAGCATTTGGCTTTACACCAAGACCTTCCAACTCACGGAAAAACTTGATTGCTTCATCAATTTTTCCGTCTCTACTAAGGCCACCAATAAGTGAGGAATAGGTAATGATATCAGGTCTCAGACCCTTTCCACGCATCTCATCCAAAAGCTCGATTGCATGTTCCGTCTTGCCCACCTTGGACAGCCCATCTATTACAGTGTTGTATGTGATCAAAACTGGAGAGCAACCCTTGCTGCTCAACTGATTAAGTATCTCAACAGCAACATCAACCTTCCCATCCTTGCATAATGCTGTGAGCAAAGTATTGTAGGTCACAATGTCAGGGTAACAACCTCTAGATACCATTATACCCAAATACTCTATTGCTCTTTCCATCTTCTTCTCTTTGCAAAACCCATGAAGAAGGGGATTGTAACTTAAAGAATTTGGTGTGCAACCATGCTTAGGCATCTTTTCCAAAACATCAATTGCTCGACCCAGTAAACCCTTTCGGCACAGGAAGTTGATCAGGATATTAAATGTAACAACACTAGGAGAACAACCCTTTCTAAGCATATCAGCTAGAAGCTTCTCAGCATCCATCCACCTTCCTGTGCTGCACATACTACGCAAGATGATATTGTGTGTAATCACATTAGGTTGGCAACCATAAGATGGCATGTTATTCAAGAACTTAATCGCTTCATCCAACCTTCCCTCCTTACATATTCCATTAATTAGAACATTATAGGTAACTATGTCAGGTGTACATCCTTTATGCCTCATCTCATCTAGGAGCTTCATGGCCTGCCTGACCCCAAACTCCTTGCAGGTTGCTTCAATCAGTATAGTATATGTAATAACATCTGGATAACAACCCTTTTGCAGCTGCATATCCAGAACTTCCATTGCTTGTTTCAGCTTCCCATTGTCGCACAAAGTTCGTAATATCGTATTATACGTGACTACATCTGGTGCAACACTCATACGATCCAAGACACGCAAAGCACTGTCGATCTCCCCAGACTTGCAATATCCACTGATTAAAACATTGTAAGTTATAACATCGGGAGCAGCCCCAGATTCCTCTAGAATTTCCATAACTCGAGTTGCCTTCCGAGTTTGACCAAGCTTACAAAAACCCCGAATAAGACTAGTGCAGGAAAGAATATCTGCTATATCCCCGTGATAAACCATGCTCTCAAGAAACTTAAATCCTTCTTCTAATTCTCCATTCCGGACCAACTGGCGAAGGTGATTGTTACTCTCTAATTCCTCAAAACTATTGGAAGAAGACGACGAAGAAACTGAGGCGGAGGTTCTCCCGTTTATATACCCATGTGGGATTACTTTATCTTCCCGGTTTCGTAATCTCTCTCTGCGATTTATCGTCTCAACTTGAAAACCAGCAAGAACAGGATTTTTCCGAACCTTTCCATACCCTTTAGAGCTACCAAGTTGCTTTCTTTCCACGCAACCGTTGGAAGAAACAACAAAAGGAAACGCCTTTCCAGAAAACTCTTTAACTGCGCTACAATTAGTACTAGAGTTAAACCGAACTTTACATTTAGAATTCCTAGTTTTAGTGTATTTCTTGTTGTGATATTGGAGAAACAAGCAGAAGCTATCATGGGAATGAGTTGTTCCCACTGTCAGAACCATGTTACTTCAACTATAAGTACAATGTTCCAGAGAAGCAATTTAATAAATAGGTTCCGAACACGAGACTACGACATAACATGATAAGAAAAGAGTTGTTGAAGAGTGGATCTTACTTTGTTGGACATCTATTGGAGCGAGACGTAGAATTTATCCGCCAAGAGGCTTCAATGGGGATGATGCTGCGCTCTTGGGTAAAGAGAAGTAAGGTCGCAATGTAAAGTACCGAGGACTGAGGTTTACAGAAACAGGCAGAAGATATTTTGTTTCGAGACCACCGAATCGCTGCGACACGGCTCGGGCCTCAAGCCACGAAGCCCAAAGATCAACAGAGATGCTGGGCCTCATATGTATATATGGAATCTGGAAATGGTTTCTAACTTCTGTTAATCATGCAGTTAGGGTTCCTTTGTATTTTCATATCTTGCAGTCCGGATAAACTCACCTTTTAAATGGTGTCCCCAGCCACGGTGTTACTGATTTAATCCTTTTTTGGACAATGTCTTCGTGCTTTATTGCGTTTGTTGAGTGTTATTTATTTTGTTTCTTTTTCTGTTATTTTTTATCATAGGATTATCAAACTCGAATTAATCTTTACGGTTTAATTCGATTTGATTCCAATTTTCAATGGAACTTGATTTTTTCCTTAATTTTTTACCCATTCACTTATCTGGATCAGCCACCTAATTCAGATATGACAGCACCGTTTAATCATGTTTAGGAAGAGTTGCTTATTGTGCTTTTATTTGTTATGTTGAATTGCTTTCATTTAATATAGTTTATAAGGCTCCTAAATTTTCAAGATTTTCTGGTTTTATTCTTTCGGTTGGTAACCAAAGTTAGCATGGAGGATGTTTGATGTAACCATGTTAGATTTTGGGCAATGATACTAAAGTCACCTCGATCTGGCACTATGTTCAATCATTTCGGTATCACGGATATGGACATGATAATAGTGGGTCTTCACCACCAAAAATTATATTTAGTCAATTCATGCTGCGTGGTAGCCATAAGCAGATGACTGCCAACGCAGGGAATCCACTCACTTATATAGTTTATATGAATCCTTCTATATCGCTCATACCATCTTTTTGTCCTAGTGCACGAAGAGATAAACCATCCCAAGACATTCAATTTTGGCATTTGCTTTGGTAAATTGAGATAAATGAGTAGAGTTTATATCACTTCCAAGAAAATGAGCAAAAGTATTTTACGAGCATCTTAATTCAACTTGAAATGCAACTAGAGTTGTCCAATTGTCCAATAGTCTAAGCTTCTAATGTGATGAGACAACAAAGTCCCTAGAAAAATATGTATATGGTCATTTCGATTATTTGGCTTTTGGCTCAATTTAATGCCATTGACCATTTTGACCGACTAGTGATAATGATAGGAATTAGACCATCAAATCTTTGACTTAAGCTCGAGCTTGAGGGTTTGAGAATTTGGCTAAGCGAATTCTCTTGTACTAACCCGCACTTCATGAGTCCAAGTTGCTTCAATCTGCTAACCAACTACCTTGTTTGAGCCAAACCTTCCTGTGCCTATCGATCATCTCTAACCATCAACTTGATGAATATTGAGACAACAACTTGGCTCAACTAGTCTCCTACTTGGCTAACTTAAATCTGAGTTGTCTAGAGCACGTTCAAGCTAAATTCACCTTGGAAGAGTCTTTATCCCAACTCAATGCCTCTACTCAACAATAACCCAACTAGTCATACAGTTCTGTCTGCTCTACCAAAAGCATTGCCAATGGCCACCAACAATGTATCTAGCCACCACGTGATGGAATATGTCGTATAGATCAGACGCTTTCTTCAATTTTATACCCTTTTACATTCTTTGTACCTTACTTATTTAGGGCATTATCCTTTTAGTCTTTTCCATTTTTTGTAGTTTACGCTAATGTTTTAGGTATAAATACCTTTTTGTACATTGTAACAGCAACACATCTTCAACATTGTTACAGAATATTCTAAGTCTCTTTTTTTTTCCTATGATCATCCCTTTCGTTTGCTTACTTGCTTATTTTTCACTCTTATTTTAACTCTTAAGTAAGGCTAGATGGCGAGACCCTCATTGAATCAACTCATGTGTTATATCAAGTTGATTCATGAGTCCTCATAGTTCCTTGGTGCATCATGTCCTCGAAGTTGATCGTAGGTTTTACTTCTTTGCTTCTCTTTTTGCGCATTCTCATTTCCATTTCAAGTTTTCGATAAACTTAGACCCATCTTTGATATGGCTGACCTCCTTCGTCCTTAGGGCGGCTTTATCATCTTCATACCAGAGTAAAGACTTATTTACGTAAGTTGTATTTGCGCTTTCATATAGCTGTGTTGAGAGTAGTATTGGCTATAGTAGTGTACTGTGGTTGTGCAAGAGCTAACTGTGATTGTTGAGTAAGTAGGAGACGTGTTGATTTATTGTTGTGTGTACTCTGTTGTACTTTATTTTGAATTGTGAAAACAAAACAAGTAGTAGCTGCATGTTTTTTTTTTGTAAAGCAGCGAGTTAAGTGTTTAGGGGTTGTAAGTGTATTGCTCTGTAAGAGGCCTTAGTGTTGTTTGTTATTGTAAGCACAAAGTTGGGTAAAAGATGACTGATTCGAGTGTATACCTAGTATTGGAGATGATAATTAATGCGAACCGGTCTAAGGACTAATAAAGTCGGTCGCAAAGGTAAGTCTAAGTTTGCTGAAAGCCTAAAAACAAAGTAGAGAATACGCAAAGAATAAGAGAAGTAAACAAGTAACTCTTGAATAACTCCAAGGATATGACTTGCTAAAGAACTTTCAAGGACTCGTGGCTCAACTTGATATAATGTACGAATTGGTTTGATGAGGGTACTTGCCACCTAACCTTATTTAAGAGTTAAGATAAGAGTAAATTAAGCAATAGAGAGTAATGCTCACGAAAGGAGAAGTGTATATTCAATATCTGAAATATGAGATGATTTGTAGCTACATGTATAGTGGGTATTTATACTTGAAAAGTTAGAGCATCTTACCTAAAATGGAAAAGACAAAGAGGGTAATATCTAAAATAAGTAGGATACGAGGAATAATTAAAGGGCATACTTAAAAATACAGCAAAATGAGTATCTTGTACTGAAGATCCTATTAGGTGAGTGCTTGGACATGTAGCTTTTCGTGGATGGGTCGCTTTCTGGCAGAAGAGGACAAATTGTACAATCAGGTCAGTGACTGTCGAGCCTAAGTGCTTAGCAAACCTAGAGATCTTCCCGATGAGGTATGGAGGCGAATGTATGCTAGGCTATTGTCACCAATATAATCGAGCTTGGGGTCGGCATGGCTAAGTCCAAGCAGCTAATGAGGGATCGGACTATTAGAGTAGTTCCCACTTAAGTTGGTAATACAGTTGGTTAGGGTAGTTGAGTTATAGCCTAAGTACTTATCTGGTCGACAATTGGAGACTATTGATAAACATAAGATGGTTCAACTCAGATAGGGCACTAAGTTGGTAGATTGCAACAATAACTTGGACTCTTTGATTGTCGGGTGAAAAGAAAGAACTCGCTTCACCATGCTTTCTAATCCTTGAGTTCAGGTGCAGGTAAGAGGTTCGGTAGTCTAATTCCTATCATCTTCACCTGGCTAATTGGGATTTGGGATCAAATCTAACCGGTCCTCATTCAAGTTCTCCTCGGGTCAGTAAGAGCTAAAGTTGGCAACATTAAACATGTCTAACACTCTAAAGTCTTTTGGTAGCTCCAACTAGTAAGCATTGTCATTAATCTTCCATAAGATCTTGAAGGGTTTATCAGCTCTGGGAGAAACTTGCTCTTCTTCTTGCTTAGAAACCTATCATTGCTTAAGTGTAGCCATATTTGGTCATTGGGCTAAAACTACTTAGTCTTCCTTCCTTTACTTTTCTCTTTTAGTTTTTTGATAGCTCGATCAATTTGTTGGGCGACTCGTTGGTAGATCTGTTGGATAGACTAAGCTTTGGTCCTTGCTTCTAGATCTTCTTAGTCAATGGGTGACATTAGGGTATGATTGAAGGCCAACTCAAGGTTGAAACTACAAACAACCTTAAATGGGGTGTGCCTAGTGGTAACATGTATTGTTCTATTGTAAGCAAATTTGACTACATGTAAGTAGACATCTTAATTAGCTAAGTTCTTTCCTTCTGCAACTTGGAGCAGTAATCTTAAGGTGTGATTGACTACCTTTGTCTAACCATCGGTTTGGCGATGGCAAGAGGTATTGAACAGCAATTTGGTTCCCATCTAATGCCAAAGGGCTCTCCAGAAATAGCTTAGAAATTTTGGGTCTCTATTTAATACTACACTCCTTAATACTTTGTGCAAGTGAAATATTTTGTACAAAAACAAAGAAGCAATAACCGAAACATCATTAGTTTTGGTGTAGGGCACAAAATGTGCCATTTTACTAAACCTATCAACAACAACTATTATAAAATCTTTGTCTCAAGCAGTTTAGGGTAATCCAAGGACAAAGTCCATACTTAAGTCAGCCTATGGTTTAGTCGGAATAGGTAGAGGCATTGCCTTCCCTTATTCTGTTTAACTCTTTACCTTCTTATAAATAGCGCATCCCTCAATCACATGATACACGTCACGTCTCATTCTATGCTAGAAGAACTTATCATTTAATGGCTCATATGTCATTTGTTCTTTAAAGTGCCTAGAAAGTCCTCCATTGTAGGCTTCTCTTACCAACAATTATGTTATCGGATAGGTCGGCACACATAACTTACCACCTCGAAACAGATAATCATCCTTTACATGGTACTTATCCATTACTCAACCTTCTCCACAATACTTATATAAAGGGTCAAAATGAAAATCATTCTAATGTTATTTTTTAATGCTTGCAAACCCTAACAATCTGGTTTGCAACTTAGCGAGAAGAACATGTCTTCTTGAAAGAGCATCGGCAACCACATTATTCTTACCTTGCTCGTATTTGATGACGAAATTAAATCCTTCCAGAAATTAAATCCATTTAGCTTGGCATTTAAACAGCTTGGATTGCCTTCGCAAGTATCTCAAAGACTCATAGTCTATGTATATGACAAATTCCTTTGGTAGAAAATAATGTTACCACACGTGAAGAGCTTATATTAAGGCCAAAAGTTCTTTGTCATAAATAGAGTAGTTTAATTGTGCTCCTCTGAACTTCTCACTATGATAAGCAATAGGTCAGCTTTCTTGCATCAACACAACTTCGATGCTCATACTTGACGTGTCGCATTCAAACTCAAATACTCTATCAAAGTCTAGTAGATTCAAGATTGGGGTAAAGATCAACCTAGCTTTCACCTTAGCAAAACTCATTTCCTCTTTCTCTCCCTACTTGAAATCCATATTCTTCCTTGTTAGCTTAGTCAGAGGTGCTATTATAATATTAAATCCTTAGATAAAGTGTCAGTAAAATGATGCTAATCCATGGAAACTCCTCACCTTAGCATAAGAGGCTAGGGTTGGCCACTCAACAATGGCTTGTATCTTTTCTTCATCAACTCTCAATCCTTATCCACCAACTACGTAACTTAAGAAGATTGCTTCTTCTTAATAGAAATAGTATTTCTTTAAGTTTTTAAACAATCTCTTTACTTAGAGGACATTGAAAACAACTCTAAGATGGTCAGTATGCATTACCAGGTCAATACTGTAGATAAAGATGTCGTCAAAGTAGACGAAGACAAATTTTATGATCAAATCTCGCAAAACATGATTCATCAGCGTCATGAATGTACTTGAGGCACTTGATAATCCAAAAGGCATGACCATCCATTTGTACAAGCCATGTCAAGCCTCAAAAGCAGTTTTCCATTCATCCCCTTGTCTCATTCGAATCTAGTGGTACCCTAACTTTATATCGATCTTACAAAACACTCTTGCACCATTCAATTCATCTAGTATACCATCAAGTCTCGGGATAGAGTATCGGTACTTGATCGTAATTTTGTTGATAGCTTTGTTATCCATATAAATACACCAAGTGCCATCCTTTTTAAGCATAAGCAATCCAGGCACAGCATAGGAGCTAAGGCTCTCCCTCATATATCCCTTCTCTAATAGCTAATTGACTTGCCTTTGGAGCTTTATAGCTTACTTAGGATTCATTGTATTGGCCGATTTGTTTGGTAGGGCAGTGCTGGCTACCAAGTCGATGCAATACTTTATGCCTCAAAATGAGGGTAATTCCCCTGGCAGTTGCTCTGGAAACAAGTCAAAATATTCATCGAGTAACTCATTGACCTCTTTTAGTAGCTCCTCTTAACCTTCGATTCTAATAGTCTCCTAACTAACAAGAAGGTCAACAGGTCAAATTTAATGGCTTCTTAGAGTTTGGCTCTACTTAAAATCAAAGTCTTCTTAGGTCCTTGAGCAAGTTTCGCTTGCAGCCTGCAGCTTGCTAACTTAACTCAACATTGTAGGGTTCAAAGTGATCCTTCTTCCATCCTTCTCAAACCATAGGTGTTTCTAAATCCATCATGCATAACCCTTTAGTAAAAAAGTCAAGGTCTGCCTAGCAATACATCAAAGGCATACGTGGACAATACATTACAAAGAATTTTATTAGAATAATTTCTAATTGAGATTGGCAACAATACTTATTGTGTAACATATAGTACTCCCTTTTCGTTCAACTAATGCAACTTATATGGCCTTAGATGTGAAATGGTCAGCAACTTAAGTTTCTTAATCAGGTTGGAAGAGGTTACATTGGTGCAACTCCCACTATTTACTATGAGCACACAGACCTATTCATTCACTTTGCAAATGATGTGGAATAGGTTCTCTTTTTGCTCCTCTTCAGTAGAGGGCTCCATACTCATTGTACGTAGGACAATTAGAGTTAACTTATCTAGGTCTTATGCAAGTACATCTTTCTCAACCAATTTGGCATTAACCTCAATCTCTTCCCATCTGGCCAACATACTTAGAGCTACCCTTGGTGGCTGGAAGCCGATTAGACAGGTAAGTTTGATTTTAACTCAATTCTTGTTTAATTTATTTAAATTATTAAATTTATTTAGAAAATTATGAAATTTGGTATTATGAGCTTTTTATGTATGTAAATTTAGGAAAAAAAAATATTAATTTGATGAATTTAGATTTAGAAATATACAGTGCTTAAGAAATCTCACAAACCTAACTTATTTCAATTTAGAAATAAATAGCCTTAATAGTATAGTTTTAAACACAAAATTTTTGTGTAGGCTATTTAAAGGATGTAAAATAGTGCTAAGAAGAGATTCAGAAATGAATTTTCATAATTTTTAAACCTTTAAATCATATATATAATTAGTGATTTTATGTTAAATTAGTGATTAAATGTGTAAATTATTGACTTAATATGTAATTAGGTGTTTTTGGATATTAATTTCTAATGTAGCATGGTGTTTGTAGCATTTAAGGTGTTAGATGTAATTATTAGGTATATTATCTAGTATATATGTAATAGGTAAAATGGTATATTTTAAGTCAATTTTGTAATTTAGGATTAATTAGGTATAAATTCTGATTTAGGATATAATTAGACATTTTGATATGTTATTGGATAATGAAGGATGATGTATGTAGTGTTAGAATTGTTAGATAGGTGATATAAGTGTATAATATGTAATGATACATAATATGTGTATATAGGAATTAAATGGGTAGAAAATATTAGGTAAAAATTAATGGTATTATAATATTAAGAATATGATATAAATCTAATTTGGAATGTGAATTTATGAAATTATATAAAAAATGTAGGTTATTCTTACATTGAGAGCTAATTCGATAGTTAAATTAGGAATATAGTGTACCGTACAAATCAAAATATTAGTTAGGAGCTAAATACAAGATTTATGATACCCAAGTGTTGTAACGCCCTAGAAGAGGGCTTAGTATTTTTGCTTAAAATCTTCATATCACGTATACACTCATTATATAAAGACCACCTTGCAAATTAGAGGTTGCAAGGTTATAACTAGTAAGTTTCTAAGGGTGCTTATTCAATTTACATACATTTGCTTAACCATATATATATCTATAAGTGATTCAATAATCCACAGTCACCAGAATTGTAAAGAGTTGGAATCACCTACCAAACAATAAGAAAGGGTATCTAAATTTCAACAATTATAAAGCCCCTAGACACTTTTAAAAATTTAATTCAACTATCTTAGTTGCTTTTCTAAACTTATCGTTCTACTTTCTCAGCTTGTTGAAGTGCTCTATACTCAATCCTAGCCCAACCCCAGCTTTGTAAGACTTGCAAAAGAAACTATTGAGAGGTAAGCTACATCCAACTTAGTGAATAATCTTCCTACCTTACCATCAGACAATAATAAGTTATTTATCAAATATATGAATGCATATACAAGCATATGCGATGCAAATAATATATATAGCCGATTGGCAACTGTATACAACATGGTTTTAATGCTCACCATTGTTCGGGTTAGAGAGTATTTAGGTACGTTGGGACCTAAGTATTCATGTTCAATACGAAATCTCGTAACAATATAACTACCTTCAGCAATAGACACGATTCGACCTTAAGCACAAGGCGGCACTCCTCGAAGCTGAGTAGTTCCTAAAAGTTGAGGCAAGAACATGATCTCCCTTCCTACTGCGTAGTGTTGATGCCCTTTAACTCATGCTATAAGATGTGATGCATGTTTAGTTTAATTAGAGGCCGAATATTTATTAATTTTGGATTCATGGAGTGGTCAAGCAAATATATTCTAGATACTCTAATGCCTTACGTTCTAATGCAGCAAACAAGGGTGTTTTAAATATTTTAAGATATTTTGCAAGCATAGGTCAACTAGAATAGGCACCTTAAAATGCATTAAGTTCAATTATCATATATAATTAGATAGTGCACTAACTACAAGCATAAAATAGAGTAAAATAGGGGTGCTATACTCACTTAACCTTAAAGTCAAGTACTCCCAATAATCCTCGATAGTCTCGAACTTGGTATCCAAATCACCTGAGTAAGGTAACTAAAGTAAATAAGACTCATCTTAAACATAATCTATTCACTAGTCTCACTATAATTTCCCTATTTTCGCTTATTTCGTATCTTAATCATAACTTTCTTGTTTTAAGTTGGAATCTTACGTTTTTATAGTAAATTTTCATCATTTTTTAGCATTCTTTCATTTGGTGAGATTATTTTTAGGCTTTTAGATCAACAATGTTTTAGTTTAGGCATTACAAGTGTCGAACCCTATTTTGGTTTTCCTTAATTTAACCTATATTAGGCACAATTTGCTTAATATAAATTATTCGACATTAAACTAATGAAACATTTTTCTTTAAAATATGTTTTAAAAAAATTTAGAAAAATTAGAATCACTGACTAGTTATATTGGTAACAAGTGAAATTAGGGTTTCTGGATGGGAAAATCCTAATTTAACCACTAGTCTGTAAATATTCTAAAAATAATTTTTTGGAAAATTAGACTAGAAAAACTAAGTTCAAGGGCTAACCTATTAAGATTATGTCACTATGTAAAGATAAAGAAAATTAATGGGCTTTATTTCTTATAATTTTTTTAAAAGTGCAAAGATATGTATGATATGCAAAAACGTAACTAAAATAAATTTTTTATGATTTTTTTATTACGACTTTTCAAGAAAAAGAAAAAAACGTTTTTTTTTTTAATTTTTTTATACAGTTGCTCTAGAGGTGTTTACATGTCTATGTGTCTACGTATCTACTAGTTGGGATCAAATCAACGTAGTTCTTTTCTTTTTTTTAGAAAATATTTAATAGGTAGATCCTTTTTAAAGAAATCGAGTCGGATTTACGTTAATTATCAAATTATTATTTAAAACCCCCCCTAAAATGATCTAATTTCACAAATCTATTTTTTTTTAAAAAAAAAACCTAACTAACTAAATTTTTTTGAAAAACTCTAATTAAGATTTTATTTATTTATTTTTTAAAAATATCTACGTATCAAGAATTTATCTTCTTTTAAAAGCTAAGTGCAAAATATACTAAGATATGTATCTTCTCCTAAGATACGTAGATTTTGGAGAAAAGATATGCAACATTTCAAAACATACAATTTTTAATTAAAATATGCAGTTTAACTAAAAAAATGAAATTTATCTCTAAAAAATTGCAAAATTTCATTTACTTATAGTCTATTAAAATTTATTAAAAAAAACTTGTGCTAACAAACAAGTTAGAAAAATAAGACGATTACTTAAAAAAATAAAATAAATAATTAACTAAAATAATTTACCTAATTACCTAAACGAGTCAAATTGTATGGTCGAGCTTAAATTTTCAATTTCTTTTATTTAATTTAATTTCCTACTTTCTAATTAATATTAAACCCAAACCTATTTAATACTAATTCTCAACTTAAGAAATTGAGAAATTCTGATTTTTTATTTAGAAAAAATTTTTAGAGTTACTATCCGATCGAAGTAAGGAAAAAGAAAAGAAATCGTAATCAATTGGGTGAATTAACTATGATTTAACTATTGGTTTTTTAAATAAAAAACCAGAAGATTCCAAACTTAGGGGTTAACCTATTAAAGCCTAACGGGTATCATTATCTGTTTATCGAAATTAGGTTTATTTTTCAAATTATAATATTTTTTAAGAAAAAAAATAAAAACTAAAAGAAAAGAAAAGAAAACCTAAGTTTTTATATATTTTATCGTCGCCCTAAAAGTGCCTAAGTACCTATTAGCCGGGATTAGATTATCGTAGTTTTTTTTGAAAACTTTAGTGTGTTGGTTTTTTTTATAAAAGAAAATAATTGGCTGGATTTACGTCTTTATTAACGGTTTTATTTTTATTAAGAAAAATCCTTAAAAGCCTAATTTTTATTCCTAATTTAAAAAAAAAATAATTTTTGAAAAGTTCTAAATTAAGATTTTTATTTTTTAAAAAATGACTAAGTGATAATTTTTTTATTTTTAAGAAAAACCTTATAAACCTAAAAATACGATTTTTAAGAAATATGCAATGTTCTATATGATAAATCTTTTATATAGAAAAGATGCTTAAAACGTAGAAAAGAAAAATTCCTGACTATAGAAAAGATACTTAACTCAGAAAAGATATCTAATTATAGAAAAGATGTCTAATTATAAAAAAGATGTCTAAACCATAAAAAAAAAAAAACCCTCACTATAAAAAATGCCTAAATCATAGGAAAGATATTTAAACTATGGAAAAAATGCCTATTTATACGAAACATATCTAAACCATAGAAAAGATGTTTAAATCATTGAAAAGAAATCCAAACTATGGAAAAAAATATATAAACTATAGTAAAGAAACCTAAACTATGGAAAAAATATCTAACCATAGAAAAGATATCAATTAAAGATTTTTTTTTATTTTGTGAAAATCAAAATAATTTTTTTATCTAGAAAACCCTAACATACTTAATGCAATTTTTCTAAATTAATACAATATTTAAAGAACAAGATTTTGTAAAATATGATATTTTATAAAAATGCCATTTTGAAAATATGAAATCTAAAAAAAATTAACTAAAATTTAACCTAACACATGTTCACTAGACACTAATACTATAATTAACTATTAACAATTAAATACGTGATAAAAATAAAGAAGTTAATATAAGTCTTAAAAATAACTGTACATACACTAAGTGAGATAAAAATAAATAAATAAAATAAGTTATAAAAAATAATTAAAAACCACTATTATGTACTTGCAAGGTAAAGTACACAAAGCTGATGAAAAGGAATAGATTGGATCCCTAATCTTGTTACATGCATAACTGTAGAATTGGTCTGAGGAATGGGTTCGAGCATGTTTTTAACAAATGTGTAATTGTTTCCTTAGCTCATATTACGCAGCCCTTATTTATAAGAATCGAAAACAAATCTTTTGAATTGAATCGAATCTAAATTGATAAAGATCCAAAATAGATTCGAATCTTACAAATCTTGATTTTATTGGATTTAACGTCATTGTATTAGATTTACTCTTTTTTCGACAACTATTTAGTCAAGATTCTATCTAATTAATCTTTCCAAATTTTTTCTTTTTTAGTTTTTTGTTTTGAAATTTTTCTTTTCTTTTTTGTCTTTTTATCATGTTTCAATTTTTTGTATTTTCTAAAATACGACCCTAAAAACAAAAATTATAACTACTTGGGGCAAAAATCAAGTGTTTACGGTTGCCTCTCTTTGTGGTGAAGTTTGAATAAAACTTTGCCATAAAGACAAAAGAGACACTGTTTTTACCTCAGAATGACTCTATCTTAAGAAGCGCTATGACTAGCTATCTATCATGAAATTGGTCCGTTGAAGATTTTGACGAATAGAAGTGAGGGTAGCACCCCTACGAGCCAGCAAGAACCTTTGATCGTACCTCCTTATAGGTTGATTAACCAAGATGGTCAAAGTGCTCTTTGAGCTGACTAAGACCTAAAAATGAATTGAGAAAACTTGGTCGTGTCCCAATGAATTGACTAACCAAGGTGGCTAAAACATTCCTTGAGCTAGCTAAGATCTAAAAATGAGTTGAGAAAGCTTTGTCGTACCCTAATAAGCTGACTAACCAAGGTGGTCAAAGCGCTCCTTGAGTTAGCTAAGACCTAAAGATAAGAAAACTTAGTTATGCTCCAATGAGCTGACTTACAAAGGTAGTCAAAGCGCTCCTTGAGTTGGCTAAGGTCCTAAAAAAATAAGAAAACTTGGTCATGCCAAAATGAGTTGACTAACTAAGGTGGGTGAAGCGCTCCTTAAGCTGGCTAAAGCCTTAAAAAATAATGAGAAAACTTAGTTGTGCCCTAATGAGCTGATTAACCATAGCGGGTGAAATGCTCCTTGAGCTGACTAAGGCCCTAAATTGGATAGGATGGGTAAGTGCTCCTAGAGCTGGCTAAAACCCTAAAAATGAGAAAAACTTGGTCGTACCCCTATGAGCTAACTAACCAAGGCTGGCGAAGTGCTCTTTAAGCTGGCTAAGGCCCTAAACTAGATGGGATAGGTAAGCGCTCCTAGAGCTAGCTAAAACCTTAAAAATGAGAAAAACTTAGTTGAGTATCTATGAGTTGACTAACCAAGGCAGGCGAAGCGTTCTTTAAACTGACTAAGGCCTTAAAATGAATTGAAAAAGCTTGGTCGTACCTTAATGAGCTGACTAACCAAGACGGTCAAAGTGCTCCTTGAGCTGGTTAAAACCTAAAGATAAGAAAACTTAGTTGTGCCTTAATGAGTTGACTAACCAAGGTGGTTAAAGCACTCCTTGAGCTGGTTAAGACCTAAAATAAATTGAGAAAACTTGGTCGTACCCTAATGAATTGACTAACCAAGGCGGTTAAAGTGCTCCTTGAGTTAGCTAAGACCTAAAATAAATTAAGAAAACTTGGTTGTGTTCTAATGAGCTGATTAACTAAGGTGGTCAAAGCGCTCCTTGAGCTAGCTAAGACCTAAAATAAATTGAGAAAACTTGATCATGCCTTAATAAGCTAATTAACCAAGGTGATCAAAGCGCTCCCTGAGTTAACTAAGACCTAAAATAAATTGAGAAAACATAGTCGTACCCTAATGAGTTGGCTAACTAAGGCCGTTTAAATGCTCCTTAAGCTGGCTAAGACCTAAAAATAAGAAAACTTGTTTGTACCCTAATGAGCTGATTAACCGAAGTAATCAAAGGGTTCCTTGAGCTGGCTAAGGAAGAGATTATGAGTTGGACAACGTTCTATGAGTCGGGTGACTAGAAGCCTAAGAAACTATGAATTAGGACTGTGCTTTAAGAGCTGATTAAAGTGCCAATGAAGATATGAATCGGGATAGTGCTCCATAAGCTAGCTAAATCCCTAAAAAAATGAATAAAGGGCAAACGCCCTATGGACTCGCTAAAACTCTATATGACAGTTGAAAGTAAAATCGAGGGACATGACTGAATCGAAAAAAAACTCTTGATTTGAGAAATTTACAAAGGAAGTCATCGATGAAAACTGTTTATGAACTAAACATTTGGCCATCAAGGCTGATATAAATGGAAAAGCTTGTAACAAGCCTTTACTTTCTCTCCCTTTTTTCCTTTCTTTTATCTCTCTTCTTTTTCTTTTCCTCTTTTCTTGAAAGTCTACTAATGGATACAAATTCTTATTTGAGAAACAAATGTTATAACCATGTAAGGTATCTCATATCCACCCTAGTTTTTAGCCCTGATATTAAGGTTCTTGGATAAGCCTTAAACATTCGTTTCTTAAGGAAGAGATAACTCACGATTAGTCTAGTCAAAGAGGACTTCCTTGCATACTCTCGATCTAGATTTTGCTCTTGACAGCTATTCCAAAAATTACAATCTAGTTTTCAAGTGATATGCTTTGATCAATCTGTTAGGTCTTTTTGGGTTTCACATTATGAATCGAGCTTTTGGTCAAATATTTTCAAAAGGGATTAACGAGAGAGCCTATTTTGAAAGAAATACTTTTTTCTAACCCGGTGTACAAGTTAAGAACTATTAGAAAAACTAAATGTGTGCTTGCCTTAGTTTCAAAACTAATTTTTATTTTAGATAAATTATTCTTCAAGATTAGAAGAGCTTTGAGTAGGGAGGTATTGTGGGTGGGGAGGTCTTGTGTTTGAGATTCAAGTGAATAGAAAGGTTTTGTGGCAATTTGGAGCATGATTTCGAAATGAATATGGGGTTTTTGGTTTATGATTGAGAATGTGATTCTGAAATGAATATGGGGTTTTGTGTTTTTGGTTGAAAATATGATTCAAGACCTTGTGTTTTTATAGCAACTTAGGCTTCTAGGCCTTTTTTGGTTGAGGCTTTTTCTCAAGCTTGATGTTTAGGCATTTCTTCACTTTTCTTTCTTCTGGTTTTTTCTTTCTTGTTATTTTTTCCTTTTTTTCCTTTCTTTTATTTTAATTTTTCTTCTTTTTTCCCTCAAGTTTTTGTCTCTGGATGAATCAAGACCCTTAATCCATAGGTTTAGAGTGTATTGGCTTAAGTAAGGTACGTGTGGCCTTTAGGGTATTTGGAAAAATGTTAGCTCTTCTTCAAAGGGAATAATTTATTGAAAACAAAAATTATCCTTGAATTGTTATAACTGGGGTAAACACAAATCAGTTTTATCTTTCTCTTCTAATCAATGACTCTAACCTCCAAATTACCCTACTGTGGGGTGGTTCTTGATAGGGTTTACATTTGAAAGGACTCTAAATCGGTTCAATGGGGTTAACAAAGGATAATTGTAATTGAGATTTGAAAATGAATGCCTAACTTTATTTTGGTCTGCATATCAAATTCAAAATTGACCTTATTTAAGGAATGAGTCTCAAATATCCTCACCATAATAGCTCGCCTTTTTTTATTCTAAACCTTTTAAAAGTGAGTTACTGATTCCCTACTGTCGAGTCTGATTTTTCGATTTTCTATTTAAAATTGAGTTCCCCATTTTCGATTAATACTAAACCCTAACCCATTTAATATTAATCTTCGACTAAAGAAATTGAAAAATTCTAGTTTTTTATTTAGAAAAATTTTTGGAGTCGCCATCCGACCGGAGTCGGGAAAAAGGAAGAAAACCGTAATTAATTGGGTGGATTGATTACGATTTAGCTACCGATCTTTGATTTCAATTTTAATGAAGAATCAGAGGGTTTTGAATTCGGGAGTTAACTTATTAAACCCTAACGGGTACCACAATCTATTTACTGAAATTAGGATTATTCTTTTAATTATAATATTTTAAAAAATAAATAAATAAATAATTAATTAAAAGGAAAAGAACCTAAGTTTCTACATATTTTATTGTTGCCCCGAAGGTGTCTACATAATCGCTAACCGGGATTAAACGATTGTAATTCTTTCAAAAAATCTTTAATGTGTTGATTTATTTTAATTTTGAAAACTGCCCAAGTTTACGTTTTAAATTATTTGGTTTATTAAAAAAAAATCTAAAAGGTCCTGACTCTTGAGTGTTGTTACTTTATAAAAAAATTTCACTAAAAGTCCTAAAATTTTTTAAAAGGATTTTTTATTAATTTTTATTTAAAAAAAAAAACTACTTTCTATATGAAGAACCCTTAAATAAGATCAAATATTAACAAAAATAACCAATCCTAACAATCTCTAAAACTTTCTACCAAAAAAATAATCCATATGATACCCCTATATAATAATTAATACTAAAACATATCACTACTTATTAAATAAACCTTCAATTAAACCAATATAATCTAATTAATCCTTAATCTACATAATCAATAAAACTAAGACGCTTTAGTTAACAACTATTCACATATAATAATAAAAATCTCCTAAAACTAAAAATCTAAATAATAATAGCACTATGAACAAACAAATAAAAGGAATCAAAACTGTAAGAAAGTACTTGGACTTCCTGTTTGCATCTTCAATGCGATTGGAGTTACGGCGTATTTGTTCAAGGGGGGCTTACTGTGGGGTTATGACAGTATTAATCATGGACAAAGGAATTTAGACGTGTGTCGAGCGGTGAAGTGATGAAATTTTATCGAGCGTGATATTGCTTGTAATCAGGTATGTGCGAGAGTGTTTTGTACTCGGTCTTTGTGCAATTTGCAGTAGCGTGATGTTGGTTAAGTTGAAGTTTTGCTGGAGTTATGTTATTGTTGTTGGTAGACTGATTGCGGCGTGGAGTATAGTTGAAGAGCAACAGCAGTTGTTGAAGAAGACAGCAGCGCGGCTAGAACTTGTTGTTGCGTCTTGGATAGATTGCAACAATGGTTGCTTATGGAATTCGGCTGTGGATGTCTGTGAAGTGATGGAATTGCTAGCCTTGCTACAGCGAGTTATATGGCTTGGTTTGTTTGCATTAATGGTAACGATCAGTAATAGTATGTGGTTCATGGTGAAGTCATGCGTCGCTAGTTGATGTCTGGTCGGTGTGGCAATGAATTGCCGCTGTATGTACTGCAGACGTGAGCAGTCAAAAGTGAGGATTGTGGATGGTGTGTGTTGTCGTAGTGCTTGGAATCGCAATTAGAGTTGCTGATCGTGTGGGGTTCAAAATTCCAATTAGTGCGTGTCTACTATTGCTTGCTGTAGAGTGTTGGGGAAAGAGGATGGAGATAGGTCGTGGGTTATTGGTATGAAGGTCATGAATGGTGTTGTGGTTGATCGGTATGTCGAAGCTCAGCGGGAATTTGTCTAACTCACGCTGCTGCTGGGTTTGAAGGAGGATGGAGTTATCGCTTAATGGGTAATAAGCTTGGGTTGTCTACTGTGTTCCAGGTGTATATGGTGAATAGTATAAATGCTCCAATCGGGACTGATGGAAACCGAAAATCTATTTCCTCCTCCTTTTCATCTTGATATGTGTGTTTATAAACCCAAACCGAATCATATCTATTGTATCTGATTCAATAACAATTAAACTAGATCCAAATTAATTCAAATCTAATTTAATAAAATCAAATTAGATTCAAATGTTTTTAATTAGATATGAATCTCGTTTATTCTCTCGCTCTTGTAAAATATAGAAAAATAAAAGACATAGGTGCCTAGCAAGACTCGAACCCAAGACCTCAAATTAAATCCAATCCTATACTTCAATACTTATCTGTTAGGTCGTTAGCCTGCACCTTGATTTTTAATATAACTAAATTGTACTTAAAACACCTGATTCCCAAAAATAAATTTTTTAACTAAGCTAAAATTAAAACTGTTTGTTCCTAATCTACAAAACTCTTTATAATTTTTTCCTTTTCTTATTTTTTTGGTATTTTCATCATTTGTTAATTTTTATTATTTTTATCTTTTATTTTATTTTTTATTTTTGAATTAAGACCCTTTTTGTAAAATAAAAATAAAAATAAAAAAAATTAGGATTACAAAAGGGCAAAAATTAGGTGTCTACACCTACATAAGGATTGATTAACTTTAGGGTGATCACCGACCTTGCTCCCTAATTCCTTGAAACATGCCTTAAGTTATGAAACAATAGCTTTCACTCAATTTAAGTTCAAAATGGAATTTCAAATATCGAATACCTCGCACCTTTTGCGTTCTTGCTTAAATTGCCTTAGATTCATTGGTCTTAATGCCCCTTGGTTTTCACATGTGATTTAAAGCCTGGTTCCTTAGAGTTTAAATAGGCCAACATTGACAGCTTTTGATGTAGAAGGGACTATGAATTGCCCTTTTTGTTTATATCGAGGATCAGCTTAGGATAATATTTCATAGTCTCGTGTTTTGACTCAATTCATGGTTGGACTTGATGAGTTAGGGGTTTTAAGTTGGTTCAACCACCTTAATGGACTAGGGGTTTATGTTTGGTTAGTTGCTTTCTCGGGCCAAATGAATGTGTTTAGGTTAGCTGCTTTAATGGGCCAAGTGATTGTGTTTGTCTTGAGCCCCATAAGGATTTGTAACCGTTAACCACTTCTTCTTCATTTTTTTTGAAAGAGAGAGAAGAAAAGTTAAGGCTTTTATGTTACAGAGACTAAGTGATGGAATTGTAAATGGAGGATTGCTTTCTTAGAATTCTAATTGTAAATGGAGGATTACTTTCTTAGAATTATATATATAAGCTTATAGAATTTATATATAATAACACTACTAAGGTTCTATTTATAAATAAGGAATTCTAAAGGATGAAAAATAAAAGACTAAACAAAGAGAATATCCAAATCCTATTTTTTCCAAATGAGAAAGGCTATTTACAAAATGCTAATCTACCTAAAAGAATGAATATTTCTGGTTGATAGGATACTAGGCAAAATGGTAGCTACCTAAGATTATTTTATAGGTTTAATTCTTTTTGTTTTGTTGTTTCGATTTTTTTTTTTCACTGTTGATCACTTAAGAAAACAAGTGTGGTATCTTACTGAGTAGCGAAGCCTAACTTTTAGAAATCATCTAACACGAATATTTATAGATGACTAAAGCTAAGGAAAAAAATGTACAATGAAGATACATCGATGCAAGGAAATCAACGATCAAATAGTAATGTGGGAATGCTAGGTGTTTAGAGTCATAATTATATTGGAATTCCATAGAATTTACAAGGAATGTTTACATTTGTAATTTACAAGATAAATATAAGGAAATAATGAATGAGCCCTATACCTAGAATTAAATTACATGAATAATGTGGGAATTTTGACATAATATCGACCCTCAGTTAACATGCCCCATTACTATTTATTCATCGGTCAGGATTTCTGTATGCAATTAGGGTGGGTTCTAAAGGTCCTTAAGTTCTGTGATCATTGCGTTTTTCAAAGCAACGGTTCTATGGTCACATTCGAACTTGAGTGAGGTAGCCTGATCAGCTCTAAAAGGTGATTATCGCACAACATTCAAAGCTTACACAATTGCCCCCCCCCCCCCCCCTCCTAAGGTCTTAAGACGGCTTGGTTCTAACTATATTTATGATGCAGAAAATAAAATAAAACACACACCTAAAACTACCCACCGAAATTAATTGCAACAAAAGAAACATTAGTAAAGAAAAGAAACAAAATAAATAAATATATAGATAAAATAGCAAACTTAAGTGCTCTTTTTTTTTTTTTTACTTTTTATTTATTTATTGACAAATAATCCTATTTTCGGTAAATGCGGCTAGCCCTCTTAATAGCGGTCCCTAGTGGAGTAGTTAAATCATCGAGCTTAAATTTTCAGTTTCTTTTATTTAATTTGATTTTCCACTTTCTGATTAATACTAAATCCAAACCCATTTAATATAAATCATCGACTAAAGAAATTGAGAAATTCTAATTTTTTATTTAGAAAAAATATTTTGGAGTCGCCATCCAACCGAAGTCGGGAAAAAGAAAAGAAACCATAATCAATTGGGTAGATTAACTACGATTTAGTTATCAGTCTTTGATTTCAATTTAAATGAAAAACAAGAGGGTTTTGAATTCGGAAGCTAACCTATTAAATCCTAACAAGTACCACTATTTATTTATCGAAATTAGGTTTATTCTTCAAATTATAATATTTTTTAAGAAAAAAATAAATAAAAACTATAAGAAAAGAGAACCTAAGTTTCTACATATTCTATTATCACCCTAAAAGTACCTACGTACTCGCTAATTTGGATTAGACAATCGTAGTTCTTTTCGAAAACTTTAGTGTATTGGTTCTTTTTATAAAAAAATAATTAGCTGGATTTGCGTCTTTATTAACCATTTTATTTTTACTAAGAAAAATCCCTAAAATCCTAATTTTTATTCTCAATTTAAAAAAAAAAAAACCTAATTTTTGAAAAGTCCTAAATTAAGATTTTTATTTTTAAAAAAACAACTAAGTGATAAATTTTTTTATTTTCAAGAAAAACCCTAAAGACCTAAAAATGCGATTTTTATGAAATATGCAATGTTTTACATGATGAATCTTTTATATAGAAAAAATGCTTAAAACATAAAAAAGAAAAATTCCTAATTATATAAAAGATACGTAACTCATAGAAAATATAGACAAGATGTCTAAACCATAGAAAAAAAAAACCCTAACTATAAAAGATACCTAACTATAAGAAAGATATTTAAACCATGGAAAAAATGCTTAACTATACGAAATATATCTAAACTATAGAAAAGACGTTTAAATTATGGAAAAAATGTCTAAACCGTAAAAAAAAAAATCTAAATTATGAAAAAAAGTCTAAACTATGGAAAAGATATATAAAATATGAAAAAGAAACCTAAACCATGGAAAATATGTCTAGCTATAGAAAAGATGCTAATTAAAGATTTTTTTTTTATTTTATGAAAATCAAAATGATTTTTTTTTATCTAGAAAACCTTAACATGCCCAATGCAAATTTTCTAAATTAATACAATATGTAAAGAACGAGATTTTGTAAAATATGATATTTTATAAAAATATCACTTTGAAAATATGAAATCTAAAAAAAAAAATTAACTAAAATTAAACCTAACACATGTTCACTAGACATTAACTACTAACAATTAAAGACGTAATAAAAATAAAGAAGTTAGTACAAGTTTTAAAAATAATTGTGCATATACTAAGTGAGATAAAAATAAATAAATAAAATAAGTTATAGATAATAATTAAAAATCACTATCATATACTTGCAAGGCAAAGTACACAAACCTAATGAAAAGGAACGGATTGAATCGAATTGGATTCCCGGTCTTATTGTGTGCACAATTGTGGAATCGGTCTAAGGAGTGGGTTCGAGCATATCTTTAACCAATATGTAATTGTTTCCTTAGCTCGTACCACGCAACTCCTATTTATAAGACTCGAAAACAAATCTTTTGAATCAAATCAAATTGAATTTAAATTGATAAAGATCTAAAATAAATTCGAATCTTACAAATCATGATTTTATTGGATTTAACATCGTTATATTAGATTTGCTTTTTTTTTTCGACAACTATTTAGTTAAGATTCTATCTAATTAATCTTTTCGAATTTTTTCCTTTTTAGTTTTTTTTTTTCCTTTTTTTCTGATAATTTTCTATTTTTTTTGTCTTTTTATGATTTTTCAATTTTTTTATTATTTTCTAAATTACGATCCTAAAAACAAAAATTATAATTACTAAGGGCAAAAATCGAGTGTCTATAGTACATGATCAAACTAGATTGCATAGCTGAATGTGTAAGCGATGGACAGTGTAGTGATCAGATGTGGATCGTGTGTGCCAATCGGTGTGCGGTGAATAGTGTAGCTGGTTGTGCAATGCAAGCGTGATTATGTGTGTGTGTTCTAATTGTATGTATGTGTGAATTTGGACAGTAAGTAAGAGAGTGTGCGTGTGTGAATTTGGATAGTATTTATGAGGGTGTGGTCTGTGTGTGGACTATGGGACTTGAGTTGTGTGTGTGATCTGTGTTGTGTGTGATTGTATGTGACGATGTGAGCTGTATGTTAGGGGTCCGTGACATGAGCTATGTGTGTAGGGTTTGTGATGTGAGCATGAGTTGTATGTGAGGATGTGAGTTGTGAACAATGGAGTGCAGATGTGAATGGTGGGGAAATAATGAGGTATCAATTTGAATCTTGTAGATCTTTTTGGAGGAAGATTCGATCTTTTTAAAGGAAGATTCAATCTTAACAAATCCAAGATTGATAAGATATGATAATACTCAATTTAGATTTATTAAATTCGTTAAAGATTTGACCCAGTTTCTAGAAATCCTACAAGGATTTAAGCTTTCTATCTTGGGCCTGATTCAACCCATTTTAATTTAGCCTAAAATACCCGCTATCCCATTTAATAATTCTTAAGTCCATTTAGCTTAATTTAAATTAGATTAAAAAAAAATCCTCTATATATTGGACCGATTTAAAAATATTTTTAATAAAACTCAATTCTTTAGCGATTTAGAATTTATTAAATTGATTGTATATCTCCATTATCTAATTCGACCCTAAATGACTCGAATCGACTCAACTTGACACTTTTTTTTCAATTTTCATTTTTTTTAATTATTTAAAAACCTAGCTTAAAAGTAAAAAAACTAAAATTAAAATAAGAGTAGCAAAAATTAGGTGTCTACAACTGCTTCATTTTGTAGTGAAGTTTGTAAAAAATTTGCTACAAAGATAAAAGATATACTCATTTTTGCCTCATCCTTGCTTGAATTAGCAAGATAAGGACTTTAATTGTCAAACAAATTGGGTCTCGACTTGAAAGGTTAGGTATCATTAAGAGGATAGATCTCTTTAATGACCTGTTGCTTGAAAGGATAGATCTTTTGAAGACAAGATATGATAACACTTAAAGACAAAATAGGATGGCGCTTCATTAAGTAAGCGATCTGGGAAATGATTGGATGGCGCTCCAATGAGCAAGCGATTTGACAGGAATAGGATAGTGCTCTTTTGAGTAAGCGATCCTAAAAAGGAATAGGATAGCACTCCTTTGAGCAAGTGATCTTAGAAAGAATTGGATGGCACTTTATTAAACAAGTGACCCAACTAAGGATAGGACATCACTTCTTTAAGTAAGTGATCTTAGAAAGGATTGGATGGTACTCCACTGAGCAAGCGACCCAACTAAGGATAGGACAATACTCCTTTAAGCAAGCAATCTTAGCAAAGGACTAGATAGGACAACACTCTTATGAGCAAGCGATCCAACTAGGAATAAGATAGCGTTCCACTGAGCAAGCGATCCTAGAAAGGATTAAATGGCACTCTACTGAGTAAGTGACCCAACTAAGGATAGGATAGTGCTCATTTGAGCAAGTGATCCTAACAAAGGACTAGATAGAATAGTGCTCCTATGATGAAGTGATCCAACTAGGAATAGGATAGTGCTTCACTGAGTAGGTGATCTTAGAAAGGATTGGATAGCGCTCCATTGAGCAAGTGATCCAACAAAAGATAGGATGACACTCTTTTAAGTAGGCAATCCTACAAAGGATTAAACAGCGCTTCACTGAGTAAGCGACCTAACTAAGGTTAAGACAACGCTCCTTTGAGTAAGTAATCATAGTAAATGACTAGATAGGACAGCGCTCCTATGAGCAAACGATTCAAGAGCATAACGCTCTACTAAGTAAGAGATCCTAGAAAGGATTGGATGGTGCTCTACTGAGTAAGCATCTCAATTAAGGATAAAATAGTGCTCCTTTGAGTAAGCGCTCCTTTAAGTAAGCAATCTTAACAAAGGACTAGATAAGATAGCACTTCTATGAGCAAGTGATCTAACTAGGAATAGGATAGCACTCCACTGAGTAGGCAATCCTAGAAAGGATTGGATGGTGCTCCATTGAGTAAGTAATCCAACAAAAGATAGGATGGCGCTCCTTTGAGCAGGTGATCTTAAAAAGGATTGAATGGCACTCTACTGAGTAAGCGACCTAACTAAGGATAGGACAACGCTCATTTAAGTAAGCGATCTTAGCAAAGGACTAGATATGACAACATTCCTATGAGCAAGCGATCTAACAAAGAATAAGATAGCACTCCACTGAGTAGGCAATCCTATAAAGGATTAGATAGCACTCCATTGAGTAAGCAATCCAACAAAAGATAGGATGGCGCTCCTTTAAGTAGGTGATCCTAGAAAGGATTGGATGGTGCTCCTTTGAGCAAGGAATAGGATAGTAATCCTTTGAGCAAGCAATCTTACAAAAGATTAGATGGCCCTCCAATGAGTAAGCGATCCAAGATTACAATATGAAATGGATAGCGTACTAAAGGGTAAGCGATCCATGAATTTTAAGGACTTTGATAAGTTTTGACAGAATGATCTAAGACTTGAGTTTGAAGGATTTTGATGATTCTTTGAAAATTTTAACTTTTCTTTTTAAGAAATCTCTCTTGATAATTTTTGAAAAAAAGTTCCATTTCTTTTTTGAAAACCTTTTTTCTTTTTTCTTCTTTTTTCAAGAAATTCAAAAAAACATTCTTTGATAGAAAATTGTGTTGCTAATAAGTAAGAAAGTCTCGAAGACTCTAAAGATCACAAATAAGGGGTTGGTTTGCCCCTTGTTTGTTGATTACTCATCATTTCAATCTTGTTTCTTAGAGCATAATTCATAATTTCAGAACTTTTTGAAAACACTAATTTCAAAATTAGGGGCAAATGACAATTCATGTCCTTAAGAAAGCACTCAACTATTCTTTAATTTTCTACTGAGGGAGTAAGTATCATTACTTAAAATGTTTAGTTTGAGAGGACTTCCTTGCACTCTCATAGGTCTATTTTAACCCTTGGCATCAATTCCAAAAATTATAATATATCTTGTAAATGGTACATTATGGTCAATGAATCAGGTCTTTTCTAGGTTCGCAATGTAAAGCTTTTGGTCAATGGTTTAAGCAAATGGTTACCAATGAGCTTTGGCCAATTTTGAAGAAATCATATGCAATCTATCTTGGGTCTACAAGTTAAGAACCTAAGAGAAACTAAACATGCGCTTGCCCCATTTTATGAGTAAATTTTGCTTAAGATAAGTCAATTTCTTGAATCATAAGAGTTTCATTAAGGGTAGTATAATAGGTGGGATCATAAAATGAAGGCTTTGCTGTTGGGCTTAAAATTTTAAAATGTTTAGCCGTTGTATATCCTCACAAGTTCGGACTTTATGCTTATTGGTAATTTGGCTCATCTTTGAAGGTGATCACCTTGCTAATATTTTCAATCTTTTCCTTTTTTTGCCTTTTTTCACCTTTTTTCCTTGCTTTTTTCTTCTTCTTCTTTTTTTTTTTTTTTTTTTAGTCAAGGTGGTTACCTTCCCTTATTAAGTTTTCGCTTGATAGGATTCAAAGCCTTAAAACCATGGGTTCAAATAGTATAAACTTAGGAGAAGTGTATATAGCTTTATAGTGTTTGGGAAAGAATCTATGAGCTTGATGTTTACATGAGTGTATAAGCCTGAGTGAGGTGTTTACAATTTGAAACTCTTCTTCATTCTAAAGAAATTGAATTATCTATGACAATATTTGCTTATGAATTGGCATAACTAAGGCAAGCATAAGTTAATCTATTGCTTTTCTCTAAATCGATGACCTTAACCTCCTAACTACCCCAATGTAGTGTGGTTCTTGGTATAGTTAATTTTAAGAAAAATCCCTAAAAGGCTCAAATGGGTTTTGTAAAATATAATTGTGTTTAAGTTAGTGAAATGAGTACCTAATATCATTTTGACATATGTACCAAGTTCAAGATGAACCTCATTTAAAGAATGAGCCTAATTACTCACATTGTGTCGCTCAACGCTTATATGTGTCTAGGGTTAGTGTTTAGGACATGGTTTGCCTCTTTTCATCCTGAACTTTTCAAGTAATGTGTTACATCCCCTTAAATATAAAATTTTAAGTTTAGAGTTCACATTTTATCCATTTTCACTTATTCCAAATGCCCCTATTTAAATTGAGATAGCTTCATAGCATATAAAGACAAAAATGCACATGAAAACTGCTTTATTCAATAGCTCATATCCATTACAAGCTCCAAAATGAAAGATTATTCTTAAAAAAATAAATGTAAGAATTAAAATTATTTTCCACTTTTTGCCCCCATTTCTGTCACTCCTTTGAACTTAGCCTATTTAGTTGAATTGATCTCCTGGAGATAAACCCAACTGCTTCAAATGGGAAGCTACCTTGTCAGATGATAGTAGCTGGCCTTCAATATCTAATGCTGGAGGTTGTCTATTTGATACTTCTTTAAAACTTGGGGAATTAATACCATTGCTAATTGACTCATTAGGCTCTAGAAAGCTTAGCTAGATAATTTCTACCTCAATCAAATCTTGCACCTAATGCTTCAATTTCTAATAGTTCTCTATGGTATGCCCTACTTGGCCCATATGATATTTACACCATTTATTAGGGTTATGATCTCTTGGCTTGTACTTCTTTGCTGTGATTTCACATGTTAGCAATCATGCCTCTCTCAACTGCTTGAACACTTGGGCTATTGGAATCTTGAACTGTATAGGTTACCTCTTTTTATTGTGGATGAACTTGTCTTGATCCTGAGCTTTCCCAATTAGCACATTCATTCCTAACTTCTCTTTCACTAAATCATCCTCATGCTTGGGCTATGATGTCCTATCCATGCTAAGATCTAAGATTTTAAACTACTTGAGCACATAACCTATTACCATTTTTGTACTTGTGAGTCTTTCTTCTAACCTTACCAACACTTCTTCTAAAGATACAATCCTTTCTTCTAGACCCTGGTAGTGACATGTCCCTTAGGCTCAACCATTTAAATCTGTTTCTAGTAACTTTTCCAAACTTTGAATCATGTTAATAGTAGGCTCTATGTGGAATTTAAGCCTTGAATCCCTAACTAAGTCTAATTGGACCAATTTTTCATCAATCAAATCTTAGACTTTATTCTTTAACTCCCAGTAATGGTCAGTAGCATGCCCCTGCTGACTCATGTAGTACTCACATTGCGCATTAAGATAGTATTTCTAAAGTCTATACCTTGGTGCTAGAGTCTTAGGATGCAGAAACCCCCCTTCTTTTAGACTTAGGAATCGAGATATGAATAAACCTCCTTCTAAGTGATTTCAAGCTTAGCTTATTTTCCTTGAGCTTTGGACCAATGCTTAAGGCACTAGGCTCGCGTATCATTATATGGGACATCGTAGTGTTTACAATAGCCTTTGAATCCAATGGAGCTAATCCCTTCCCTATCAATCTCCCTACTCTAATGGCATCTTCAATGCAACTACCGGCTACAACTACGTCTGCAAATGTAGAAGCGGTATGGCCTAAGAGGTGGTTATAATAAGGTTCACCTAATGTGCGGATGACTATGTTGATTAGTTCATTTTTTAGCAATTACACTGTGGCTTAAGAGGCTGTAGATCTCCATCTTTAGGCATATTCCTTAAAGGACTTGGTCGGCTTCCTTTTCACGTTATTTAGATCCATTAGGGAATGAGCCACTTCTTTATTGAACTTATACTACTGACAAAAGGCTTGAGATAACTTATCGTAAGTATCAAGATCAGCCAAGTCTTGTTAAGCATACCAAATCAACGTTGGCCCAATTAGGCTATCCTGGAATGTTTGAACCATCAACTGCTCATGTTTGGAGAATTGGGCCATCTTCGAACATAAAGCCTAAGGTGAAGCTTGGGATAGCTTGTTCAGTCATACTTTTCAAAATTTGGTATCTTAAACTTCTTAGGTAACTTATGGTCTTCAAAAGGGCAAACATTACTTAAGCGCAGATCACTTTGCACATTGTGATCCTATATAGCTCTCATTTTCTCTTCAATTTTCTGAAAGATTTCTTCTTCCATCTTCAACAATTCCTACTCTAATTTCTTCCCTAGGCCTTTGTTGCTATTATTAGGCTCATGAACTGACAATTCTTTAGACTTGGTTACCTTAGATGATGTGTCAATAGGCCCTTAAGCTTGGGTATCGGCCATAGTCTCGACTTGCTTCATATGCTTGCTTAAAACCTCTTTTGCTGTGGCTATTATCTGATCAAGAGCTTTAGACATTTTGTGATACGGATTCATAGATGAACACATGGACCTAATATCACGCGTAACTAAAGGGCATAGGTCTAAGCCACGAGATGGCTTGGAAAGTAAATGATAGTTAAGAGATGAGTAGGGATTCTCATGTGCCGACGATAGATATGATATACTGATGCCTCATTCTAGCTCAGGTTACACTTGATATGATGCACAAGTATGATCAAAGGTCATTCGCCACTAGTTTATACTCGGATAGGCTAGATAAGAGTAGCTTAAGAGTAAGCAAAAGGACACTTAGCTCAAGAGAGAGTAAAAAGGTTCAATGTATTCTTCTGTATATATTGATTATGTGACTATTACATTAAGCGGGTATTTATATTACCTGGTTAGGGTAAGTCCTAAGTTACAGAAATTACAAAGAATGGATCCTTATTTGCTAAACAAAAGGAGAAATAATTTATAGGGAAATGAAATCGTGCAAAAAGAATATCCTCTATCAGAAAGGATAATACAGGTGTTAGAAAGGACGGCGTGTGCACGTTTTACTCAATCTGCAATTCTAATAATATTGTGAGTCGAGTAAGGGCGGTCCTTTGATCAGGTTTGTTTGGTGTTGGCAGTTTAGCACCTTGACAGTTAGGGCTGGCCAAGGGTTGGATCAAGGACAACTCACATTTAGGTCGGCCCTTCACAACTGTCAGCTTAACTTCGGCACTCTAGAGATGGTTGTTTTCCTGATTTGGTGCTTGGATTGGGGTATGAGGAGGGGTCGGCTCCAAATAAGCTAATCACCTCAGCAGCTCCTTGGACGGTGTGGAGAGAGAAGTAGTTCAACAAATTGGACTAGGGAAAACATTGCTCTTTGGTGCTTAACTCTCCTCGGATAGCTTAGTGGATTATGTGAGAAAGCCTTCAGGCTTGGGAACAAGTGATCGGTCCTTAATTCCTATAATTCCCTTCAGGTTGTTTGAGATTTGGGATCAAATCTGCTTCAGCCTCAGGTTGCTCGTCCTTTGAAGTGTAAGGTTTGAGATTGGTAATGTTCAAGGAGTCCGACAAGTAATTCAATCCTATAGGCATTAGGCTTTATCTTTTCAAGCACTTTGAAAGGTCCATCGACTTAAGGAGACAACTTATTCTTCCTTAAGTTTAGGAACCGTTCCTTGTTGAGATGTATCCAGACCAAATCACCTGGTTGAAATTCTCTCTTTCTCCATCCTTAGCTCCACTTCTCGAGCTTAGTATTAGCTTCACTCAATTGCTCTACAACCTTCTAGTGCATAGCTCTGATGGCCTCGACTCTTTCCATAGCTGGTCGATCATCATCATCAGCCCTTGGTTGGGGTGATTAGTCCATCAGAAGCTCAGGGTTGAATCCATAAGTGACCTCAAATGGAGATATGTTAGTTATACCATAGGCGGTCTTATTGTAAGAGAATTCAATAATTAGTAGATACAGATCCCAATTGGCCATGTTTCGTCTGACAACAACCAGTAACAAAGTTCCTACAATTTGGTTGACAACTTCAGTCTGTCCATCAATTTGTGAATGGCAGGACATACCATACAATAGCTTAGCTCCCATTCACCTCCTAAGTGTCCTCCAAAAGTAGCTCATGAACTTGGGGTCTCAATTTGAAACAATGGTTCTGGGTATGCTGTTAAGCTTGATCACCTCCTACAAGAAAAGAAAAGAGATAGCTGAAGCGTCATTAGTTTTGGAGCAAGGCACGAAATGTGCCATCTTGCTAAACCAATCTACAACCACCATGATGGAGTCCTTCCCTTGGGAAGTCCTTAGCAATCTTAACATGAAGTCCACACCTAGCTCGGACCATGGTTTGGTTAAGATAGGCAAAGGTAGGTAATGTCCTTGCTCAGCTTGGCTCTTTGCTTTCTTGCAGGTTGCACACATTTCCAGTACGGACTATATGTCTCTCATCATTCTCGGCCAATCTCACAGATAATACTTTAAAGGTTTGGCGTTGGCCAAAATGTCCTGTTAATCCTCCTCCGTGCACCTCGCACACCAGTAATTCTCTTATGGAATAGGGCAGGATACACAGTCTCCTTTTCCTGAATAGGTATCCGTCTTCCCTGTGATAGTTATCTAATGTCCATCCTTCCTCACATTGGGTGTAGATTGGACTAAAGTGTGGGTCCTTAGCATATAACTCCTTTATGGTTGAAAAACCAAGTAGCCTTATTTGTAATTCGGTTAGGAGGGTATGTTGTCTCAATATGGCATCTGCCACCACGTTGTTCCTTCCATTCTTGTATTTTATGACATAAGAAAAACCATCCATGAACTCGACCCATTGAGCTTGTCTCTAGGACAAGTTTGATTGGCTCTTTAGATATCTCAAGGATTTATGATTAGTGTAGATCACAAATTCCTTGGGTAGCAGATAGTGTTGCCATATCGTTAAGGCTCAGATTATGGAGTCTAACTCCTTGTCAAAGATAGAATAGTTGAGTGTAGCTCCTTGAAGTTTTTCGTTGAAGTAAGCAATAGGTTGGCCTTCTTGCATTAGCACAACACCTATGCCTAGTCTGGATGCATTACACTCAACTTCAAACACCTTGTCAAAGCTTGGTAAAGCTAAGACAAGGGCTATAGTTAGCCTCTCTTTCACTTCCTCAAAACTCTTTCGCTTCTTTTCTCCCTATTTAAATTTAACATTCTTCTTAGAGAGTTTGGTGAGTAAGACTACAATCGTACTGAAATTCTTTATGAACCTGTAATAGAATGATGCCAAGCAATGAAAATTCCTCACATTGGCAAAACAGGTCGGTTCGGGTCATTCTATGATCGCTCTTATTTTCTCATCATTAACTCGAATGCCACCTTCAATTACAACAAAACCCAAGAAGATTACCTCGAATCGGAAAAAGTCACACTTCTTCAAATTGGCGTAGAGTTGTTCAACTCGGAGTTTTGCGAGGACTCTTCAAAGATGTTCTTGGTGAGTCTCTAGGTCAAGGCTATATACTAAAATGTCATCAAAATAAACTATTACAAACTTTCCTAATAATTCTCAAAGCACATGATTCATCAAGCACATAAATGTGCTTGATGCGTTTGACAACCCGAATGGCATCACAAGCCATTTATATGAACCATGTCGTGTCTTGAATGCGGTCTTTCATTCATCACCTCCATGCATTCGGATATGATGGTATCCAGATTTGAGGTTAATCTTAAAGAACACTCTTGCTCTACTTAACTCATCTAGCATGTCATCGAACCTAGGTATGGGATACCTATACTTGATGGTAATTCAATTGATTACTTGGCTATCTACACAGATTCTCCAAGAACTATCCTTTTTCGACACTAACAAGGTCGGAATGACACAAGGGCTAAGGGACTCGTGTACATACCCCTTCTACATTAGTTCATTAACTTGTCTCTACAACTTAGCAGCCTGTTCAGGATTCAGCCTATAAGCAAGCTTGTTTGGCAATACGGCTCCTGGCTATAAGTCAATTGCATGCTCAACACCTCGAATTAGGGGTAAACCCTTCGGTAGCTCCTTCGAAAATAGGTTAGTAAATTCCTCTAGTAAGGTTTTTACTGTAGTAGGCAACTCCTTCTCGGATCTCAACTCTAAAATTCTTCGGACTAGCAGATAGGTCAGTCCTTTGAGCTCCATCTCTTTCTTTAATTCAGCTCGGGTTAATATCAAAGCCTCCTTCTTCAAGGCTCGACTCAGTTGGGACTACATGACCTTCACTTATTCAGCAGTCATAGGACTCAATTTTATCCTTATGCCTTCGTGCTCTACAGAGCATGTATTCCTTCTTCCGTCATATATAACTACTTGCTTAAACATCTATGGTCGCCCAAGCAGAATGTAGAACGCACTCATGGGCAACATATCACAGAGCACTTCATCTCAATACTTTTTAATGTAAATCGGCATAGATACTTGCTTATTCACTTGTAGGGCTCCCTTATCACTAAGCCAGTGAAGCTTGTAAGGTTTTGGGTAGGGCATAGTCAGCAATTTTAGCTGCTGGATCATAAATGCAGAGGCTACATTAGTATAGCTCCTACTGTCAACAATTAGTGCACACAATGAATAATTCACCTTATAACCAATATGGAAGAGATTTTCTCTCTATTCATCTTCGGTTACAGGATTGACACTTATTGTCCTCCTCAACACTAGAGCGGTTGATATAAAGTTGCCTTCTTTACTATAGATAACTTCCTCCTTGGGCAGCTTGGTCTATCTATCTTTTAACTTCTCTACTTCCTCATCAGTATTATCGACCCCAATAGTTGGCACCTTACTTCTGATCACCATTATTTGCCTATTCGGACACCGAGTGGCCATGTGTCCAAATCCTTGGCATTTCAAACACTTGATCTCACTCATCTTCCTCCCTGAACTCTAGCCTTTCTTAAACTTCCTCAAGGGTTCCTTCTCTTCTGCTCAGGTAGTCTAAGTAGGTCGGGTCTCGGTGGCTTTACTTGGTTCCGTTTGCACAAGCTTGCTTGGATCAGGGCAGCTACAACCAGGATGGTTGACCGGTAGTCAGAATCTTCCTGTTCGGTGCCTTTCTAACCTCTAGGTGGCTCGGATCACATCACTAAGTGTATTAACGTCCAAGGTTTTCAGGACATTCCCAATCTCATACTTCAACCCACCAATGAATTAAGATATAGTTTGGTCTTTTAGCTCTACGACTTTACATCGGGTCATTAACATTTGGAATTCCTTAACGTATGCGTCCACATTCGATCCTCCTTACCTCAATTCTTGCAGTCTTTTGAAGGTATCTTACAGATAATAGCTTGGCACAAATCTTCTCCACATAACCTTCTTCATTACATCTAAACTCTTAATTTTTCGTTCTCCTTCTCTCCTTCTAATGGCTTGTAAGTTCTTCCACCATAAGGTGGCATAACCAGTGAACTCTAACACAGCAAGTCTAACCCTTATATTATCGAGCACTTTATGGCATTAAAACTGCTTTTCAATCTGATCTACCTAATCTAGGTAATCCTTGATATCACCACTTCCAAAGAAACCTGGAATATGCATCCTCAATTCCTCAACTCTAAGGGCTCATACATTTCTTTCCTTAGACTTGTAGTATTCCTTTGCCTTGCCATCTCCTTTTGCTTCCTCCTTAATCTCTTTAAGCGTTAGCCTTTGTCTAACATCCCTACCAATTCCTTTAGCTTGGGGTCGTCGAGTTAAGGCATTAACTCGACCAAACTAACCATTGCCTCATCCTTACTGCTTGAATTCCTTAGTAGGGTTATTTTTAGCTCGCTGCCTGTCTTCTTGGATAATAGTCACCAAACTAGCTACCAAGTCGGTAAGCCTATCTAAGTAGTCACCCATTAACTGAGGTGAGAAGTTTCCTTCCAGTCCTTGGCTACGTTAAGTACCACTTTCTTGGTTTCACAAAGTTCCTTGAGCACTTGAGTCGAACATTAATGGTTACTTCACAATGATAATTTCACAACAAACAAATAGTCAACCACACTCTGTTTTGGCATATCAAAAACAAGGAAAAAACATAGTTCAGAACACATCTCAACCATTAAACTTCAAAGCTAACAATAGAACCATTATCTTAGGGGAGTAGTAACAGACTACTCAAAGAACATAGTAGCAAAACTGGCTTCAAATGTAGCCACGCTCTAATACCAAGATGATACGGATTTGCAGATGAACACACGAATCCAATATCACGCGTAACCAAAGGGGATGGGTCTAAGCCATAAGATAACTTGGAAAGTAAATGATAGTTGAGGGATGAGTAGGGATTCCCATACGTCAACAATGGATATGATGCACCAACATCTCACACGAGCTTGGGTCATACTTGATATGACGCATAAGTATGGCCGGAGGTCACTCACCCCTAGTCTATGCTCGGATGGGCTAAATAAGAGTGGCTCAAGAGTAAGAAAAAGGACACTTAGCTCAAGAGAGAGTAAAAAGGTTCAATGTATTCTTCTGTGTAATTGATTATGCAGCCATTACATTCTACGAGTATTTATATTACTCGGTTAAGATAAGTCTTAAGTTATAGAAATTACAATGAATGGATTCTTATTTGCTAAACAAAAGGAGAAATAATTTATAAGAAAATGAATTGTGCAAAAAGAACATCCTCTGTCAAAAAGGACAATATAGGTGTTAGAAAGGACAGCGCGTGCATTTTACTCAGTTTGCGATTTTGACAATATTGTGAGCCAAGTAGGGGCAGTCCTTTGATCAGGTCTGTTCGACATCGGCAGTTTAGCGCCATGACGGTTGGGGTTGGATAGGGGTTAGATCAGGAACAATTCACATTCGAGTCGGCTTAGGCTAATCGACCCTTCACAATTATCAACTCAACCTCAACACTCTAGAGATGGCTGTTTTCTTAATTTGGTGCTTATACTAAGGTGCAAGGAGGGGTTGGCTCTAAGTAGGCTAATCACCTCAACAACTCTTTAGATAGTGTGGAGAGCGAAGTAGTTCGACCAATCAGATTGGGGAAAACACTGCTCATCGGTACTTAGCTCTTTTTGCATAGCTCAGCGGACCATGTGAGAAAGCCCTCGAGCTCAAGAATGAGCGATTGGTCCTTGATCCCTATCATCTTGTTCTTGAAAACGAGTGATTATGGGTTTCAGGTTAGGCCAAATCACTTTAAAAGACAATCTTTCAAATCTTGCAAGAATCCATTCTTGCTAAAAACACTACATTCCCTCTCTTTTTTAAAATAAAATCAAGTTTTTAATTTAGAAAACCTTTCTTTTTTTTTTTTTGGAAACTTTATTGAAAAAAACATCAATGTTGATTTTATGTTACAAAAGTCTAATACTGATGTTGACAAATCTAAACAAAAAAAAAATAGAAATATTGGGACTAACAACTAAGAACATAGGATAACGATTATATTATAAGGATGATATAGAGAAGCGAAAATTATTTTATAATGAGAAACTTTTTAAAAGATGACATAAGGATGACGACTTATAAAGAAAGCTCTATCAGAACTGTAATAACTTAATGGATAAATACGAAGAACAAGAATTTAGACGTTTACAAGATTGATGACTTTGAGATTGAGATAATTTACAATAGAAATCTAATGGTTAAATCTTTTTTATTTTTTTTATTTTTTTTATCTTATTAGTTCTTAACAGTATGGTATATGTAGGGTATTGCAATAGAAATCGATCAAGTAAATAAAATTATCATGAAACTGGTTTTTTAATCATAAAATATCTTTTTTATTTTTAAATAAAAAATTTTTGCTAAAAAGCCTTAAAAAATGATAATTCCATAATTATCTTTACCATAGTTAATTTCTATAATTGCATGCTTAAAAAAATTTACATGTTGATATTGAAGTTTTTTTTTTTTTTTTAACATTAGCACATTATGGTACAGAGGGAATACTAATGATTTTGAGCCTTTTATGTTAAATGTTATGTTGCACAACCTATTATTGATGAAATAAAACATAATCTACAAGACTCACATATATTACATAAGATAGCATATAAAATAAACATGATGCAATATGCTACACAAGCATATAATGCAATGGGGTTGGTCATTAATAAACCATAGGAATGGAATTATTATAAACTCGCAGTCAATATTCATGTAAACTTACACATATAAGTGTATGAATTTCTAAATTTTTTTTTTTGAAAATAAAGCCCATATACACTTATATATATAAGGACATTAAAATTTGAAAATAAGGTCCAATTGGTTGCAGGTAATAATAATTCTCGTCTTGCTCTTATAATTTAAAAATTACTAACCACTTTTTATTTTATAATGATATAAGAGAGTAGGATCTATGGATCTCAAGCTCTGTAGCCTTTGGTATTCCTGGGGAAACGCCTAGTAGGATACATAGAAGTATAAGTGAGCTTGCCTATCACTGCCAGGTGGAGGAAAAGAATTAAACGACCTGAGGATTACATAATAACGGCTCATCCTAAGTGCCTAAGGTGGCTCAAGTCCAACCACATTTAAGCATGCAAATGATTTTTTTTTTTTTAAATAAAGGTCCCTCCAAATCCCCAATAACAGGCCCATTAGGCTAGACTTTTCTTAAAGGCCTACATAATTAAAACCCAATTAGTACAACTATATTATAATATATAGATAAAAAAAAAAATGAAAGCCCATTAATTAATTTTTATTTTTACATGGCTAGCCTACTACGGTCCCTAGTGGAGTCGCTAATTATGTCGAGCCTTATTTTGGTTTTCCTTAATTTAATCTATATTAAGTACAACTCGCTTAATATAAATTACTCAACATTAAATTAATGAAACATTTTACTTTAAAAAATGTTTTTAAAAAATTTAGAAAAATTAGAGTTGCTAACCAATTATACAGGTAAAAAGTGAAATTAGGGTTTCCTGGTGGAAAAATCCTAATTTTGCCACTAGTCTGCAAATATTCTAAAATTAATTTTTTAGAAAATTAGACTAAAAAAACTAAAATTAGACTAAACCTATTAAGACTAAGCTACTAAGTAAAGATAAAGAAAACTGATGAGCTTTATTTTTTATAATTTTTCTAAAAGTGTTAAGATATGTACAAATATGTAAAAATATAACTAAAATGATTTTTTTATTACGAATTTTCAAGAAAAAGAAAAAAAATATATTTTTTATACAGTTGCCCGAGAGGTGCATATATACTCGTTAATCGGGATTAAACCAATATAGTTTTTTTTTTGAAAAGATTTAGTGGGTGGATTTTTTTTTAAAAAAAATCGAGCTAGATTTACATTACTTATCAAATTATTATTTAAAAAAAAACCTTAAAATGATCTAATTTCGCAAATCTATTTAAAAAAAAAAAACTAACTAAATCTTTTTGAAAAACTTTGATTAAGATTTTTTTTTAAATATCGACTTGTCAAAAATTTATCTTCTTTTAAATCTTAAATGTAAGATATACTAAGATATATATCTTCTAAAAAAACGGATTTCAAAGAAAAGATATGCAACTTTTAAAAAAATGTAATTTTTGGTTAAAAAGTGCAATTTAACTAAAAAAAATGAAATTTATTAACTTATCTAAAACATTGCAAAACTACATTTACCTATAATCTATTAAAATTTATTAAAAAAAACCTACACTAAAAAATAAGTTAGAAAAATAAGATGATTACTTAAAAAAACAAAATAAATAACTAACTAAAATGATTTACCTAATTACTTAAGTGGGTTGAATCGTACATGATCGAACTGGACTATGTGGTTGATTGTGTGAGCAGTGGACAGTGCAGTGATTAGATGTGGACCATGTGTGTGATCAATGTGCAGTGAATAATGTGGCTGGTTATGCAATGCAGGCGTGATCATATGTATGTGTTCTGATTATGTGTATGTGTGAATTTGGACAGTGTTTGTGAGTGTGTGTGCTGACTGTGAGTTGACTAGAGTGAACGGTCTGTATGTGGACGATGGGACTTGAGTTGTGTAAGGATGTGAGCTATGTGTACGGGGTCTATGACCTGAGTGTGAGTTGTGTGTGAGGATGTGAGCTATGAACCGTGGATTGCAAATGTGAATGGTGGGGAAATAATGAGGTGTAATGTGAATTGTGAAAAAAATATGTCCTTTTTAGCCCCATTGTTCACTATTTATAGGTTATCAATTTGAATCTTTTAGATATTTTCAAATGAAGATTCAATCTTAACAAATTCAAGATTGATAAGATACGATGATACTCAATTTGGATTTATTAAATTCATTAAAGATTTAACCTAATTTCTAGAAACCCTATAATGATTTGGGCTTTCTATCTTAGGCTCGATTTAGCCTATTTTAATTTAGCCCAAAATATTCGTTATCCCCTTTAATAATTCCTAAGTCTCTTTAACCCAATATAAATTAGATTAAAAAAAAAAATCCTCTGCATATTGGACTGGTCTAAAAATATTTTTAATAAAACTCGATTCTTTAGCGACTTAGAATTTATTAAATTGATTGTACATCTCCATTATCTGATCTGACCCTAAACGACTCGACTTGATACTGTTTTTTTCAATTTTAGTATTTTTTATTATTTTTTTAAAACCTAGCTCAAAAGTGAAAAAACTAAAATTAAAATAAGCGTGGCAAAAATGGGGTGTTTATAATAAGTTTGTAGGCCCCAAGGGTAAGTTTGGTTACTTTAAGATTTTGGCCTAGTTTTGAGCTTAGGGCCTAGTTTTAGGCTTAGCTTTTGATCTTGGACCTTGTGCTTAATATTTTAGGCTTTCTTTTAAGTATTTTAACTAACACTTTAAATTTTTACCTTAAGCCTTAGTGTTGCTCTTTTGGGCCTAAATGAGTCATTTTTACTAGTTTAAGGCTCTTGCCTACTAAGGGGCCTATAGGGGATGGCTTTAATATACTTTTAGACTAAATAGACCCTTTATATTTTATTTTATGAGCGTTTTAATTTAGGGTTCATATTTGGTTACTAAGTTATTGGGCTCTATTATTTGTTCTTTTAAGGCTTTTGGGCTTATCTTGCATTTTAAGGCCTTAAACCTAATTCCACTTATGATTTTAGGCTTAAGATAGGTCTATTTTCTATTACGATTCAAATTTGATTCTTTTCATTTATTGGGCTCCTAATCATATTTCTAAGGCTTTAATAACTGACTAAACTAGTTTAGGCCTAATTTGCATCTTAGGACCTTAAACTTGATTCTATTTTTTTCCATTGGGCTAAATATCCTAATGAGTCCACTAAATAATCCATTTTACTAAGTATTCCAGATCTAGTTCATTTCATTAATGGGGTTTTTAGCATTATTCCTAAGGCCTTAATCACCAACTTAACTAGTTTAAGTCATTAACTCATTATTATCTTACTTAACTTGGTTAATTACATCTTAAATCATACTTAACACTAAATAATTGTGTTATTAAGCTAATAAATCAAAATTTACAGATTTGAAACTTTCATGAAAGTGGTGGCTAAGTAGGGTTCTTCTAGGTTTTCTTTCAACTTTTTCCATCCAACACTTATTTCAGTATGTTTCCTTGTTTTTAATCACATTTCTTCTTGTTTTAAGCTAATAACATTACATAATGTGGTGAAAGCAAGATGGATATTCACTAAGGAAGGGTGGCATGAATGGTACTTAGGGTTTCATTAAGTTTTATCAATATCTTTTTAAGTTATTTGCATAAAACTATCCCTACGCTTCTAGAATGTTAGTAACAAACTAGCTAAGAACATGAATGAAGGTGTAATTATGAGGCTATAAAATGACATGTATATGATTATAACATGTTTATCTAGTATTTTTAATCCTAAACTCTCAAGATATCATAGATAAAACTAGTGAAAATAGAAATCTTAGGTTAGGTGAGTTTTACCTTAAATTGGTCTACATGTCACTTAAAAATGAAGTTGAAATGTACTACTTTGGTTGTACAAGTTTGCGGCAAGAAACTATAATGTGTGCATGACATTTTGGTGGTGGTGATTTGTGATTTGGTTGCTTATGGTGATGGTAGTCCTAAAAGGCTGATGTGCACAGGGGAATCCAAGAGCACTTCTTGATTTTCCTTCCTTCTTTTCTTAATTTTTATTTGGGTTTTTAGAGAGGGTTTTCTATGTGTAAATAATAATGTCAAATGAAGGTTTTAGAAGGGTGAAATGGCAAATATTGAAGGTGGATTAAGGGGGACAAGAGGTGGTTATTTTGAGATAAGGGTACATGGTCTCCTCTTAGTGCTATTGTACTTTATTTGCTTTTTGCCAAATGAGGGAGGATTTTGTAATTCTCAATTAATCCTTTGTCATTTGTTCTTAATTGAGTTTGATTTGTTACCAATTAAGATGTAATGGGAGTTGGTAGATGGATTAAAAGGTAATTAAGCTAATTAATCACAATTGTACTTAATTAAGAAATTTAAGCCTAATTAGGGTGTAATTAGGGTCTTGCCATATTTTATCACTTTAATTAAGTTCATCAACCTATATTACTTCATTTTTTAGAGTCCTTTATTATTCAGGATCAATTATGGTTTTCGGACTGCATACGAGATTAGCGATTTAGGGTTTCCTAGCAATTGGATAAATTATTTGCAATTCGCGAATAATTTAGGGATACACTTAGGGTTTATTAGTTATATTAGGGTTTTAGACTTCCAATTAAGGTTTTACTCGGTCTATTAATATTTTCCAATTTTTTTAAGGTTTCTCACGTATTGGGGGTTTTACGCGTACGATTAAGGTTTTAGGGTTTTACTCTCTTTAGGGTTTTTTGACTTTATTACTTACAGTTAATGACTTATTATTTAAGGTTGAATCGTTTAATTTATGGATTTTATTATTATATCATTTATTATTAGATATTGAGTAGTTCTAGGGATTACTTATTAACTCCTATATCTGACTTTGAGTTCGAATCCAAAAGTTTATGGGGTTTATATTGTCTCCCTAAGTATAAGGTTGGTATTATTAAGGAGATTTTTGTATAATTCCTTTGGCTTTATATGATTAATCACTCTTGATTTATAATTAATTATGATGTAAAACCTTAATTAGCGAATTAAGGTATAATTAAGTTTCTTAATCTTAATTACTCGTACACTTGACACAAATGAGGTGCATTTTAAGGCTTAATGTGTCAAATTAAGTTGATGAAGTCCATTAGGTCATCTTGTCTAATTATTTTAAGGAATTGAGACAATTTATTGCTGTTCGAGTACATTTTAGAGGGTAGATTAGTCTCCAATTAATAAATAGTTTTACTATTTAATTATAGTGCGCTAGTTGGATTAGGGTTTTCAACCGTAGATTAAGGTTTTACAATTTAAAGGCTCGCACATATTAAGGTTTCAATTAGGATTTTAGTGTTTAAAGGTTTATTTAAGAGCTATAGTATTCGTTTTAAGGTTTTGAATTCATTGTTAGGGCTATCTATACTAATAACTGTATCGAGGAATAAAGACTGTTTTAACCAAGGAATAAAGATGGCATAAACAAAGAAAGCTACTTTTTGTTCGTGCTCTCCCTCGAGAAGCACTTCACTCTCTTTAGCTCACTAGTTGTATTTTACCTTAAATGATTGATCCTTCCCTCCCTTTCTGAGAGTACAGGAGAGATCTCCCTTGAGGGCTCAAACCACTAGTGAGGATTAAGAGCTTACTCGATCGTGCTCCTCCCCCAGGTCTTTTATGGTTTAGCTTACCCTTCATCATTTTTAGGGAGCTCCCTTAGACTTCAACTATTAGTCTCTTTTCCATTAGGGTTTGGGGTTAGTTTTACTAGATTAGGTTAACCTTAGGAGTTAACATTAGTTATTAGCATTTGTTTATTGAATTTTAGGGCTTTTGAGTATAAGGGTCAAACTAGGGTTAAGATTGTCATTTAGGATCTTAGGGTTTTGCATTAATGTTTTTAAGCGTAGCCTCTCAAGTTCAAGGTTAATTATCTTACCAATTTTAAAGGTATCTTTTGGAAGAACTTATTAACTTATAACTCATGTTTTAGGGAACTTACTGGGTTTATATGTGTAATGTGCTTTATGTTACATAATGGTTCGGAATGAGTTCCTAAGGTTCATGTATAAAACCCATAATTGAGAATTGAATTAGAACCTAATTTAGAAATACATTTAGAAACTGAATCAGAACCTAGCCTAAATTAAGAATAATTGTAAGAGACCTAAAAATCTAAATAATTAGGTATAATAAAACCCTAAATTGAAGATGACATAAAGAATCATAGAATAAACCTATATAAGATAGTTATATGAGTATTAAAATAACATCTGTATTATAGGGATTATCGACGATGGCTTGTGTGAGTCATACCTTAAGTAAGCAAGCGGGAAGTCTAGGTAAGTTGGGAATAATACGTTATTGTATTTTAGAGTACTATTTTATAGTACTCGGACGCTTTAGATTATACTTGGTTATGTTTGTTAGATAATTAACTGTGCATATGCCTATATGTGCGTGTTTTCTATGTTAGATAGTATGATTCTGATACACTTTTCTAGCTTGTATTTATGTGATTTATTTGAAATGATTAAACACCTTAAACTGGACCTAACTGGATATATGACTTATAAGTCTAAAATGGACCTGCATAGCAACTTAATAGAGGATGCGTTTAGGGTTCTCTGGCTAAATACTGACCCTTTCAAAAGGGATAGCGCTGAATAGCATAATGGAACCCTTCTTCGTCCTTAGTTGAACTACATGACAGGAGAAGAGGTCTTAGCAAGGGTGAAGTCAACGGTTCGAAGGTAGTTACAGGAGGAATGGTGTCTTCATTGCACAAGCCTGAGTTTGGTCATAAGTTGTTGAAATGTGTGCTAAACTCTTCAATCCTGATTAAAGCGAGTGTAATTTCTTTAATCTTACGATAGACCGGATAACATCGTATAATGACATTTGCTTATACATGCATTGCATCTAACTATTTTAATTAAGAATCCTATTTGTGTCTGATGTATAATTTTAAGTCTCTGTCCTAACTCACTAAGCGATTGGTTGCTCACATTCTTATAAATATTGTTGTTGGCACTAGCTAAGAAGCAGCCATATAACTATCCTGAAGTTAACAACCGTTGGATCTTATGGAGCAAGGATATAAAACTGAAGATCAATTATACTCTCAAGTTTGGATTTTATCTTTAAAGTTTTTAGCATCAATTTATGTATTACTTAAATAGATTGTGATTAAGCTATTAAATCTTGTAAACATTCTCGAGTTATTTCAGTGTAGATGTGTATTTTTCATAATTTCATAGGTAAATAACATGTTTAATTTATAAATTGTTTACTTCAAAGCGAGTTAGTTATATACGCCTTATGTAAATTAAGTCTAAGATAGCAGTTGTAAGATCAGCTTCTATCCTACAATAGTTTACACGGCTAGATTGTTACGACTCTGCTGCTTTAGGTTGTGACAAGATCTCGATGGCACTTCACAATTAGTTAGTTAGTCCTTCTATTCAACTCTAACATCGACCCTTTTGATTAGCTCGGCACTTTGCTAAGCCTAGTAATTCCCTTCAATGGGTCGACCTGATTGAACCAGTTGACTTAGTAGAGGTCGGTTCAGCTTATTTCTCCTTTGTCTTTCTATTCACTGGGCTATTCTTATAGCCATGTCTAATGTAGTGAACTATCGAAGTTCCACAATATCTTAGTGTCACTTCTTAATCTAGTAAGGAATTTGGATACTGTTCAATTCAATGGTTCATCTACTTCACATCAGATCATAAGCATTTGGAACTGCTGAACATAATCATCAACAGTTCGGATCCCTTGTTGCAACTCTTGAAGCCTAGTGAAAGTGTCTTGTAGGTAGATATCTAGTACAAACCTATTTCTAAGAACCCTTTTCATCTCTAGCCAGGTGTTGACCTCTCTATATCCTTCTCGTCTCCTTATGGTCTAGAAGTTCTTTCGCCATAATACAACATACATAAAGAATTCTATAGTAGCAACCTTCACCTTCTTGCAATCCTCATGTTAATAATAGTAAAAGATATGTTTAACCTTTTCCTCCCAATCTAGATAGTCGTCTACATCCCTAAAACCATTAAAGTGCGGGATTTGAAGTTTCACATGGTTAGCAACTCGGGCTGCCCTAGCTCACTCCTATTCTTCATTATACTCTTCATCTTCTTCCTTATCTAAATCACCTAAGTCAATTATCCTTTGTACTCCTCTGCCTCAAACTTGTTGAGCTAAGTTCTATCCCTTCGCTGGTTTGGCAGCTTGTGGAGTGATTTGCATAGTTTCGACAGGTCAATAAGTCAATACATGGACAACTCTAGTCAAATCGGCTATGAGGTTAGTTACATCATCAATTCATTCATCTGCACTCCTAGGAGTGCCCTAGGGTTGTCGTCCATGGTGAACAACACCACTATGGTCATCTCTAATAACAGCGTTAACACTAAAATTCGTTATCTTCTTGACAAAAATCAATGGACAAACTTAGGATCCACAAAACAACTGGAATGACTCACTTAACTCAAGCAACTCACACACACTTTTCTCTACATGAAAGTTCAAGCTAACTATCAATATAGCAACTACTTTCAAAGAACAACAAACCCAGTCAAAACTTGCTTTGTTTTCTTATGTTTGAAATAGGGCAAAACAAAGTATATAACCATAGCGAACTACTACTTCTTCTACCTACTCAAACACTTGTAACTAACTTTTATGCAACCATAACACACTATCACTACAAACACAACTTATTCAAACAAACCTCCTTTGTGATACCAAGATGATGTGAATCGGTCTAAGGACTAACAAAATCGGTCACAAGGGTGTGTCCAAGCTCACCGAAAGCTTAAAAACAAAGTGGGGAATGTGGGAAGAACAAGAAAAGTAAATAAGCAACCTCAAACAGCTCAAAGGATATGATGCACCAGGGAACTTTCAAGGACTCATGGCTCAATTCAATATAATGCATGAGTTGGTTTGATGAGAGTACTTGCCACTTAGCGTTGCTTAAGGGTTAGGATAAGAGTGAAGTAAGTAATGGAGAACAATGCTCATGAAAGGATGAGTGTATATTCAATATCTGAAATATGAGATGATTTGTGGCTACATGTACAGTGAGTATTTATACCTGAAAAGTTAGGGCATTCTACCTAAAATGGAAAAGATAAAAAGGGCAATGTCCAAAATAAGTATGATACAAGGAATAATCAAAGGGTATAATTGAAAATACAGCAAAATGGGTATCTTGTATGGAAGACTTTATCAAGTGAGTATTCAGGCACATGGCTTTCCATGGATGAATAGCTTTTTTGCATAAGATGACAAACTGTACGATCAGGTCATTGACTGCCAAGCAAACTTGGAGGTCCTCTTAAGAAGGTATGGGTATAGAAGTACGTTGGGCTTTCGTTATCAATATAACTGAGCTTAAGGCCATGCTAAGTTCAGCATGGCTAAGTTCGAGCAGACGATGAGGGATTGGACTATTAGAGCAGTTCTCACTTAAGACAGTTGGTCAGGTCGGTTGAGCTATTGCCCAAGTGCTTCTTTGGTAGGCAATTGGAGACTATTGATTGATACAAGATGGTTCGACTTAGATAGGGCACAAGGTTAGCGAATTATAGCAGCAGCTCGGACTCTTCCATTGTTAGGTGAAAAGAGAGAACTTGTCTTGCCATGTTTTCCAATCCTTGGGCTCGGGCATGAGTAAGAGGTTCGGTGGTTTGATTCCTATCGATAACAATATTATCATTTATGATAGCTAATAACCCTAAAACACTCTTAGAAGCACAAATGAATGAATCAACGAAATGGATAACTTCATAGCCGACTTGACCAGAGCTGTTCATAAATTAGCCTTTCAACTTGTTGATGCCATTTAGAACACTTTCCAAGCTACTCAACCCATAAGAGGACAAACCTTAGCTCAACAAGATTGAGGTGGATTAGTAGGAGGATGTTTGCAAAGAAGAATTGGCTTAAGCAAAGTAGATAAAGAGCATGAAGAAGGGTATGTTGAGGAGGAAAAGAAAGCTCGAGCACCCAGAACTGTTGACCATGTGAAGCTTTAGATTCTAAGCTTCAATGGTTCTTGGGATGCCAATGACTATTTGGATTAGGAGGAAAAGGTTAAACGAGTTTTTGATTATTATCAGTTTGAGGACCACGAAAAGGTGAGAATTGTTGCTGTTGAATTCTCAAGATATTCTATGTCATGGTAGAAGAATTTCCAAATTGTAAGGAGATGAGAAGGATACAAAGAAGTCAACACTTGGCTCAAGATGAAGAGAATCCTTCGAAATAGATTTATGCCCAATACTTATCTACGGGACACCTTTGCTCAACTTCAAGAGTTGAGGTAAGAAAGTCGAACTGTTGATGAGTATGTTCAAGAATTTTTTATGCTCATGATCGATTGTGAAGTTAATTAGCCATTAACCTAAACAGTATTCGGGTTTCTTACTGGGTTAAGGACTAATATTCAAGATATAGTGGAGCTTTAGTAGTTACTACATTGGACAAGGCTATAAGAATTACCTAACATGTGGAAAGATAGAGGAGAAATAGATCAATCCGACATTAGATTGGCCAGAACTCCACAAGGTATCGACTCTAACAAGAGAAGTGATGTTGTATTTGAGCAGAAGAATCGCACTGCCGATCGGGAATTATTGAAGAGATCCTATAAGAGGGGATAAGGGTTTAGATGAAAGATAAGCCAGATTAAGTGCTTTAAGTGTTAAGGTTTTAGACACATGGCCACCCAATGTATAAACAAACGAACTATGATCATCAAAGGTGGTGCTCCAAAGATTGAAGTAGATAGTATTGATGAAGAGCCTCAAGAAGGAGGAAAGTTGGATAAAAATGCTAAGGGTAATGAGGATCTAATTGAAGAGGATATGTTTGCCAAAGACTTGGACAAGTTAAATTTGGTTGTTCAACGAGTGATGAGTATTGAGTCCTCTATAGAGGATGAGCAGAGAGAAAACCTATTTCACATCACATGCAAGGTGAATGGGCAATTGTGTATGCTTATAGTGGATAGTGGAAATCTTACTAACGTAGCGTTTGTCGACTTAGTTTAGAAGCTTGGTTTGTCAACCTTGTCACATCCCAAATAAGTTGCATTGGCTAAATGAGAAAGGAGTATTGTATGTTATTCGGCAAGTACTGCCACCAATCTCAATTGGGAATTATTCCAATGATAGTCTCTGCAATGTACTATCATGTACGCATCACATGTATTGTTGAGCCAACCTTGGCTTTTTGATCGAAGGGTTATTCATAATGGGTTTCAAAACACGTATACATTTGAGAAAGATGGAAAGAAAATCACTTTGAACCTGTTGACCCTTAGCTAAGTGTGCAAGTTACAAGCTAAATTAGCTCAAGGATCAAAGAAGGCTTTGATTCTGAGCCGAGCCAAGCTTTGAAAAGCCATCAAGTCTAACATGCCAACCTGTTTATTGGTGAAGAAACTATTAGAGGTCAAGGAGCAAACTATGATACCTAAGGAAGCTTGAGAACTATTAGATGAATATATCAACCTGTTTCTTGAGCAATTGCCTAAAGGATTACCCCCTTTTTCGAGACATTGAACACTACATTGACTTGATACTTGGTTTTGCTCTACCAAACAAATCAGCTTATCGGATGAGCCCTAAGCAAGCTACTGAACTCCAAAGATAAGTAAACGAGTTGCTAGAAAAAGGTTATATGAGAGAGAATCTTAGCCATTGCATTGTACCTGTATTACTTGTGCCGAAGAAGGATGATACTTGGCAAATTTATATAAATAATAGAACTGTGACTAAGATTACGATCAAGTATAGGTACCCCATTCTGAGGCTAGATGATATGTTAGATGAATTGAGTAATGCTAGAATTTTCAGTGGGATTGACTTAAAGTTAGGTTACCACTAGATTTATATGAGGCAAGGTGATGAATGGAATACTACTTTCAAGACTTGACATAGTAATGCTATTTAGATTATCAAATGCTTCGAGCACTTTTATGAGACTGATGAATCATGTCTTAAGAAATTTGATTGAGAAGTTTATAGTAGTTTACTTTGACGACATCCTTATCTTTAGCACCAACCTGCCAAGTCATATGTACTAAAAAGGGTAACCGAACACTGATGACGAATAAGATTAGCCTACCGAGTAGACTAGGGAATGACAGGGTGTCAAATAGTTCTGAGGTGGAATGTCAAGGTTACGTGTCGAGCCAACCAGATGAGGGCTGAGGTAAGAGCAAGATTAAGGAACCTGAGATTTGAAGAGACCAGGGTCAGAGTTCAGGGAGGAAAACTCGAGAAATTAAATATTTTAAATACCTTGGCTATGGACATGTGGCTTGTCAATGTTCGAATCACCGAGCCATGACCATAAATGGAGATAAGCCTCAGTTTGAAGTAGAAAGTGCGAGTGAAGGAGAGGAAGAAGTGATAACCGATCGAATTCTAAAAGAATTTAAGGAAGATCAGGAGGCTAAGATACCCTCCGAGGGTAGAGTCAAGTATTGCTTTGTTGTTCGGCAATCTCTTGGTACTTTTGTGACTTGGTTGACCATGGCTATTTGACTTGAGAGTGTCACACGATAGGTTTAGAAACACCTACATGTTTCAAAAGGACAAGAAGAAAGTTACATTGACACCTATGAGTCTAAAGGAAGTGTAAGAAGCTTAGGAAAAGGTTGTTAGATCTCTACAGCGGAAGTCCTTGGTGATTTCCTGAGCTCAGTTTGCATGAGAGGTTAAGGCCGAAGACTACGTACTCCTCTTGGTTAGGAGATTCTTAGAGGTTAGAGAGGTTAAGAACTTACCTGCCAAAGTGCAACAGCTACTTCAGGAATTTGCTCAACTCTTCCTTGCCGAGATGCCAAAAGGATTACCTCCTTTAAGAGGAATTAAGCATTGCATCAATCTTCAACCTGGAGTAGCCTTGTCGAATTGACCCGCTTATAGACTCAATCCTGAACAAACAGCTAAGCTGAAAAAGCAAGTTGATGAGTTAGTAGATTGCGGATATGTTCGTGAGAGCATGAGCCCATGTACCGTCCCAGCCATGCTAATACCAAAGAAAGATGGATCCTAGAGGATGTACATTGATAGCCATGCCATTAATAAGATTATTGTTAAGTACCGATACCCAATCCCACGGTTGGATGACATGCTTGATGAGTTGCATAGTGCATACATCTTTTCAAAGATAGATCTAAAAAGTGGCTATCATCAAATATGAATGAGACCGGAAGATGAATGGAAAATAGCCTTTAAGACTTGGGATGGTCTATTTGAGTGGATGGTTATGCCGTTTGGTTTAACTAATGCGCCGAGTACATTTATGCGGCTCATGAATCATGTGCTTAGAACATTAATAGGCAAATGCATTGTGGTTTATTTTGACAATATTCTGGTCTACAGCGCCAACCTTTTTGTTCATGTTAAACATTTGAGATTGGTGTTTAACATACTCTATGCTGAGAAATTATTCAACAACCTGAAGAAATGCATGTTCTATTAAAGTAAGGTTATATTCCTTAGATATGTTGTTTCAGGGAGTGGAGTTCGAGTTAATGATGAAAAGGTCAGAGCTGTTAATGAGTGGCATACGTCAACTAGTGTTGCTAAGGTCAGAAGATTCCATGGCCTAGCCTTGTTCTATTGGAGATTTATCCGGAACTTCAGCTCCATAACTACACCATTGATTGAATTGACTAAGAAGAACGTTAAGTTTAAATGGACAAAAAAGGCTCAGAGGAGTTTTGAAGATGTAAATTATAAGTTGACATCTGCTTTAGTACTTGCCTTACCAGATTTCAAGAAGGTTTTTAAGGTTGAATGTGATGCATTTGGTGTCGGCATTGGTGTTGTCCTTATGTAGGAGTGCTGACCCATTGTCTACTTCAGCGAAAAACTCCGAGGTGCTACCTTGAATTACTCAACCTATGACAAGGAGTTCTATGCTCTCGTCCGTACACTTCAAAACCAGCAACATTATCTGTTGCTGAGAGAATTCATCATCTATTCGGATCATGAATCTCTCAAGCATCTTTGCGGTTAATAGAAGCTTTTTCGACATCACGCTAAGTGGGTTGAGTTCTTAGAGACCTTTTGCTATGTCATCGGGTATAAGAAGGAAAGCACCAACACAGTAGCTGATGTACTTTCTTACCGTCATACCCTTATTACGACGTTGTAAGCTAAAGTGCTTGGATTTGGCACTTTACTTGATCAATATGAATATGACTCACATTTTGGGCCTTTAATAGCCAAGTGCAGTGATCAAGGAGCTGTGGACGGATTCTATTTGAATGAGAAGTTCTTGATCAAGGGTAAGCAGATTTGCGTGCCAAGTGGTTCTGCAAGGGAGCTACTGGTTCAAAAAGCTCATGCCAGGGGTTTGGCTGGCCATTTTGGGGAAAAGAGGATGATTAAGATATTTAACGAGCACTTTTACTAGCCTGGGATGATGAGGGATGTACACCAAATACTTGAGAGGTGCAAGGTGTGTAAGTATGCAAAATGGAGGAGAGAGCTCTGTAGACACTTAATTTTTGCCCTCCTTTTATTTTTCAAATTAGATTATAGGGTCCTAAATTAGAAAAAGTTCAAAAAAATAGAAAATCAAATAAAGCAAAAAAAAAAAATGAAGAAATTTAGAAAAAATAGGAATTCTAGAAAAATATAAAAAAAAATAGGAAAATAGGAAAAAAGTACAAAAAAATAAGAAATTTAGAAAAAATACAAAAAAAGAAAAAGAAATTTGAAAAGTCACAAAATAAAATAGGGTATTTAGAAAATAATAAATTTTTAGGTTGTTTAAATATAATATAATTTCAATTTCAATTTCAATTTCAATAGTTTTAAATAAAAGGCTGTTGGGTCTAGGCTTAGATTTGAATCTAGCTTAGGCTAACTTGATGCATATGTGCAATTAATTACATATATGAATAAGGAAAAACCAATAGCTTAGCTGGATAAGCATCTGGACTTAATATTACATATGACTTGGAGATCCTAGGTTTAATCCATGGAAGGTGCAAAATGTATCTTTTACTTTCTTTTCTCACTTTATCGCCATATCGTCGCCACATCATAGGCCACGTCGTCGCCATGTCATTTGCCAACTAACTTCTAAGTATGGTAAACACACTCCGACACATTCATATACGCGCAGTTGTGTATTTGGCACTACATATTGTCCAGGTTTGTCTAATCCAAAAATGGAAGAAAATCATATTGCATTTAATTTTTTCTATCTTTAACTCGACCGTAACACCTATAAATAGGGGTCTATTCTTCGTTTTCAAAAGACAAGAAAAACTTCGAAACACTTTAGAAAAACAAAAAATCGAAGTTTCCTCTCTCTAGCATGATTCCTCTCTCCCTAGGATAGCATTCCCTACGGTGTTTTTTACGAAAACCACTACCATTACATTTCTCAAGCCGACTAAGCCAACTCTAAGCCGATCCAAGCCGAAGTGAGTCGATTCAAGCCGAAGTGAGCCAATACGAGTCGACCTAGTTTTTATTTTTTATTTATTTATTCATTTGTTTATTTGTAAATGTTATAAATGAGAAAAAAAAAAAGAAAAAAGAATGAAGAAAAAGAGAAGAAAAAAGAAGTAGTCTATTTATTTATAGAAATAGATAGAATTAGTATAAAAAAATAATAAAAATAAATAAATAGGTTAGTAAAAAAAAATCGTTTTGACACTTAGAAAAATTAAGTTTTCTAAAAATAAATAAAAATAAATAAATCAATTTTCAAATTAGAATAATTTAGAATTTTCAAAAATAAAATCCAACTTAGAACCCCTTATAATCTTTTCTCAAATCAACTCAAAATGAGTAAAAACGTAAACCCGGCAATTTTTTTAAAGTTAAAATTAATCAACCCGCTATATTTTCATTAAACGAACTGCAGAAGTCTGATCCCGAATAGCGGGTACGTAGGCACCCGTACATAAGTACAGGGCGACTTAAAATATGGAAAGTTTTATTTTTTTCATTTTTAGATATTTATGTAAATTAATTAATTTAGTCGTATGTATCATAATTAGATTTTTTTTAAAAAATTAATAAGGGTATATTTGAAAAGCGAAGTTAAATTCGGAAAGTTAAAAGTAATACCCGTTTAGGGTTTAATAAATTAGCCCCCTGATCCAGATCTCTAGTTTTTAAAAAATCGTATTTATAACTTGGTTTTTTAATCATAGACTAGTAGCTAAGTTATAACCAATCCACCCAATCGGTTATAACTTAACCCCTTTTCCCAACTTCAGTCGAGTGGTGACTCCAAATCTTTTCAAGTTGGAAAAAATGATCTTCTTTAAACCCTTGTCGAGGGTTAATATTAAACGGGTAGGGTTTAGTATCGATCAGTTTAGAGAAGACCTAATTTTATAAAAAGAACTCGGAGGGTAAAAAACCAAGCTTGACAAGCCTTATGGAGAATATATACCCTTACCCATTCTCAAACGACCGTAGACTGATCTAAGCATGGATTTCATGCTCGACCTTCCCCACATACCGAGAAGACATGATCCGATCATGATGGTGGTTAATCAGTTCAGCAAGATGGGCTACTTCATCTCCTGCCACAGAACTAATGTTACTAGAAAGAACTTTCGTGACTAGGATTTATGCTTGCCTATCATTGAATTTGCCAAAAATCACTCAACTTACAGCTCTACTGGAACATCATAATTTGAGGTTGTTTATAGACTTAACTCGAACCTACCTTTAGACTTAGTTAATAGTTTGACTACACAAGGGGAGAATCAATCCGACCTACAGCGTGCTAAGGAATTTCATAGGTTGTATCAACGAATTGTTGAGCAATTAGCCAAATCTGTGGCTCAACAGAAGGAAATGGGAAGCCGCGAAAGAAAATGAATTGTTTATGCCCCTAAGGACCTTGTTTGGATCCATCTTAGCAAGGAACGCTTCCTTAGCAAGAGAACGGACGAACGAACGAATGAACGAACTATCTCCTAGAGCGGATGGACCCTATAGGATCTTAAGGTACATTAATGATAATGCCTATGAGATTGAGCTACCTGAAGGACTTGATGTATCTACCACATTCAATGTCACCAACTTAACTCCATATGTGCCCAAAGATGATGAAGACCAAGATTTGAGGGCAAATCTTCAATAACCTTAGGGAATTGATGAACTGCCGACCAACGGTCCCATTACTCGCGCACGGCTTCAAGGACTCCAATCCCTCACTTGGCGAGTTCTCTCTCAATAACCTACTGATGACGAGAAAGTTTACGCCTAAAGAATGTGGCTGAACTCCTTGAGCTCCCCAAATTATCATACATTGATTTGTATACTTGGTAGTGATGATGCCAACCATTCCCTTGCTGATGTCCCTGTACCAAGTAATTTGACTAACTACTACTGAGAAGTTCCTGCCGAGTAACAAGAGACTTACATAAATTGCCAAATAATTTTCTCTCGGCATGCCATCATCTCTCTTATCCTGGCCCTTTTATTGCTACAACATTTTGACTCCTCTTACCTGTTGTGCTCAGAGAATATTCGTACGGGACCAATGTTGCACTGTCACCTACCCACCTCATCTAATATTGTACTACTTTTCCATTTTAGGTCTTTTGTCCTTTTTACCCTTTTTTGTATGTACTAGGAATCCCCTTTTTGTATATACTTTCTTGTAATTTCTTTATTTGTAATGCTACCTTAAGAACTTAATATAAATAGTCCTTTTCTCTTGTAAGCCGCATATATTTGTAATGCTACCCTAGAAACTTAATATAAATAGTCCTTTTCTCTTGTAAGCCGCATATAACTTACATGTTAATACTGAATATTCTGTTCTTATGAGACAACTCTCTCCAAGTCCATATTTCATACACTCTTATCTAATCTTGTTGAGGAGCTCAGGATTAGTAGCGGTTGGACCTTAACATCAACTTGTGTGTCACATCAAGTGTGGTATCAAGTCGTGTCATGTTCATTGGTGAGTCACATCCTTCGAACAACTTCACGTCAACTATTCTTGTTCGATTGTAGACTATTTCCCTCTAATTTTCTTCGAGATCTCGAAGGACTCATTTCAGTTCAAATCTACTTCGGTAAGTCCTAGTGATAACTGAGCTCTTAGGCACACTATAGTGGAGGACTCTCTGGACATTTTGGAGAAAAGAGGACGTATGAACTGTTGAATACAAGGTTCTTTTGGCCTAAAATGAAGAGAGATGTGCACTGTGTAACTAAAGGTTACACTCCCTATAAGAACGCCAAAAGCTAAGCTGAACAAGAAAGAGTGATGCCTTTACCCATCTTGATAAGGCTATGGGTAGACTTGAGCATGGACTTTGTCCTTAGATTACACCAAACTACTCGAGGCAAAGACTCTATTATGGTTGTTGTGGATACATTTACTAGATGGCACACTTTGGGCCCTATACCAAAACTAATGATGTTTGGCTATTGCTTCTTTGTTTTTGTAAGAAATTGTGCTCTTGCATGGAGTAATGAGGAGTGTGGTGTTAGACTGTGACCTAAAATTCCTAAGTCATTTCTAGTGAACTCTTTGGTGTTAGATGGGAACAAAACTACTATTCAGTACTTCTTGCCATCCCCAAACCAATGATCAAATAAAGGTTGTGAACTACACCTTAGGATCACTACTCTAAGCTGTAATGGGAAAGAACTTAACCGTTTGAGATATTTGCCTGCCTATGATAAAGTTTGCTTACAATAGAACCATACACGCCACTACTAGTTATGCCCTATTTGAAGTTATCTACAATTTTAGTCTCGAACTATCCCTTGATTACACCTCAATGCCCTCAACTAACCAACAAGACCTAGAAGCAAGAACCCGAGCTTAATCCTTCCAATAAATCTACCAGTGAGTTGCTCAACACATCAATTAAGGTACCAGGAAGTTAAGAGAGAAAGGTAAAGGTAGGAAGACTAAGTAGTTTCAGCCTGGTAATTGAGTATTGCTAAATTTGAGCAAAGAGAGATTTCTTAGCAAGAGAAAGAATAAGTTGTCCACCTGACCTAAAAGATCATTTAAGATACTCTAAAAGATACACAATAATGCATATCGGTTGAAGGTACTGGAAGATTTTGCAGTGTCTGATGTGTTTAGCATTGCTAACCTCAGTCTTTACTGGCCCAAAGAAGAATTAAATGAGGACCAGCTGAATTTGATCCCAAATCCTAACTAGCCTGGCAGGGATGGTAAGATCAGACCACTAAACCTCTAACCCAAGCCTAAGCTCAAGGGCTTGAGAGTTTAGCCAAGCAAATTCTCTTGTATTGACTCGTGCATGATGAGTCTAAGCTGCTTCAATCTGCCAACCTATTGCCTTGTCCGAGCTAAACCCTCCTGTGCCTATCATCATCTCCAACTACTAACTTGAGGAGCATTAGGACAACAACTCAACTCAACCAATCTCTTGCTTGGCTAACCTGAATTTAAGTTATCTAAAGCATGTCCGAGCTGAATTTGTCTTAGAAGAGTCTTTAGCTCAACTCAGCGCCTTTGCTTAATAATAACCAAACTAGTCATATAGTTTCATCTACTCTGCCAAAAGCGCTACTAATGGCCACCAACCACTACGTAATGGAATCTGCCATATTAATCAAACACTTTGCTAAATTTTCATTTATACCCTTTTACATTTCTTGTACCTTATTTATTTAGGATATTATTGAGAGTCTTGTACTGGTACGATTAGGTTTGAAAGTCAATTTAGGACATTCGAGAAGGTAACCCGATTGAGTTAGACACTTATGAGGAGCTTCATGATATTAGTTAAAGAGATTTTGTAGACTTAAAAATTAAAAATATAATAAATTTGTAAGAATATAGCTAAAATAGGGGAAATCTAGTTTATTATTATATTATCGCTAACACTCGAATTATGTTTTGGAAATTAACGAACACTTAGAAATAAATTATAAGAGCAATATAAATAATATTGTTAATTAAATAATATATAAAAGACATGTATAAACATCAAGTATAATTATTATATAAATACATATACTAGTAATTCTTGAAAATACCTAAAATTAGGTAAATTCTACTAAATAAATTAATAAAAATGGGGAAAAATTATAAAAAATTCCTAAACAACTTAGAAAGCAAGTTTGAGGTGCAGCCAGAGTCTACTAATGCATGGAGATGGGAGAAGTTAATGTATGGACACATAACCAACACCTTTCCACATGTTCTTAAGGTAGGAAAATTAAAAAAAAAAACAAACTAAAGTGGGCTATGAAAAATGAGACCATCATTCTAGATAAAGCTTAGGTAGTTGCTAGGTTGAAAATATTTTTAGAATGAGAAAATAGAGGGAGAAAATGAGGAAACAAGATTGGGAAAAAAAAAATAGTGCATAAAGGAAGGGATTTGCAAGATCCTATGGAAGATGGCTAGCTGGAAGTGAAACAAGATGGTGGCCTCAAGGAGTGGCTGGCGTTTAGCTTAGCCAACAACCTCCCCCTTCCCCATGGTGGTTGGAGCATCTGGTTTTCGGTGATTCACCATAATTCTCAATTTTAACTAAAATTAAGGAAAAATAGCAAACATTTACCATAATTTTTGAAATTTAGTTTCCTTACGTATGTTTGTATGAGAAATTCAAATATTCAAAATTTTGAGTATAGATATAAGGTCCTTAAGAAAAATATCCTACACACTAATTTTTAATCGAGTTTTTAAAAAATTATTTAGTCTGGTTTCAAATTGAATTTTTGTGGTTATACTCCTAAGAGGTTGAATTTTGATGTTATGTGGTTGGATTATGAAAATTATGTCATTAGATTTTAAGAAAAATTTCCTTTTCGTGTAACCGGTGAGCTAGAAGTGTCATTTTGCCAAGGAACTTAACCAAATCTTTATAAAACTATAGTGTAACCTATATTTACCTACATGTAACTGTTGAAAGTTGTCTAATATGAGCTTGGGAAGGATGATTTTTGAATAAAAATAGGTATTTAGTGATTTAGGGTTAAAGTTTCCAAGTATTTAGTACACTTGTAAACTAATGGATAATATGATGAAGAAATGAAGTAGATGATTGAAGTATTAGTTGATACTTACTACGTACACAAGGTTTAGACTTCTAGGAATGCAGGGCAAGTGGAATATATGTAAAGTAGTTAGACGTACTAGTAGCAGTAAGGTTAGAAACTATATCAAAAAGTAAGTCAGAATGTAACTTGGTGTGAGTATAGTAAATACACTAGAAATTGGATCTGGATCAAAAAGTGGCCATCCTTAGACTCTATGCTATTTCTAAAGAATAAATTGTGAGTAAGAAACTTCCTAAATAAGAATCTCACCTTGGACAGTGGGTTAGAGATGTTGGTATTGAATATCCTTAATCAAACCAGGAGTCCAACAATAGATCAGCCAATGATTTATATATGAATTTTATACCTTTATTAAATTAGAACATAAGTCATAAGCCACTCAGACAATAGTCTATACCATAAGGCTAGGTCAGAACCTAAGTCAAAAACTCAACCAGAAAGTAGCTTGATGTGAGATGTAAAATGTACGAGTGACCGGACATTCGAAGATAGTCGGTACTAAATATTGAAGCAATAGAAGCTGGAGAGTAGAACAGAAAGTTGCTTGCCTATAACTTCTAAGAATCTACTCAAGTTAGAACTTAAGTTAGAAACTACTAAGCAACAACTTCTACCTGGTCAGAACCTTGGTGAGAATATACCTTACTTAACTAATACTTAATAAATACCTTAGAAAACTTACCTAACGCAATTGAGGAACATATTTAAATTTTAAAATGAAGTCATATATTACATATTGGTTGAAAACTAAAAAGGTTACGTTAAACTTTAGGAATAATAAAGGAAGACAAGAGCGATACACGAAGAGAATGAGCATCGGTATCCAAGTAAGTGAGATTAGTGTTTCATGGCACTTTGGAGTATTGTTTAAAAATACTTGGAGACCTTAGTATACATCTTATTTGTGGTTGTAAGTTAGTTGCCTATGCGTATACAACGTGCGTACTTGAATATGATTGTGCTATTTTGAGTGCTGGACTTATGTATTGATTGTTTCATGGTATTACTTGCTTGGATTGTCTGGAATTGCTTAATCACCGCAAAAGCAATTTAACACAAGCTTGACTTAACTACTAATCGGACTTGCATCATAACCCACTAGGGGAAATGATTAAGATTCTTAAGCTAAATACAGACCTTTCAATGAAGATGGTAGAAATGGTCTTTTCCCTATCCTTAGTTAAACTAAATGACAGGAGAGCAGATCACGGCAAAGTTTGTGTAAGCCCTATGAAATTTCGATAACCTAAAAGCTAAATCAAGTGAAGGAGTCCTTGGATAGTCGCTAGAACCACCCAAACATAATAATAAAACTTAGGTAAAAGAATCGAACCCTAAGTGTTCAACCAAAATTCTAATTGAACTAAGTCCTAAAAACCTAACTAAACAAGCAAGAACCTTAATACTTGAAAAACCCTAAAACGATGGTGAAACCCTAAAATGATCATCTAACCCTAAATAAGTGATAAAAAACCTTATTGTCACAAATAAACACTAATAATAAGTTGAATCGATCAATACAAGTGATTGACAACACTAATGATTCAAACCCTAACTTTTGAGCTCGTATGCGAATCAAATTACTATAAACGAGCACCAAACCCTAAGGAAACCCTAAGTACACGTGTAGTGCATTTGGTTTAGCTAAAATATAGTATCAAAGTTGAACAAAATGCTAAACGTATCTTAAGTGCACTTAATTAGCCTAATCATACTTAATTACCATCAATTACCCTAATCAAAACCTAAGCCGTAACTAACCCCATTACATCTTAATTAGCTACAAGTTAAACATGACTAAGGACCACAAGACAAACTCTTAATCTCCTTTTAAAATATCTTGTACCTTAAGGGGAGAAGATCTTACCCAATATGGGAAAAAGCACACAAGGTACATGGTCCCCATTTTGTACCTTGTCCTTATTTTCCCAAATCACTCACCACTTGTCCCCTACCTCCCTTAACTCTCACGATTGGCCATCCCATTCCCCCTCTCTCATTTTTGTTTTCTCAAACCTTAAACACACTCATAAACACTCTCAAACCCTCTCAAAAATCCAAACACACAAACTTTCCTTCTTCTTCTTCTCCTTCGACCACCACTTACATATACCACCGATGGCCACCATAACTTCACCACCACCACTCCAAATCACTCCACAACAAGTCTCATGCCTCAAACACACTCCACTCTAACCCTTCGACATATACATACCCCCTTACATGCACCAAGGCTTACGGCACACAACTATAAAGGGAGGCCTTCTACACTTTTCTTCAATAAGAACTTAGGTTAGGTTTTCCTTAGTTTTTCTTGTAAGATAATGTTAGATACTAATATTTTCTTTGTTGAAACTTATTTTACAGTAATTCCCTAGAAGTTATAAGGTGTTAAAGAAGGGTCAACAAAGGTTAGTACAAGAAAAACCACTTTTAGTGGAAGTTATAACACTAATAGACTAAGTAGTGTAAGTTTTAGTAGAGAATCATTAAGTAAGTTGATAGGATCCTTATTTCTCTTGCATGCTGCCCCATATATGTCCTCTTACAACACTTCCATACACTTTTATAAAGTTATTATGGTTATAGATTAGTAGAAACATAAGGTACTTAAGTCAAAACACTATAAAAATCAAGTATTGCATGAAAATAAAATGTTTAACCCCATGAATAACTCTTGGCCTCTACTTTCATCGAACTACTAGATCTGAAAATTCTTGTTTATTAACTTAATGATATGTTTATTTAGTGTTAAGTATGGTTTATGACTTAATTAATCAAGTTAAGTAGGCTAAAGTATGATTAAGGCCTCAAATTAGCTTAGTTAGTAATTATAGGCTTAAAAATGGTGTTAATAACCCCGAGAACAATAATAACCAGATTTGTAAGCATATTAAAAGTAGGCTAAACTTAAGTTCAATGTTGGGCTTAAGTCCAAAAAAACAAGTGAGCTTAAGCCCAAAGCCTTAAATAATGATTTAGGCACATTAAGCTAAAAAAAACCAACTCTAGAACGCATGTAGCTAGGTAACTAGATCTGAACCCAAAGTTTAAAGGCTTAGTAAGAGTTATTTAAAAGGCCCACAAAACCCAAAGGCTCATCCAAGACACCCACCATACGTCCCTTAGTGATTTAGGGCTCTAAACTTAGTAAAAAAGCCCATTTAAACCTATAAGAGTATCACCAAGGCCTACTTTAAAATTTTAATGTATTAGGTAGAAAAAGCCCATTTAAAATACTTCAAAGAAGACCTAAATTATTAAGCATAAAGCCTAAAAACAAAAACCAAGCTTAAGGCCCAAACCCTAAAGTAACCTAACTCCTCATTTGGGCCTACGACATTATAGGCCCCAAACCGAAAACTTACTGACCTAGAAGCTTAAAAATAACTTCACCAAATGAAAGAACATTTGAAAACAATGAAAACGATTATAAGATCACTGAAAACGAAGAAGATATGTCTGAATTATGAAAACGACTAACTTCGGGCTAACAAGCAGTGGACCCAATTAACTAATGCCAATAAAATACTCATAGACCTTAATTATCTTCTTCAAGGGATGAAGAGTTTGACTTAGATACAGTAGAGGATTACTGAGACTGCTAAACATCATGGTTGAGTGAGCATACTACGCCTTACTTTACTTATTTATGCTTGTAGTTAAAGGAATACTAAATTGTATTCGATAATTGAAATTGTTGTATGTTGGGGTGATACGAGGCAAGTGCACCTATCAATTTTAATATAGCGGATATGAGTCCGAGTTGATCCCTAAGAGATTTTGAGTACTAATATTAACTTTAGCTTTATTATCTAACCGGAAAATTATAATGAGTTGAATGAATTAAAAATACTGAAATTAACAACTAAACTACTTATGAGACTTAATTATGCAAATTAGAAAGCAATAAAACTACAAACGACTTCAAGTATGCAATAATGTATTTAGGAATTATTTCCCCTAGTGTTTAACATGTAACCTTTTTAAAATGTATTCAATTCAGTTTCTATAATTCTTAACCGGAGGGATTCACAATTAAAGCTAATATCTTTCTCAAGCATATTAACCCTAATCCTAAATTATTTACCGGAATCTCTTCACTTAGTAATATAACTTAGAATTGCATTAATGTATAATGAATTCCCATGCAAACAATTAACTTTTCGGAAGAAACATATATCTTATCTCTAAGTATACATGTAATTCTCTTCAATTATGCTAAGATTTAATTATACATGCAATTTCTCAATCAACATGAATAACATCATATATTGATACTCTAGAATTATCAATCCATAACTAAACGACATAATTGAATCAAGAAAAGATAGAAACTTTCTTGAAATTATAATTCAATCCAAAGATTACATGAAACCCTAGGTTCCATAATCCTAAATACTCGAATTCTAAGCTATCATAATGAATCTAAAAACGAGTTTCATCAAAAACGTAAAATAAAACATGAAAACCCCTCTTGATTTGATGAATAATCTCTCTAATCTTGAAATCGATGTTGTTCTTGCTTCTTGATTGATGTTCTCCTCAAGTCTCCTCTCGTCTCTTGTGTCTCTCCGTTTCTGTAATGTCTCTCTTCTTTTTAAACCCTAAGATATCCTTTTATATATGTATTACACGGATTCTTTTTAAACCCTAAGATCAATGTACGGGAAATGCTATAAAATCACCATATTGACTAAGACCCTAAAAAAAATGAGGAAACTTGGTCGTGCCCTGATGAGCTGACTTACCAAGGGGGGCAAAGCACTCCTAGAGGTGCCTAAGACCCTTAGAAGAGTGAGCGAACTTGGTCGTGCCTTGATGAACTGACTAACCAAGGCGGTTAAAGCGCTCTTAGAGTTGGCTGAGACCCTAAAAAGAATGAGCAAACTTGGTCGTGCCCTGATGAGCTGACTAACTAAGGCGAGAAAAGTACTCCTAGAGCTAGCTAAGACCCTAAAAAGAATGAGCAAACTTGGTCGTGCCCTAATCAATTGACTACCCAAGGCTGGCAATGCGCTCCTAGAGCTGGCTAAGACCCTAAAAAGAATAAGCAAACTTGGTCGTGCCCTGATGAGATGACTAACTAAGGCGAGCAAAGCGTTCCTAGAGCTGGCTAAGACCCTAAAAAGAATGAGCGAACTTGGTCGTGCCCTAATGAGTTAACTAACTAAGGCGGGCAAAGCACTCCTAAATCTGGCTAAAACCCTAAAAAGAATGAGCGAACTTGGTCGTGCCCTGATGAGCTGACTAACCAAGGCAGGCAAAGCGCTCCTAGAACTGGCTAAGACCTTAAAAAGAATGAGGAAACTTGGTTGTACCCTGATGAGCTGACTAACCAAGGTAGGCAAAGCACTCCTAGAGTTGGCTAAGACCTTAAGAAGGATGAGTAAACTTGGTCGTGCCCTGATGAGCTGACTAACTAAGGCAGGCAAAGCACTCTTAGAGCTAGCTAAAACCCTAAAAAGAATGGGCAAACTTGGTCGTGCCCTGATGAGCTAACTAACTAAGGCGGGCAAAGCTCCTAGAGCTGGCTAAGACCCTAAAAAGAATGGGCGAACTTGGTCGTACCCTGATGAGCCGACTAACCAAGGCGGGCAAAGTGCTCCTAGAGCTAGCTAAGACCCTAAAAAAGAATGAGCGAACTTGGTCGTACCCTGATGAGCTGACTAACCAAGGCGGGCAAAGCGCTCTTAGAGATAGCTAAGACCTTAAAAAAGAATGAAAGAGGGATCAGCGCTTTAAGAGCCGGCTTGAACCCTAAGAAAAACGATGAAGGATTGAAAAACTAATGTAAGGCAAGCAACCAGTTTCAAAAGACACCTTTGCTTGGAAAAGTATTTACAAAGAGATTGTTAAAAAACCATTTATGAATAAGGAAAAGAGTAGGGATAAGCCCCTTGATTTGAAAAAAGAGTTTGAAAGATGTTAAAAACCACAATTGGGGAAGAATGACTTAAACTAGAAAAATGACTTAAACTAGAAAAATGACAACCTTGGAAAGGAATCCGATGACATAGATTAAAAACTTGGCTATTTGACCCGATATGGATTTGGATAAAAGATTTTGTGATGAGCCTTTACTTTCTCTCTCTCTCTTTTTTTTTTAATTTTTATTTTTACTTTTATTTTTTGAAAGTTTTGCCAACAAGTATAAACTCTTATTAAGGAACAATCTTATAACCAACCCTATCTTTGGTAATCATGTGGAATTTCTTAATGCCCCTGTCCCTAAGGCTTCTCTTAGGGCTTTTGTGATCTTAAGCTATTCCTTTCTTAAGGAGAAAGTAATTCACAATTAGTTTAGTCAAAGAGGTCTTCCTTACTAACTTTCGGTCTAGATTATACTCTCGACTTTAGTTCAAAAAATTATAGTTCATTTTATAAGTGATACTCCTTAACTAATCTGTTAGGTCTTTTTTAGTTTACCCTTATGAATTTAGGATTTTGGTCCAAGGGTTTCAAAAAAGATTAATAAAAAAGCTTGTTTTGATAGAAACACTTTTATCAATCTTGGGTGTACAAATTAAGAAACTTAGGGAAAAATTAGAAGCATGCTTGGCCCTGTTTCAAAAACAATTTTTATTAAAGATAAATTGTCTTTTAAGATTTTAAGAGCTTTTACATGTATAAGGGCAGTATTGTGGGTGGAGAGGCCTTATGTGATTTACTATAGTTAGGAGAGGCTTCAAAGTGTTAGTATGGATATGGAAATTTGGGTTTCCGGACTTAGGAGTATGATTTAAGGCCTTATGTTTTCTGAGGCTATTTGGGCAACGACTCTTGGCCCTTTTGATTTAGTTTGGTTACCCCTATTAGGATGTGAAACATTTCTTGGGGCTTTTTATCCTATACTTCCGAGCCTAATTCTTTGGCTTTTTTTTTTCTTCTCTTTTTTTTTTTTTGCCTCAAAAGTAACTATTTCCATTGATGATTCAAGGCCTTAATTCCATAGATTTCAAGTGTATGGGCTTGAGGTGGTCGAAAAAGGAAATTGGCTCTTCTTCATTTCAAAGAAAAATAATTTATTTGAAATAAAAGTTGTTTTTGAATTAATGTTATTTAAATAAGCATAAACCAATCTTACCCCTATCTTCTACTCAATGACCCTAACCTCCGAATTGCCCCATTGTAGGGTGGTTCTTAATAGGGTGGTTCTTAATGGGGTTTAAATTTAGAAATTCTCCAAATAAGTACAATGGGGTGAACAACAGATGGTTGTGTTTAGGATTTAGAAGTGAAGAAGTGAATGCCTAACTTCACTTTAATCTATGTATCGCATTCAAAGTGAACCTCCTTTAAGGAATGAGTCCAAAATATCCCCACAATTATGTCGCTTAACTCTCAAAGTGTTTCAGGTCGGTGTATAGGATAGAGCTTGCCTCTTCTCATTCTTAACTTTTCAAAAAGCGAGTTACTGGTTCCTTAAGGAGGAGTCTACTTTTTATTTGCCTAAGAGTGGGTTTTGCCCCCTCAATTTCTCAAATCATGCTCCAGTATTTGATTTTGTGTTCTAGTTTGATTCATGATTGAGCTTGGCTTTCTAAATAGATTAAGGGTTTTGGCTTGGCTTAGTTACTTTTAGGAGTTGACAATTGTGCTTAGGTCGGTAGCCTTGATGGGCTGTGGCTCATGTTCGGATTAGCCGGCTGGCCTAATGGCTTGTGTTTAGGTAAGCCGGTGTTTAGGTTGAATGCTTAGCCAAGTGGCCTGTGTTTGGGTAGGTTACCTGAATGGGCCTAAGGTTGGTGTTAGCTAAATAGCTTGTATTTGGATTAGATGGTGATAAAGGGCTAAGTTTGGTGTGGGTTGAAAGCCAAATGTTTGGGCTGGTTGCTTGAGTGGGCCAAAGGGCTCATGTTTGTTCAAGGGGCTCGTATTTGGGGTTGAATGGGCCAAGAGACTCGTATTTGGCTTGAATGAGCCAAGGGGCTCATGCTTGGCTTGTATGGGCTAAGGGTCTTGTATTTGGCGTCCTTAATAAGTCGAGGGACCTTATGTGGTTTGAAAAATAAGTATTTAGGTTGGTCACTTGAGTGAGCCAGAGGCCTAAGCTTGTACTGGTTCCTTAAACCAATAAGCATTTATAGCTGTTCGTAACTTTTATTTTCATTTTTTTTCATTTTTTATTTTAGAGAGAGAAAGGTAAAGTTTATTTTCAGAAATTAATTTACAAATAAGAATGGTGGTTTTTTTTTATTTTTTATTTTTGAGTTTCTATTTACAAGTCTATGGATTTTGTTTATATTTTTCTAAATGAGATTGAATGGTGGTTAAATGGAAGACTATTTACAAAGATGGGAATTTTAAAAAATGATGAACGATGAACTAAAGAGAGCTTTATTATTTTTGAAAAAGGAAGACGAGAATACCAAAAACAAAGGCAGAAAACCTAAACTTTATTTAGGAATTTTTATTCTAAGCTCCTTAGACTTGAATTAGAAAGACCCTACATTAAATCTCGTAAACGGGGCCTTAAGGTCTTCTATCATCTCATAAATATTCCCAATGACCTATGCCAAAACGGACCTTAAGGTTTGGTTGTGAGCTTCAGAACACTCGAGCTTTTCTTTCAAATAGGCGATTTCATCTCTCAACACCTGCTCACGAAACCTAAAGGCATCCAATGGCTTATTACTTGGCTGAGCATTCACTTAGTTGTCTGCCATCCTAAGTCTACACATTTTATGGACAAGGATCAGTCATCGATGCAATGATAGAAAAACAAAAACGTGAAAATATGCAGATGCTAGAGTCACTTAGGTTAATGTATTACTTCTTAAGTTGCAACCTTACTATAATTTTCAAAAACTTGTTTGCAAAAATTCTTAAATGATTAGTAGGGCTCCGATTTCTTAAGGGTAGTGTATTAACTCAAGTTTGGAATGAAGTATATGCAATTAGGGTGGGTTCTAAAAGGTTCTTAAGCTTTGTAACCTTACTTATTTTTAGAAAATACTTTCATTAGTCACATAAGCTTAAGTGGGGTGGCCTAATCGACCCCAAACGGTGGTTACCCCACTATGCCCGGAACTTACACAATGGCCCTCCTCCTAGGGTCCTAAGACGGCCTAGGTCTAACCGCATCTACCCTGCATCTTTGATGCAACAAATGAAACCCCATGCCTCAGTGCATGCTATTTACAAAATAAATATGCTAATTAAAACAAATATATACACAAAGCCAGCAATAAATAAATAAATAAATATAAAAAGAAATAAATAAATAACTAAACGATGTGGGTAATTTGAAAAGTGATTCTAATTTCGAAATGTTTTTAAGTGGTTAGCCCTCTTAATGGTCCCCAGTAGAGTCACCAAGCTGTCGAGCCTGGTTTTTCACATTCCCGGTTCTTTTTATAAAATTAGGTCTTTGTAGACACCTAATTTTTACCCTCCATAGTCTTAATTTTTATTTTTACAAAAAGGGTCCTAATTCAAAAAAAAAAATCAAAATCAAAAAAATAAAAAATTAATAAATATAATAAAAATTAACAAATAATGAAAATACCAAAAAAAGAAGAAAAGGATAAAATCATAAAAATTTTGTAGATTTTTAGAAAGTAATTTATATTAAGAATAATTAGTTAATTTTAGTTTAGTTAAAAATTTTAGTTTAGGGATTCAAATAGTTTAAATATAATTTAATGGTAATGAATGTTAAGAAACAGTTCAACGGCTTAACGAATAAGCAGCGGAGTACTTAAGTGGATTTAATTAGAGGTCACGGGTTCGAGTCTTAGTAGGCACCAATGTCTTTATTTTTCTATCGTTAAATAAGATTGAATGAGATTTGAATCTAGTTTAATCGGATATATTAAGATTTGATTTGGGCTTTATAAAAAGAAGAAAACCACAACATGAAGGGGGATAATCAGCTTCATCAACGCAACCCAACGAATAGCAGCAGATTCTCGTAGCAGCGGCGTACGCTCTCCACCGACCAGCTATTAACCAAAACACGACACAGGACCAGCACTTCACACGACATACTCAACACTACTACACCAAATACTGAAGCACGCCAATCACGGAATCAGATTTGCAAGCCAACATTTTTTTTCACACGCCTACATACGCCCAATCGCACGTAGCAGCCCAGTCCAAGCGCCCAGTTTTTGCTACCACGTTACTATCCAACTCCATCGGTTTCTACCCAATACATCCATGCCGACCTGTTGTCAAGCTGCAGACTACACACTCCAGCGGTTAACGAACGAACGATGCTCACCACAATACTGCACTTCGCTGCATCGCTTCGCGCGCCGCTACAACAAGTTGCACTTGCAGTTAGTTATCGCATACTATTGGGTCCACAAATAGTAGGCATAATCTCCGACGAAGCAAGTCATCACTGTTGCCAATTCCGATTAAAGGGTAATCACACGCCGGACAAGTTTATGTACCGAAGTCCTTTATCCTCTACTGCCAAACGAAGCAATCAGGTGCGGCCTACTTTAGTTTATATTGTTATTAAGTTATATTATATTATCATGTCTTTAGTTAGTTAATGTAACATATATGAGTATATTAATTCTACGATTTTTTTTTATTTTTATTAGTGGTTATATGATCTTAATAATTTAGTTAGTTACATAATTGCTAATAATAAACTTAGGCATGGACATGTATATAAATATAAATATGTATATATATATATCTTAGTTTAAGAAACCCTTTAATGTTAGTTTTTATTCATGTCTCAATTAGAAAAATTACGTCTTAAAAAGAAAAATTAATAGGAAACCATTTTTTAGAAAAATATAAAAAAGAAGAGGAAATAGTGATGTTTTAGAGAGTTTTCAAAATACTCAAGTGTTAGGACCCTTTTAATTTTTTTTTTAAATAAATTGATAATAACGTAAACTCGGTTAGTTTTCAAAAATTAAAATAAATCAACACACTAAAGATTTTTTTTTTTTAAAGAACTACGATCGTCTGATCCTGACTAGCGGGTACGTAGAGTATGTAATTTTTCTAAATTAAAAAATCATTTTGATGTTGATAAAATAAAAAAAAATCTTTAATTGACTTCTTTTCTATAATTAGACATCTTTTCCATAGTTTAGATGTCTTTTTCATAGTTTAGATGTTTTTTTTCTAGTTTAGATGTTTTTTTTCTAGTTTAGATGTCTTTTTCATAGTTTAGATGTTTTTTTTATAGTTTATATGTCTTTTTCATAGTTTAGGTTTTTTTGTTATGATTCAGACATTTTTTTTATGATTCAGATATCTTTTCTATGATTAAGGTATCTTTTCTATGATTAGGAATTTTTTTTTTCTTTCTTTCTTTTTTAATGTTTTAAGCATCTTTTCTATATAAAAGTTTCATCATGTAGAACATTGCATATTTTATAAAATCTTTAGGGTTTTTCTTGAAAATAAAAAAATTATCACTTAGTTGTTTTTAAAATAAAAATCTTAATTTGGCACTTTTCAAAAATTAGGTTTTAGGGTTTTTTTTTTATAATTAGGAATAAAAATTAGGCTTCTAGGCATTTTTCTTAATAAAAAAAAAATGGTTAATAAAAACCCAAATTCAACCAATCATTTTTTATAAAAAGAATTAACACATTAAAGTTTTCGGGAAGAACTATGATCGTCTGATCCCGACTTGCGGGTATAAAGGTACCTTCGGGGCGACGATAAAATTTGTAGAAACTTAGGTTCTTTTTTTCTTTTGATTTTTATTTATTTATTTTTAAATATTATAATTAGAAAAATAATCCTAATTTCGGCAAATAAATAGTGGTACCCATTAAGGTTTAATAGGTTAGCTCCCGAATTCGGAACCCTCTGGTTCTTTGTTAAAATTGAAATCAAAGACCGGTAGTTAAATCGTAATCAATTGGGTGGATTGATTACGATTTNCAGTCTTCTTTAAACCAATTAGTACTAAACCCTTACCCGTTTAATATTGACCCTCGACTAGGATTTAAAAAAGACCATTTTTTCCAACTTAAAAAGATTTGGAGTCGCTACCCGACCGAAGTCGGGAAAATGGGTTAAGTTATAACCAATTTAACTAATTAGGTGGATTGGTTATAACTTAGCTACCGATCTATCGATTAAAAAACCAAATTATAAATACGGTTTTTTTAAAAACTAGAGATCTAGATCCGGGGGCTAATTTATTAAACCCTAAATGAGTACCACTTTTAACTTTTCGAATTTAACTTCGCTTTTCAAATATACCTTTTTTACTAACCTATTTATTTATTTTTATTTTTATTATATTATCTTATTTATTTATACTTATTCTATATATTTATATTAAAATAAATAAATAGACTACTTTCTTTCTTCTTCTTCTTCTTCTTTTTTTTTTTCTTCTCTTTCTTTTTTCTTTTTTCTTTTCTCATTTATAACATTTGCAAATAAACAAATGAATAAAAAAAAAAGGTCGGCTTAGAGTCGGCTCGGTCGGCTCACTTTAGCTTGAGTTAGCTCACTTCAGCTTAGATCGGCTTACTTCAGCTTGAGTCGACTCACTTCGGCTTGGATCGGCTCACTTCGATGGTGGTGGTTTTTGTCAACAAACACTGTAGGGGATGCTATCCTAGAGAGAGAGGAACCATGCTAGAGAGAGAAAACTTCAATTTTTGTTTTTCTAAAGTGTTTCGAAGTTTTCGTTGTGTTTTGAAAATGAAGAGTAAACCCCTATTTATAGGTGTCACGGTTGTGTTAAGGATGGAAAAAATTAAATACAATATGATTTTCTTCTAATTTTGGATTAGACAAACTTAGACAATATGTGGTGCCAAATACATAGTTGCACGTGTATGAATGTGCCGGAGTGTGTCGGAATGTGTCTACCATACTTAGAAGTGAGTTAGCAAATGACGTGGCGATGACGTTTCCTGTGACGTGGCGATGATATGGCAATAAAGTGAGAAAAGAAAATAAAAGATACATTTTGCACCTTCCATGGATTGAACCTAGGATCTCCAAGTCATTTACAATATCAAGTCTAGATGCTTATCCAGCTGTGCTATTGGTTTTTTCTTACTCATATATGTAATTAATTACACATATGGACCAAGTTAGTCTAAGCTAGATTTAAATCTAAGTCTAGACCCAACAGCCTTTTATTCAAAACTATTGAAATTGAAATTAAAATTATATTCTATTTAGACAACCGAAAAATTTATTATTTTCTAAATACCCTATTTTATTTTGTGACTTTTCAAATTTCTTTTTTTTTTTTGTATTTTTTCTAAATTTCTTATTTTTTTGTACTTTTTCCTATTTTCCTATCTTTTTATATTTTTCTAGAATTCCTATTTTTTTCCTAAATTTCTTCATTTTTTTGGGGCTTTATTTAATTTTCTATTTTTTTGAACTTTTTCAAATTTAGGACCCTATAACCTAAGTTGAAAAATAAAAAGGGGGGGGGGGGGGGGGTGGTTGGTGCGGCAAAAATTAGGTGTCTACAGACATGATTGACCGTGTTTGCAAAATATCCTAAGTTAGTATGAATATTATATGCTTGTTGCATTAGAACTTAGGATCTTAGAGTGTCTGTATATATTTATTGGTCACCTATGAATTAGATCTAATAAATAGATGACCCTTAATTAAACTGAACATGCATTGCATCTTATAACATGATATTAAGGGCGTTGGTATCATATAGTAGAACGGGGGATCATGCCTATTGGATCTACATTGTATTTTATTTATTGAAAATTGTTATTGTATGACTTATTTCGTACGACATGTTCTTACCTTGACCTTTAGGAACTACTTGGCTCCAGAGAATGTCGCCTTCTACTTAAGGCCATACTATGTCTACTGTTAAGGGTGATATTGATAGCAAGAGACTTTGAATTGGACGTGGATACTTGGATCTTGACGTACCGAAATACTTCCTAACCTAACCAGTAGTGGGTGTTAAAACAGTGCTGTATATAGTTACCAGCCAATTATATATACTGTTGAATGTTTGACCATGCATTCATACGCTTGAATAATAACTTGCTTACTATTGCTTATTGTAGAGTAGGAAGGTTACTCACTAAGCAGTTGAGCTGACACCTCTATAGTTTATTATTGCAACAAGATTTGTGGCTGGAGCCAGGCCGCGGGATGCTCGAGGTTAGTATACCAACTTTGGGTTGTAAGATGTGAAGAAGTCAAGAGCTTAAGTGAACCATTCATTTATATTTGGACTCTCTTTATAAATTTCAATTATTAAGTATTGTATGTTGCTAAGTAGTCTAGACTAATCCTGTTATCTTACTTTAGTATCGTATGACTGCCTTAAGGGAAAGACATTTTATTCCCTCTTATTTATGTTGTGTTAGTATTAATTGAATGATATAACTTTAATTTATGTGTTCTACTATTGCTTAATGATAGTTACTAGGAGAAGGTGTAGTTGTGAATGCCTTGTGTAGTAAGCCAAAGACCCCTTATTAAGGATAGTGCTTAATCTCGGATCTTTATGTATTACATGACGGTACTGCTACAACTTTACCCCCTTTCGGGTTGTGACAATTTGGGTCTATGGTTTGAAGGTAATCTTAGGCAAAGGGTATTCTCTATTGCATAAGCCCTAGTTTAATTCCGATTTGCAAGTGCGTGGCATTAAATTGCTTAAAACCTAAATTAGAGTAAGCACAATTTCTCTAATCTTACGACGGCCAATCAATGTTATACGATGCCATTTGCTTGAACATACATTGCGTATAATTAAATTTGCTTGAAAACCTTAGTTGCTTGATGTTAGATATGTACTATTATCTCTATCCAACTTACTGAGCAAATTGTCGCTCATTCCCCTATAGTTGTTTTGTAGGTTTCCAATAAATTCACCAATACTAATTCAAGCACTAGAAGATTAGAGAACGAGGTCGAGGAGTGAGATTTAAGACTACATGATTGAATTTTTATTTGGTTTATCAACTGTACTAACTTCTAGGAAAACTAAGTTTTCCTCGAGTGACCCTTAGTTTTTAGCCAATGAGATTTAATCTATGCTCTGCAAGCCTATGGATTTTAGTAGACACTTTATCTTTTCGTAATAACATAGTTCTTGAAATTTTTACAAAATTTAAGGTTTCATTCTTCATATGATTTATGAAATTTGATTTTTCCTTTGATATTTAAGCTATAAAACTATTTTCAATAGCTATTTTGAAAAGTTATACCATAAGTTGACTCTTACTAAGTAATGAATGGGACGTTTCCAGGTAGTGGGGTGTTGAACGCCTTATGTAAGCTATACTTACATTAGTAGCTAAGGCAGCTAACTTCTAACGTAGGTTAGTTTACACGACGGAGCTGTTATAACTCTCTGGCTTGGGGCATAACAGTTACCCTTTTAGTCTTTTCCATTTTTTATAGTTTTCCTTAATGTTTCAAGTATAAAGACTCTTTTGTACATTGTAGCCGCAACACATCTTCAACATTATTACAAAATATTCTAAGTCTCTCTTGCTTGCCTATAAACATCCCTTTTGTTTACTTGCTTGCTTTCACTCTTATCCTAACTCTTAAGCAACGTTAGGTGACGAGTACCCTCATTGGACTGATTCATGCATCACATCGAGTTGATTCGTGAATTCTCGATAGTTCCTTGGTGCATCATATCCTCAAAGTTGATCGTAGGTTTTGCTTATTTGCTTCTCTTTTCGTGCATTCCCATTTCCATTTTAGGCTTTTAATAAGCTTAGACCCATTTTCGATATGACTGACCTTGTCTATCCTTAGCATGACCTTATCAGACAAGACTTAAGAAAATAGGCTTGATAAGGGATATTTTAGGAAGATTCAGCTTAGTAGGCTCGGAATAGGGATCGTTGGACTAGTTGTTTTTTGTTCTCATCCTTGCTTAATTGTTTTGTACACGAAAAGTAGATTTATAATAAATCTTCAAGGCTTGTTTGGGTTTTATTTGGCCTTTTTAGGCTTAAAAATGGCTAAAGATAAGCCTTATTTGAAGAATGGGCCTTTTAATAAGAGTTAGACAGTCCTTATTTCTCATAAACCTTATGGGCTTGTATAAGCCCACTTTCAAAGCTTAAGTCTGTAAGAATACAAGAGATCAACTTGAGCTATTTGATTATTAGGAGTGATCAAATGGCTACCAACAATAGTCAATTTTAGCCATTCATCTCAAGATCATCCCACAGTCGAGATTAGCCTCTAAACTCCATTAATAGGAGGTTAATCCTCTCATTTCACACACATTGTACTCTCTACAAGATTTAAGACAAATGTGGAAGCTTTCGCTAAAATCTCTTTAGAGAAAATCAAACAGCAAATTATTCAAAAATGAATCAAGAAATCATTAAATCTACTCATTACAACCTTCTGTCACGCGTGCATCACGAGACATTAAGTTCTTGTACTCTTCCTCTCGTACATCCCTCTATCACATCCATATACGTGTCATTAAATTAAGTGATCTCTAAGATCAACCTACACATGCATCAGCTATGATCAGTCAATTATAGCAAACCTATGATACAAAAGATAAGGTACATTTCAAGCAAGAGCAAATAATTGAAGGATCAATCATTTGAGAAGGTAAGTTGGAAAATGGGAAAAAACAAGTGGATTATGATTTTGTCAGTTCTACTAAAACCACATGAGCAATTGTAGTTGAGTTTCTTAAAATTTTTAATATTAGAGGTGTCTTTAAGTTCAACATTTGGAAATGAGGCGGGTAACAACTAAGTTGTTATCTTAGTTACTTTGTATAACTGATGTAGAATGGAGTGAACTTATAAGGAATGAAAATACAATTAAGTTAGACATCTAATTACTCTAAGTCAATTTTTTACTAAAACAAGAATCATACTTTGACTATCACTAGCATCTAATGGGAACTAAATACGCATTGATCCTTTAGCCTAGGTTAAAGCCAATAGTCTTAACAAGTTAGTTAAGAAAGTCCTGTGACGATTGAACTCAAAGATGACATAAGCCTTTTAAGATTTATTTCTATCCCATACTTAAACTCTATGAAGCACATAACTTATTTATCAAGCATTAGAGTCTTTGAAAGAAGCATAGATCAAGCCAAAATTACAGTCATTTTGTAGTGAGAAAACTAAAGCAAGATGTAGAAAGTTCATTGAACCATTTAAACAGCTTCATTAAGCATCCATCCGAACGACACAAGAAGAGCTATTGATCTCAATAACATTATACGTCCCATTTGAATGGTAAGTTAAGGGCATTCAACTGATATGAAGAATGCTATTGATCACAAAAGCTTTGTTTATCTTGTCTAATTAATACATTAATGGCGTTTATATGACAATGTAAATGCTATTGATCGTAGCAACATTGTACATGCCATCTAAATGGAACTAAGATGATGTCTAAATGACACATGTGACTCTATAACTTTTATTTCGGTGTTTATTTTTATTATATGACTTATTAACCCTTATTTCAACCCTAGACACTACTATTAGGGTTTACTTTTTTGTTAAGACATTACTAGACCATTATTAATTATTATTAAGTGATATCATTATTATTAATCTTAGAGTGTGGCTAACAAACTAGTTTATCAAATTGTAAGTGATATCCATTTGTGATGTTTTAGTATAATTTTCCTTAGTGAGTCATATCCATTGGAGATTGGTTATATCCCCATCAAAATCACCTTTAGTTCTTGTTGAAGTGGAATTCGATGTTACATTGATTGTTCTAGATCAAACCTCGGTTATGCACATAATAAATTGTTATTAAAGCTTAGGATTTGATTAGAGGGAGTATGTGCATGTGACCAATATGTGTTAGTTGGTTACATACGTCATAGTTAGCTCATATGTATACAGCTAGTGTTAAGTGGTAAATGATCCTAAAAATTTGCATGTTCTATATTGATTCTTGATTTCTTGTTGTGAAATCAATATGTCAAGTGATAATATATGTGTTGGTGGTGCTAGATAAAGGGGTAATCATAAGAGGCATAGAAGGGATAACAATCATAGGTAAGATTGTACAATGGAACAATAAATCTGAGCACTTAGCAACATAATGTATGGATTTATGGTAAAGCAAATCGCTTACGTGGTAACAATGAGGGTGCTTATGGTTAAGGCGCGTGTTAGATGTAGAGTACTCTAGGAAACCGACAATTTAACGAAAGATGAGAATAATAGTTTTGATGGTGAGCAAGCTTATGATTGGAGTCAACAAGCAAGAGGTATTAAAACAATTAAGATAAAAATTCTACTTTTTAATGGAAAAAGCTCACTCAAAGATTATCTCAATTGGGAAACACAAAGTAAATAAAGTATTAGTATCACAATTAGAGCGACGACCTAATTATAGCAGGTCACTATATATTGTCAAGGCCGATTTTTATAAATAAATTTTCTTTAAACTGATCAATATTAAACTTTACCTGTTTAATATTGATATTCAATTAGGGTTTAAAGAAAACCAGTTCTTTTATATTTTAAAGTATTTTGGAGTCGCCACTTGACCAGAGTTGAGAAAAAGAATTAAATTATAACTAATTAGGTGGATTGGTTATAATTTAGCTACTGGTCTTTCAATAAAACCAAATTTATAAAATTCGGCAATTAAGCTTTTTAAACTCTTACAGGTACCATCAACTTCCCAAATTTAGATTTAATCCTTAAAATCACCTTTCAAAAGTTATCATATGAAACACAATAAATTAGTTTAAATCAAGCAAAATTAAACTAAAGATGGAAAAAAGAGTTTTTTTTTTTCATTTTTTACCAAATTGAGTAATTAGAAGTGGAAAAAACTAATTTTTCATTTTTTACATTGCCTCGGAGGTACCTATGTATCTGTTATTCGGGATCAAATGCACATAATTCTTTTTTTTTTTTTGTAAAACTTTACTATGTTGAGTTTGTTTTAATTTTGAAAACTTGTTTAGTTTACGTTTTTAATTTGATTTGATTGTTTAAGGAAGTTTTGTAAAAAGTCATAAGTTGGTGCATTATTATTTTTTGGAAAACTCTAAATATGGCCTTAATTTGGGAAGGGTCCATTTATTTTATTTATTGAAAAAAAAAAACTAATTTTTCTAAGTGATAAAATAACTTTGCTATTTATTTATTATTATTATTTTTTACTTTCTATTTTATTATTATTCTAATTGTTTATTACTAAAAATAACGAAAGTAAAATACTTTTTCTTTCTTCTTTCTTTTTTTTATTTCCCTTTTTTTTCTTTCAATTTTTTCTTTTTCTTCTTCTTTTTTTTTTCCTTTTTTATTACAATGACATAAAAAGTTTACATAAATAAATAAAAAAGATCAAAACAGCATAAAGGCCGAACCAGGTCGAGGTAAGACGTGCAGGTTGGCTTCGACTTCGGGTTGGATCTCGGACGTCAATGGGTCTAATTGGGTCAGTAAGAAGAAGAAGAAAACAACGATAGTTCACCTTGATTTGAGGTGATTCTACTGGCCAAAGCAAGTGGGTGAGGTGGTTTTTATGTGTAGCGGATTAGGGAATGGGGGTATAGGAAAATGTCATTGCGTTTGAAGCTCATTTGGGTGGTCATTGGACTTAGTGGCAGCTATGAGTGATTGGGTTAAAGCTAAGGAGGCCGCAGCCAAGCCTAATGGAGGTTGAAAATGGATGTTAGAAGCTTAGAGAAGCTTGCTACAGTGGTGGTTTTATTTGACTCGCGAGACAACTGAATAAAAGTTAGAGAGAGAGAGAAAAAGTTCGAGTCTAGAGTGAGATAGTGATTGGAAAAGAGAAGGAGAGACGTTAGAATCAATTGTGTATCCTTGAAAGCTTCCTCGATGCTCCTTTTATACTAGGGAAGGTCGAATTAACCTTGGTAAGTTCGAAAATGTTGAAAATCGACATTAAAGGATTTAACCTGAAATCAGGTTTTTTTCAATTTTCCCACTTGATTTTTGCTGCATAATTAGATGAATTTAGATGAGTTTTAGGTCTAAATCAAAACTAGGCTACATGTAAACCTTGCCACTTAAGGGACATGTAATTAAGAGTACTTCTTGACCATTCCAAAGAATCAACTAAATTAAGAACTAAAAATTTTCATTTAGAAAATGAACTTAATTTTTCAATTTAAAAGTTCGTTGATGATAAAACTCGAAATGAGAATAATGGACCTTAAGTCACCTAAAACCCTAAACCTTAAGATAATTAAGAATTTGTGACCCTAAGTAATAAATTAAAATTTTAATTTGAATAATTTTATTTAACTCTAGAAAGTTTCAAAACTTTTGAGAAGCAAATCATAATTTACAAGTTAATTTAATAACCAAACTCTAAAAGAATTACATATAAGACAATCCCTTTATTTTCACTTATAAGCTATGTTACATATGGATAAGTAAACCAACCAATCACATTAAATAACTTATCAATTGAGAGTTAGAATCAACTATCACTTAATAACTTATCAAGAGCTTATGATAAGACCATTCTCTTATCCTATCATAACCTATACTATATAAGGATAAGTTATCTCTTCATTTTATCAATTTAATTTTTAAACAAGTGACAAGATAAGACAATGCCCTAAAAGGACACCTTAATGGCCGATTGTAAGACGAGGGTATAAGGGGCCATACCTTGTCAATCACACATCAAACCAATTGTCTTTCACAAGTACTATTCACCCCTTATTACTTACATCATCCAATCATGTCAAAGTATGGCTCATGTACTTGATAAAAGCCAACAAAAAGAAGCTTATTGGATACATTATACACACATATCCAACTGGCAATCTCTCTCTCGTTTTCTCTCCTCTTTGATTTCATTTTTCTCATTTTAAACACACAAACTAAAAGAGGAAACCAACCCCCACCAACCCTACACTTACCGCCACATATTTGCACCCCCACTTACTGCACAAAATTGTTTTCGTTGCCTTCCTTTTGTCCACTTCAAAAGCCATTTTAGGAACCTTAAAACATCCCCAAAAACCACCTCAAACATCAAGAATTTGATTTCTAAAGAGCTTACAAGAAAGGGAAGGAAAACAAGGAGCACAAGTAGCTTCTTAATTACACAATTACATATTTTTACGCTTTTAGGACGAGTAAGTTTATTTCGTTGTTATGTGCTTTAGTATGCTATGTTAGGAGACTACAGTTCCATGAAGATATTAGCATGAACATAAGGTGATAAAATAGCTAAACTACCTTAAGTCATAGGCTTATGAATCACTTACATAAACGATGGACTAAGAGCATACTAAGTTGGTATTATGTAAGATGTACGTCTAACACTTAGAATGGGAAATTTTGAGTTGAAAAAATCATAAAATATGTACATGAATGAGAGGATAGCATGCTAGACACGGAGTATATGTAAGCCATTTAAGTGTTATTTTCACTTCTGTTAAGTTGAACATGCTTAAATCTAGCTTTAGGTAAAGGAGAAATCCGATACATGATGTTTTATAAAGAAATCTACTTTTTGAGATGTAAACTATAGCATAGAGTTTATGATAAGTATGTGATCTATCATTTTTATCTAGTACATAAGCTAAATAATTATCTCATGGAAGAGAAGTTGAGTTGGCGTCGAAATATAAATAATGTAAGTTCTTGATCTAATACCTAAACTTAAGGAAGTGATAAACCAAGTTAGAAAACTAAGTTGGAAGCCTTTGAACCAGACCGACTAGATCTGGAACCTCAAGAAAACTCACTTAAAAAAATATGATAAAATAAAGTAAAAAGACTAACCAAAGTAAGTATAATAAGTGTATAAAGCCTAAACCTCAAAATCGAGCCTAAAACATTTAAAATTAGCTCAAAACTCTAAGTTAGGCCTTCCACCAAATTTCTGACCAACATCTAAATCACTCATGAAAAGTTGTTTTAAGACCCATAAGAAGCCCAAATCAAATGTCCCAAGCCCAACAAAGTCACCAACTTTAGTTTAGACAAAAAATAAGCCCATTTGACCACATAAGCCTACATGAAAGTCCAAGAAAATGTTGATAACACCAAGGTCATAAGACAAGGATGGAAATTTGACTTTAAGCCCAAGCCCAAGCCCAAAAGATTTCCTAAATTAACAAAAGGCCAACAACCAAACTAAGCCTAAAAGAGCACCAAACCATGAGGATCACTACTGTTCTAACCAGTAGACAAATTTGCATGCCTTATCTTGAAAATCCAACCACAACACATTAAAGTGTACTAAAAAATGATGAAAATTGACTATAAGATCATAAAAATCAAATTTAAAATGAAAAAGTTATATGTGATTGAAGTTTTAGGTAAAACCGGGGAAAAACATGAAACTAAGTTAAAAGTATAACTTAAAGAGTTTTAGGTTAGCCTATCAATTTTATCTCAAACTCTTAACATTATCATATTTGCGATGTTCAGGGGACCGGACTATTGGAGACGACCTACCCTCAGATTATTATAACTAATCCACTATAGCTGAGTGAGTGATTCTTGATGACTTCATGTTTGGTTTTGCTTATGGTGTAGATACTCTTAAATTTATATAATGAACTTAAATGCTTATGAGATATGAGAAATGCATTAGTATGATATTATGATTGAATGTCATGACTTGTTAATAAGATAATAATGAAGATTGTTGTGATGATAGTTATGCATAGTTGTATGGAATGAAATTGTTTGATCACCATGGAAATTGAATTAATTGAGTGTCTAATTAAGAAATTCAATGGATCATGCATTTCTCATGATTGCATTATAACTATACCAACTACTACCTCACCCGAAAGGTGGGAAGAGGCTCACAAGAGTAGGGACTCCTATTGGGATTAGGCAAATGTATGCCATTTATATTATTAAGTCTCTATCTTGAGTTATTGAGCTTACTAGGCACTAAGGGATGCTAACCATTAGCTAAGGGCCATGTCTTGTACTTCAGCTTAGGGTGTGTGTTGTGGACTGCAGGGGCCACCATATCGCTAGACTTGGGATTTTGGCATAAATTTGATTTTTGAAAAAGAAAGTATATTTTCTATATAAAAAGTTAAGTTTGTATATATTATATATTTGTTTGAGTTGATTTGAGCACACTGGTACAAGTAGAATAAAAACCCAGGTAGTAGGACCTGGTTGATGGTTTGTGTCAGTTAATTATCTCCAACCCTGACTAGAGGGGGTGTAATTTTGAGTTGCATGCAGTTCTTAGGTTGTTGCATGTATTGATTAGCATTCTGAGTGTTTATGTATTCATATGTTGTGTTTTAAATTATATTGTTTGTATGGCATGGTGGAGGGATTAATTTATTAAGAGTAAACTTACACCCCAATAGATTCCTTTTGTTGTAAGACCACCTCTTTGCTCATCCGAGCCGTGAAATGCCTGAGGTGAGTCTCATTCAGAGACGGGATTGTCTGCTCAAGAAGCGAAGAGGGAATCTTGTAATAGTGACTTGTAAATATATTTACTTATTTAGTTAATTCCATAAATAAACTTTCTTAATGCAAACTTTCGTAGAACTTCAAATACTTGTAATATTATTGTCATGGAATTCTATGAATCCATGCTTTAATTATATTGCTTTCATAAGTAAACGATAAATTTTAGTCACTACTTATCTATGGGCCTAATTGTAACATAGAGTGAAAGGAGCCTTGTATGTTGTATAGAAGGCCTATGATCAATAAGGGGGTTTTAATCGTAAATCTTTATACTGTACATGATAATCTACCATGACAATGTTACTGTTTAGGTTGTGATATTATATGTACTACAGATTTCACCATTAATTCGGAGAAAATCATATAGTAAAGGAGGTCAAAAAATGACTTAAAGTAACTTGACCAAGATGAAAAAGCACTAGAAATGGTTGAAATCGAGGAAGAAGAAGATGGGGGGTACACAATCACATGTGGGGCACGTGCCATGCTACTCCACGCATGCATTAGAAAAAATATGGGCACGCAATTATGCGCCTGTCCTTGTTATCTAATAAGGGCTTTGTGCCCTGTTTCTGAGATTGCAGACTAGTTTATGGTCTGCACCAATATACACGTTTTTTTTTCTTTTTTTTTTTTTTTTAATAAAAGAAGAAAAAGGCATTTTGTGTCTCGCAAGATTCAAACTCATGACCTTTAGTTCCAATGAGATGCTAATATTTAAGTGCTTATTTATTAGGTTACTGACTTGTACCTTCTTCATATTTGTAATTAAATTGCACATATGGACGAGGTCAACCTAGGTTAGCTTTTGAATTTTAGCTCAGGCCCACTGACCCTCTTTTATTAAGACCTAAAGCTTATTTACCTAAGTTAGCTTTTGAATTTTAGCTTAGGCCCAATGACCCTCTTTTATTAAGACCTAAAGCTTATTTAAATTTCCTAAATTTTTTACTTTTTGTGGTTTTGTGGAATTTTTTAATTTTTTTTATTTCTTCTAAATTTTTTTACTTTTTTGTATTTTTCTAAATTTTCTTATTTTTTTGTTGTAATTTTTCTACTTTAAGAATCTTTACCCTATCCTAAAAATTTTTTTTTAAAAAAAAAAAAGAGGAGGAGGGGGAGGGTGGTGCAAAAATGGGGTGTCTACAACTGTCCCTCTTTGTGGTGAAGTTTGAGTAAAACTTTACTATAAAGATAAATGAGACACTATTTTTGCCCTAATGGTGGAACTTGTCTTAAGAAGTACCTTAACTAACTATCCTAAATCCGGTCCACTAAAGATTTGATGGATGGTGAAAAGAGAGAGGAAGTGCTCCAAGAGTTAGCCAAGTGAGTTTAGAAAGGTTTATCGCCATAGGGGCTAGCTAGAAAGACTGATTTGAGACTTAGTTATGCCCTTTTAAGCTAACTAACCTAAGTGGGAGTATCTTTAGGAGACTAACAACCCTAAATTGGAATCGATTTTAAAAACCTAATCATGCTCTTTTGAGCTTACTAACCTATGCGAGAGTGTTTTTAAGGGACTAGCAACCCTAAATTGGAATCGATTTTGAAAACCCAGTTGTACTCTTCTAAGCATACTAACCTAGGCGAGAACGTTTTTAGGGGATTAGTAGTCCTAAGTTGGAATCAATTTGGAAAAACCCGGTCGTGCTCTTCTAGGCTCACTAACCTATGTGGGAGCGTCTCTAGGGGACTAGCAGCCTTAAATTGGAATTGATTTTGAAAACCTGATCATACTCTTCTAAGCTCACTAACCTAGGCTGGAGCATCTATCGAGGACTAACAACCTTAAATTGGAATCAATTTTGATAACCTGATCATACGATTTTGAGCTTACTAACCTAGGCAGAAGTATCTCTAGGGGACTAACAACCTTAAGCTAGAATCGATTTGGAAAAACCTGGTCATGCTCTTTTGAACTCACTAACCTAAGCGGGAACGTCTTTAGGAGACTAAAAACCCTAAATTGGAATCAATTTTGAAAACTCGATCATGCTTTTCTAAGCTCACTAACTTAAGTGGGAGACTCTCTAGGGGACCACCAACCTTAAATTGCCTTAGAAGAAGCGCCCTATAGGCTCGCTTGAGAGAAAATTGGTAAAGGAAAGCTCCTTATGGGCTTACTAAAAGGTATTGGTGAAGAGAAGTGCCCTATGAGCTTAAAAAACACTAAAAAGAGATTGAGTCAAGATAGCACCTTCAAAGGTTGGCTAAGTATCGAAATATGTTACAGAAGGCAAGTGCCTTATGGGCTAGCTCAAATGATTGTTAAGAGAAAGAATTGTGAATACTGGTCATATAGTCTAAATGCAATTGCAATGTCTAAAAACCAATGTGCTAACATTGCATAGAAGTACTTATCTAGTCTTGTTGATAGCACCTAAACTACCAAATCTTTCTTCAAAAAAGTCTTACTAAAATCAACTAACTCATTTTTCAAAATGACTTCAAACTTGAAACTCCCTAAGCCCCTTTTTTTTTAGAGGTCACAAAAATCAGCTCGATACAGAATGCCCTCTATTTGCTCTTTAGCTTATTTGTCTCATCTATTATTAGTAAATATCTGCCATAAGGTGATTGCCCGTTTAGGTTTCATCTTTCCTAAAAAATGGTCAATAAAGCTCCCCATCGAAGGGGATCGATCCATAATAGAGTATTTTAAAGAGTTTTATTAATTATAAATATTCTATATCTCACTTTTCAACTTCTTTTATGCTTTCGGTGTATAGGTTCAATTAAATGGGATAAGGGAGCTGGACCTTTTGATGGAGCAAGAAGAAGGGATGGTAATGATTCCAACGCCAACAATTGCCAAAAATACTAACTTTGCTTATAGAGAATAAAAATTAGACCATAATGACATTCAAGATGACTGGCATTTTCATGTTTTAAGTAAAAATTTCTATTGAGTTTTCATGGGTAGTACAACTTTATAGCATTAGCAATTACAAGATCTCTCAATTCCGAACCATCCATCAGGACAAAATTAAAGCCCCTCCTGGTAATACTCGCTTCACAACATAAGGGCCTCCATAATTAGGAGCAATTTTTCCTCTTGAGTCTTATGTATTAGGGAAAGTCTTTCTCAACACCATATCACCCTCTTTGAAGTTCCGGGGTCATACTCTTTTGTCAAAAGCTAGAGCCATTCTCTATTGGTAACATTGATTATGACATAAGGCTGTCAATCTTTTCTCATCAATCAAATTCAGCTACTCGATGCATTTCTTTACCTAATCAGCTTCATCCAACTAGGTTTCTGATAACACTTTGAGAGATAGGATCTTAACCTCTACCGGTAACACCACTTCAATACCATATACTAAGAGTAAGGTATTGCCCCAATCGACATTCTGATGGAAGTCCGATAGGCCATAAGTCCAAATGGCAACATCTCATGCCAGTCCTTATATGTAATAGCCATTTTTTTTATGATTCTTTTAAGGTTTCTATTAGCTGCTTCAATGGCTCTCTAGGGTCAATAAAGTATAGAATTTTTGTGAATGACCCTAAATTGTCTGCACAACATTAACATAAGCTTATTGTTGAGATTAGTACCATTATCAATGATGATTGTTTCTAGAGCCCTATATCAAGCTAAGATATCTCTCTTGATGAACTTGACTACTACCCCTTTAGTAATGCTTGAATAGGATGAGGCTTCGATCCACTTGCTGAAGTAGTTGAAGGTAACCAGTATAAAGCAATGCCTATTGGATGCTTTTAGAGTACTTGATCCAATAATGTCTATTCCCCACATTGAAAAAGGCTATAGTACAGAGAGTGTGTGTAATTCTTGAGGCAAGGCATTTATCTTCTTTGCATAAACTTAACATAAGTGACAATGGCTAACGTATTTGATGCAATCACCTTCCATTGTTAACCAGTAATACCTTCACCTCATAATTTTCTTGGTCAACATGTAACCGTTCATGTGAGGGCTACATACTCCTTCGTATTCTTCTTTCATCAAAATCTTAGCCTCTTTGTCATCTATACACCATAAAAGTATACCGTCAAAAGATCGTTGGTACAAAGTGGATTCACTTAATAGAAACTGTGTAGCCAATCTCCTGATTGTCTTTCTATCCTTTTTCTCAGCCTGTTTAAGGTATGTACCTTGTTATAGGAACATTTTAATATTAGGGTACTACGGCTTTTCACCATTTGTACCTTCAATTGCTAGATAGAAGGCAGGTTTTTCTTCAATTTAAATGGTAAGGGTTTGAATCTTGACTGCACCGGATATCTAGACCATAGATGCTAAAGTAGCCAATGCATTAGTGAATTGATTATGTATCCTCGGTAAGTGAGTGAAAGTAATTTCTTTGAATTTCTCCATTAATTCAGTCAAGTACTGATGATAAGGTACCAGTTTAGGATCTTTTGTCTTGTATTCTCCCTGAGCTTGGCCAATAATGAGTGAAGAACCTCCGTACACTTCTAATTTTTTAATGTCTTTGTTTAAGGCCACTTTGAGTCCCATGATTCATGCCTCGTATTCAGCGATATTGTTGGTGTATTGGAAAACAAGCCTTACAGCTACGGGGAACTGCGTACCTTCAGGGGATATCAGTATTGCCCTAATTCTACATCTAGACACATTAGCAGCTCCATTAAGGAACATCTTCCACTTCGATGGTTCATCATCTTTTTCTTCAATAGAACTTCCTTTAGCTACTAAGATATCTTCATCAGGGAATTTGACTGTACCTCTTGGGGGGTATCATTAAAGGGATGTTTTGCTAACTAATCTTCTAGAGGTTGTCCCTTAATTGAATTTTGGTTTACGTACGTAATGTCGAACTCTAATAGTGATATTTGCTACTTTGAGATTCTACCAATTAGGGCCGGTTTATCCCCTAAGTACTTCAGGGGATAGTGCTGAGTTAGTAACTCAACTTGGTAATAGAGTATGTATTGTTTGAGTCAATGCATTACCCAGACCAAAGCATAGTACGTCCTTTCAATTTTTGAATACTTCTGTTCCCCTTCAATAAACTTCTTACTCAAGTAATATATAGCCCGCTTGATAGGGATCAAGGACTGATTACATGCTCCCGAACGCGAGGGCTCTCTCAGGTGGTTCACCGAGTTGTCCAAAGTGAGTTAAGTACTGAGGAGCAGTGCTTGCCCCAGTCTGATCTGCCAAGCTACTTCGCTCTCCATACCATCCAAGGTATTACCAAGATGACCAATCGTAGTGCTAAGCCGAACCCTCCATTATGCACTAGTCCAAGCGCCAAATTTGAATACAACAATCTCCACAATGCTGAGGCCAAGTTGACAACTATCAAGAGCTAACTTGAATGTATGCCATTCCTAAGCTAACCCCAGTCTTGCCCCAACAATTAGGGTACCGATCTTTTGACACCGAACATACATGAACAGAGGCCACCCTACTTGGCTCACTACATTATCAGAATTACAGAGTAAAGCGTGTGCGCGTTGTCCTTTCTAACAACCGTACTATCCTTTCTGACAAAGGATGTTCGCTACGTACGATTTTGTATTTTCCTTGTAAATTGTTTTCCTTCTTTTTAGCAAATAAGGATCCATTTTTGTAATTTTATGTAACGTAGAACTTACCTTAATAGGGTACTACAAATAATCACATAATGTAATAGCCGTATGATATATATATATATATATATAGAAGAATACAATGAACTTTTCACCCTATCTTGAGCTAAGTGTTCGCTTATTTACTCTTGAGCTACTCTTATCTAGCTGATTCGAGTGTAGACTAGTTGTGAGTGACCTTCGACCATACTTGTACATCATATCAAGTGTGACCTGAGCTCGTATGAGGCATTGGTGTGTCATATCTATCTTCAGTGTACGGGAACCCTCTACAAACCTTCGACTATCATTTACTTTTTAACCTATCTTGTGGGTTGGACACATCCTTTTGGTTGCGCGTGATATTAGGTTCATGTGTTTATCCATGAGTCCATATCGTCTTGGTATCAGAGTGCCTAGTTACGTTCGGAGCTGGATTCTACTACTGTGTTCTTTTGATAGTTTGTCACTACTCTTGTGTGATAGAGGTATTATTGTTCATATTAGAGTTTGGTAGCTGAGTAATGTTTTGTACTTTGTTTTTTTCCTATTTTCATATGCAAAACAGAGTGTGGTTGACTATTTGTTTGATTGTTGTTGTGAAGTAACCATTAATGTCAAACTTAAGTATTTAAGGAACTTTAGGAAACCAAGAAAGTGGTACTCGACATGGCCAAGGGCAAGAAGGAAGCTTCATGCCTCAGTCATTGGATGATCGATTGGATAGGCTTACCAATTTCGTAGCTAGTTTGGTGACTATTATACAAGAAGATAGACAACAAGCTAGAAATAGCCCTACTAGAGAACGTGAACAGCAGCAGCGAGGCAATGGTTAGTTTAGTTGAGTTAATGCCTCGACTTATCCACCCCGAGTTGAAGCAATTGGTAGGGATGCTAGACGAAGGCTAGCGCTAGAAGAGATCGAAGAGGAAGCAGAAGGGGATGATGAGGCAGAGGAGTAATATGAGCCTAAGGAAAGAAATGTATGAGTCCCTAAGGTTAAGGGATTGAGAATGCAGATTCCAAATTTTTCTGGTAGTGGTGATGCCGAAGACTACCTAGATTAGGTAGATTAGATTGAAAAGCAATTTGAATACTACAAAGTGCCCAAAAATGCAAAGGTTAGGCTAGCTGTGTTGAAGTTCACCGGTTATGCCGCCTTATAGTGGAGGAAATTGTAAGCCACCAGAAGAAGGGAAGGAGAATGAGAGATTAGGAGTTAAGATAATATGAAGAGAGATATGCAGAGAAGGTTTGTGCCAAGCTATTACCTACAGGATGCCTTTAAGAGACTACAAGAATGAGGCAAGGAGGATTGAGTGTGGATACTTACGTTAAGGAATTCTAAATGCTAATGATTTGATGCAAAGTCATAGAGCCCAAAGACCGAACTATGTCTCGATTCATTAGCAGACTAAAGTATGAGATTGGGGATGTCCTGGAAACCCTGGTTGTTTAAACACTTGATGATGTAATCCGAGTTGCCTAGAGGATAGAAAGGTACCAAATAGGAAGATTCTGAACACCCGTCAACTATCATAGCAGTAGCCGACCTATTCCAAGCAGACTTGTATGAATGGAACCAAGCAAGGCCACTGAGACCCAACCTACTCAAACTACCCAAGCAGAGGAGAAGGAACCCTCAAGGAAGTTTGAGAAAGGCTAGAGTTCAAGGAGGAAGACAAGTGAGATCAAGTGTTTCAAATGCCAAGGATTTGCACACATAGCCGCTTAGCGTTTGAATAAGCGAACAATGGTAATTAGAGGCAAGGCACCAACCGTTGAGGTCGATAGTACTGATGAGGAAATAAAGGAGTTAAAGGAGGATAAACAGACTGAGCTGTCTAAGGAAGAAGTTATCTATGGTGAGGAAGCCAACTTCATGCCGACCACTCTAGTATTGAGGAGGATAATGAGTGTTAGGCCTGTGCTTGAAGACGAGCAGAGAGAAAATCTCTTCCATAATGGGTGCAAGGTGAATAACTCATTGTGCGTGCTAATTGTTGATAATAGAAGTTGCACCAATGTAGCCTCTACATTTATGGTTCGACAACTAAAATTACTGACCATGCTCCACCCGAAACCTTACAAGCTTCAATGGCTTAGTAATAAGGGAGCCCTACGAGTGAACAAACAGGTGTTTGTGCCACTCTGTATTGGCAAGTATCAAGATGAAGTACTTTGTGATGTATTGCCTATGAGTGCGTCCCACTTTCTACTTGGACGACCATAGATGTTTAACCGAGCAGTTATATATGACGGTAGGAGAAACACATGTTCTATAAAGCATGAAGGGAGAAGGTTGAAATTGAGTCCCATGATTGCTGAGTAGGTAAAAGTCATACGATCCTAGCTTAGCCAACCCTGAACAAGGAGGCTTTGGTATTAATCCAACCCGAACTAAAAAGGGAAATGGAGCTAAAGGGAACGACCTATCTGCTTATCAGGAGGTTTCTAGAGATGAGACCCGGGAGGAAGAGTTGCCAACCGAGGTAAAAACCTTACTAGAGGAATTTGCCAACCTATTTCCGGAAGAGCTACCTAACAGTCTGCTCCCCATCCAAGGCTTCGAGCATGTGATTAACCTACAGCCAGGAGCTGTACTGCTAAACAAGCCTGCCTATAGGCTGAACCCTGAACAAGTTGCCAAACTGCAAAGGTAAGTAGACAACCTCATGAAGAAAGGGTATGTACACGAGTCCCTAAGCCCTTACGCTATGCCAACCTTATTAGTGTCGAAGAAGGATGGTTCTTAGAGGATGTGTGTGGATAGTCGAGCAATCGACCAAATCAACATCAAGTATAAGTATCCCATACCCAGGCTTAATGACATGCTAGACGAGTTAAGTAGAGCAAAAGTTCTCTAAGATCGACCTTAAGGCTGGGTACCATCAAATTCAAATGCATGAAGGCGATGAGTAGAAAGCCACATTCAAAATGCAACATGGTTTATATGAATAGCTTGTGATGCCATTCGGACTATCCAACGTGCCAAGCACATTTATGTGCTCGATGAATCATGTGCTTCGAGAATTATTAAGAAGGTTTATCGTGGTTTATTTTGACGACATTCTAGTATACAGTCTTGACCTAAAGGCTCATCGAAAGCATCTTAGACAAGTGCTTGTGAAACTCTAAGCTAAACAACTCTACATCAATTCCGAGGTGATCTTCTTAGGCTTTGTTGTGAGCGGAGGTAGCATCCGAGTTAATGAAGAGAAGATAAGAGCGATCATAGAATGGCTTGAGCCGACCCGTCCTGCTGATGTGAGAAGTTTCCATGGCCTGGCATCGTTCTATCACTAATTCATCAAGAAATTCAGTACAATTGTGGCCCCATTTACCGAACACTCAAAGAAGAATGCTAAATTAAAATAGGGTGAGAAAGAGCAGAGGAGTTTTGAGGATGTGAAGGAGAAGCTAATTGTGACCCCTGTCTTAGCTCTATCGAGCTTCAATAAGGTATTTGAAGTAAAGTGTGATGCATCCGTACTAGGCATAGGTGCTGTGCTGATGCAAGAAGGCCAACCGATTGCTTACTTTAGCAAGAATCTTCAAAGAGCCACACTCAACTATTCCGTCTATGACAAGGAATTCTACTCCTTGATCCAAGCACTAATAGTATGGCAACACTATCTATTACCTAAAGAATTTGTGATTTACACCAATCATGAGTCCTTGAGATATCTAAAGAGCCAATCGAAGTTGTCCCAGAGACAAGCTATGCAGGTTGAGTTCATGGAGGGTTTTTCTTATGTTATAAAATACAAGAACGAAAAAAACATTGCAGTGGTCGATGCCTTATCGTGATGACATACCCTCTTGACCGAGTTACAGATGAGGCTACTGGGTTTTTCAACCATCAAGACTTTATATGCTAAATACCTACACTTTAGTCCTATCTACGCTCGTTGTGAGGAAGGATGGACACTAGATGACTATCATAACGAGGACGGACACTAATTCAGGAAGGGAAGGCTATGTATCCCAACATGTTCCACGCAAGAACTGCTAGTGTGTAAAGTGTATGGAGGTGGATTGACAAGACACTTTGGCTAGTACCAAACTTATGAGGTATTATCCTCTAGATTCTTTTGGCCAAGGATGAAAGGGATGTCTAATCCATGCTGGGAAAGTGTGTATCCTACCGAAAAGCAAAGAGTCGAGCTAAGTAAGGACACTACCAACCTTTACCGATCCCGACCAAACCATGGTCGGAGCTAAGTATGGACTTCATGTTAGGATTACCAAGGATGTCCCAAGGGAAAGGCTCAATCATGGTGGTTATGGATCGATTTAGTAAGATGGCACATTTCGTGCCCTATTCCAAAACTAACGATGCTTCAGCTATCTCTTTTTTTTTTTCTTACAGAAAGTAATCAAGTTGAACGGAATTCCCAAGACCATTGTTTCAGACCGGGACCCTAAGTTTATGAGCCACTTTTAGAGGATGTTGTGGAGGCGAATGGGAACCAAACTACTATACAGCACGTCCTACTACCTATAGACTAATGGATAAATCAAAAGTTGTCAACCGAACCATAGGAACCTTACTACGGGTTGCTGTCGGACAAAATACGACTAACTGGGATCTATGCCTACCAATCGTTAAGTTCACATACAATAAGACCACCCATACTGTAACAAGCATGTCCCTATTCGAGGTTGCCTATGAGTTCAACCCCGAGCTGCCATTGGACCAAGCGCTCCAGTCGATGCTTGATGATGACTGGCCAGCCATTGAGAGAGTTGAGGCTATCAAAGCCATGCACCAGAAGGTTGTCGAATAACTGGGTCAAGCTAATATTAAGCTTGAGAAGCGAAGCCGAAGACGGAGAAAGAGGGAATTTCAACCAAGCGATTTAGTCTAAATACACCTCAACAAGGAGCGGTTCCCAAATTTGAGGAAGAGTAAGTTGTCCCCCAAAGCCGATAGGCCTTTCTAAGTGCTTGAAAATATCAATCCTAATGCCTATAAGATTGAATTACTTGAAGGATATGGAGTCTCAAACTCCTTCAACATTGCTGATCTCCAACCTTACACTTCTAAGGACGAAGAACCAGAACCCGAACTAGATTTGATCCCAAATCTCAAATAACCTAAAGGGAAAGATAGGGATCAAGGATCGATTACACGCTCTTAAGCTTGAGGGCTCTCTCAAGTGGTTCACTAAGCTATCCAAGGTAAGTTAAACGTCGAGGAATAATGTGTAAGCCCCAAAGTTCAGCCAAGTAACCGTAAGATTGAACTTAGAACCCAAGTTTTAGGGCGATCGGCTAAAGGACCCGATCACACCCAAATTATAAACTATTGAGAGAAATATTAGTAAAAATGACCCCGTAAACTTAAATTTAAGAAAATAAATAGCAAAATAGGAGACTATAAAATTTTCAAATTTTAAGCATAATAACTGCTAATTACCGAAAAGGCAAAAAGTGTAATATAATAACTAATAAATTATTAGAGATAGATTATATGTATACTAAAAATTTTAGAATGACCAAAATAATATTTAGGAATGTTCACGTGTACCCTACATGTATTTACGTGTAGATAAAAATACGCGTAATTAGTGAAATAGGCTGAAAAGTAAGCAAATAATTAAAGAAAATTATAAAATAATTGAGGAAAAATCAGAAAAAAATCAGAAGGGTGTGAAATGATGCAAGGTTGGTCGTGGCAAGTCAGAATCTGAAAAAGAAAATTCAACCAATTAAATTAGAACAACATAAAAGCCAAAAATTTAGGGATAAAGCACTTGTTTTATCCAAATTAATGCACAATAAATCCCCTAAAACCCTATAAATAGCAGGAAAAATCCAGGAACTCATTTGGACAGTTAGAAATCAGAGAAAATTAGGGAGAGTCGAAAATTCGAGAGAAAATCCAGAAAATAAAAAAAAAAATAAGAAAAACTGTGCAGTTAGGGGTTTTAAAGGGAACCCACACCAGATGAGGAGCTGGAAGTGGACGGCCACCACCACCACACGGTGGTGACAGCACCCAGGCCGGCCGACAAGGCCACGGCGGCCCGCGGTAGCCGGAGTCACCCAAATCGGTGAATCCGATTTCCAGCCCGAATCTTGTAAATTTTTGTAAAAATAGTAAATATAATTAGAAAATTATGAATTTTGTTATTCTGGGATATTTCTGTATGTAGTTTGTAGGAAAAATATTATTTTGATGAAATTATATCCCGTAATATATGGCCCCTAAGAAATCGTGCAAAACCGAGCACATTTCGATTTAGAAATAAATGACCTTAAGAGTGTAGTTTCAAGCCCAAAATTTTTGTGTAGATTACTCAGATGATATAGAACAGTGCTATGAAGCCCTTTTTCAAAAAATTAATTTTCGAAATTTTTAGATAATTTTTAGGTCCTAAAATGAGGCATAAAATGGGTAATTTAGGATTAATTAAGTAATTAAATTATTAATTTCTGACTTAGAGAATAAGTGGATGTTTTAGGGTGTTAAGATCTGATGGATTATGATACTTATAGCATTCAGGGTGTTAGATGTAATTATTAGGTTAATTATGTAATAAATGAGTGATAGGAAAAAAATAGTTAATTTTGTAAATTAGGGAAATTTGGAGTAAAATCTGATTTAGGATGGATTTAGACATTTTGAAATAATAATTGGTGTTTAGAGATGGTAATTAAGGTAATAGAAATATTAGAAATGCATTGTGTGCATAATATGCAATAATGCATAATGTGTAATTATTGAAAATATAATAAATAGAAAATATTATAATAAAAATTGATATTTTGAGAATAATAAAAATGCACAATAAATCTGATAGGAAACTTGAATTTATGGAATTATATGAAAAATGTAAAAATTTGTCACATTAGGAGTGAATTCGGTACACTGATATGGATTTAAGTGTACCGAGTAAAATAAACACTGACAAAGAGTAATGATGATATTTAGGTTATCAGGAAATAATGTGATTAATTTCACATTATGGGTTGAAACTAATTTCTAGGGTTGGAATATAAAACGCTACTTAAAAATCGAACTAAAAACCTGGTTTAGAAATCGATGCGAAAACCGAACTTGAACCTAACCCCAAACCTAGAATAATTGTAAAAGACTTAATACCTAGATATTTGGGCATATTAAACCTTAAACAAAACCTAACAAGAAGCATTATAGGATAAAACGAACCTATAACAATTATATGAAAAGCTGAAACCACGTTCGTGTTATAGGGATAACCAGCAATGGCCTGAGCAGATCGGACCTCGAGTGAGCGAGCGAGGAGTCGAGGTAAGTTGGGATTAATACGACGCTGTATTTTGGAGGCTTAAGATTATGCTTGGTTGTGCTTGTTAGATAGTTGAATGCGTGCATGTGCTTGATTATGGGTGATGCTATGATTATGTTTGTTGCTTTGGCGCATATTGTATGAATTGTATGTAATGATTGATTACCCTAAATTGGACTTAATCAAATATACGACCAGTAATCTTAATCGAACATGCATGGCAACCCGTTAGGGGATTTAGGACTCTCCGGCCAAATACCGACCCCTTCGGAAGGGATAGCGCAGGATTGCAAAATGGTCCCTTCTTCATCCTCAGTCGAACTAAGTGACAGGAGAGGAGGTCGCGGCGGGGGTGAAGACAGTGGTTCGAAGGTAGTCGCGGGAGGAGCAAGGTCTCCATTACACAAGCCTGGGTTTGGTCGTGAGCTGTTGCATTAACGGTAACTCCTCAACCCGGATTAGAGCGGGCGCAATTTCTCTAATCTCACGACGGGCCAGACAACGTCGTGCGATGGCATTTGCTTGCACATGCATTGCACTTAATAAGTGATTGAAAACCTTGTTGTGTGTATGGTATAGTTTTAAGTCCTCCGTCCCTACTTACTGAGCTGTGGTTGCTCACATCCCTATAGACATTGTGCAGGTGCTGGCTAAGAAGCGGCAACCAATTACTCTGAAGCTAGCAACTGCTGGATCCTGGGGAGTGAGGAAAAACATGTGAAGAATAAACACATATTTTAAGGTTTAAGTTTTTATTTTAGAATTACTTTTCATTTTGAATAATGTAACAACTAGGAAATATATTACGGAGAAATATTGTAAACCTTAATTTCAATAGCTGAATTATAGCATATATATATATTTCCTCACTTTCTTAGATAAATGATTTATTTAAATTACAAATTGTCTACTTCAAAGCGGGTTAGTTGTGGACGCCTTGTGTAGATCAGGTCTAGGATAGCGGTTGTGAAGCCAACTTCTATCTTAGGGTGGTTTACACGGCGGGGCTGTTACGACTCTGCCACTTCGGGGCGTGACACAATGCTTGCCTTAGTTTGATCTATTAAGCTACTTCACTCTCAATACCATCCAAGGTATTGTCGAGGTGACCAGCCGCAGTGCCGAGTCGAACCTTCCGCTATAAATTAGTCTAAGCGCCAAAGTTGAATACATCAATCTCCATAATGATGAAGCCGAGCTGACAACTATTAGGAGCCAACCATCCAAGGCCGACCCGAACGTGAGCTATTCCTAAGCTAACCTTGGTCTTGCCCTCAGCAATCAGGGTGCCAATCTTCTGATGCTGAACATATATGAACAGAGGCCCACCCTTGCTCAGCTCATTACATTGACAAAATTGCAGAGTAAAGCACGCGCGTGTTGTCCTTTCTAATAGAGGACGTTTGGTACGTACGATTTCATATTTTCCCTGTAAATTATTTTCCTTCTTTTTAGCAAATAGGGATCCATTTTCGTAATTTTCTATAATGTAGAACTTACCCTAACAGGATACTATAAATAATCACATAATGTAATAGCTGTATGATATATATATATATATATATATATACAAAAGAATACATTAAACTTTTCACCCTATCTTGAGCTAAGTATCCTCTTACTTACTCTTAAGCTACTCTTATCTAACCCATTATAGCATGGACTAGCAGCGAGTGACCTCCAACCATACTTGTGTGTCATATTAAGTGCGACCTGAGCTCGTATGAGGCGTTGGTGCATCATATCCATTGTCAGTGCACAAGAACCCCCTGCTCACCTTCAACTATCATTTACTTTTCTAGCCATCTTGCAGCTTGGACCCATCCTTTTGGTTGCACGTGATATTGGGTTCGTATGTTTATCTACAAGTCCGTATCACCACTCGTTTCCTTCTTCATCCTTCTAGCCAAGCATACACCCCATTGATTCTAGTAATATTGTTAGGTATAGAAATAAAGGCTTCCTAAGTTTAAGAGCTACCAAAATTGGAGGGTTCATGAGGTATTTCTTGATCATTGCAAAGGCTTACTTGCATTCTTCATCCTAGTTTATCTTGGCATTCTTTTTCAATAATTTAAATAAGGGACAACATTTATCTGTTAGTTGAGATATGAACCAGGCTATGTAGTTTAAGCGGCTCAATAAGCCTTTGATTTCTTTAAGTGTGCATAGAAGAGGCAAGTCGACTATGGCTTTGACTTTATTAAGATCCACTCTGATGCCCCTTTGGCTGATTATGAAACCTAATAATTTTCCTGAAGTTACTCTAAAGGTACATTTCTTTGGTTTTAGCTTCAATTGAAATTTTCTTAACCTATTAAACAATCTCCTCAAGTTATCCACATGATTTTCTCCTACCTTAGACTTTGCAATCATATCATCGACATATACTTTAACTTTTTTGTGCATCATGTCGTGAAAGATTGCAACCATGGCTCTTTGGTAAGTTGCCCTGGCATTTTTTAGTCCAAAAGGCATTACTTTATAGCAAAATATGCCCCAAGTTATAATGAATATTGTCTTGGTTTTATCTTCCTTGGACATTCAAATCTGATTATATTTAGAGAACCCATCTATGAAGGAGAAGAGATGGTTCTTGGTTATAATATCAACTAAGATGTCAATATGTGGTAAGGGGAAATTATCTTTAGGGGTTGCTTGGTTGAGGTCTCGAAAATCTACGGATACTCTAAGTTTTCCATTCTTCTTCATTACTGTCATAATGTTGGCTACCCACTCAAGGTAGTCAGATACTTCGATGAAGTTAACCTCTAGTAATTTTTTGACTTCTTCTTTAATTTTCAACAAAATATTCGATCGAAATCTCCTTAGTTTCTACTTCTTAGGTTTGATATCTTCTCGTGTAGGCAAGCAATAGACCATAATTGATGATTTTAACTCAGGTATATCTTCATAGGACTATGCAAACACATCTCGATACTCATATAAAGTGCAATTATTTCTACCTTTTGTTCTTCTTTCATATTCCCTTCAATCTTTAGAACTTTGAGGTTGTCTTTAGTCCCAACATTAATTGTCTCAATTAGCTCATCCATAGAAATTCTACTCATTTCATGTCTTTACTAGCTTTCTTTCACGTTACCATAGTCATTAACATCACTTTCAACCACTAACCCAATAGGGTCAACAATGATATCAATATTTTAATCATCTATCTGCATAAGGTATCCCTAAATTTTATTCGAAGCATTGGATCTCATTCAAAAGTGTGTAAAGAAAACAGCGTGAGTAAAGAAGGAGTGAAGAGAATGAAGATTGATTTTTATTAGGTTAAAAGAAATTCTTTCAAACACAATATTGTAGAATAAAGGTAATTATTACAAAACTCAATAAAATACTAAATCATAATTCATCTTTTACCCTAGAGAAGACTTATTGCTATTTATAGGGATGGAGAACCAATTATTCAGGTGCTGGGACTTATAGGATAGGCCAGTTATTTCATTCTTACTGGAGGTATCCTCTTTAGTAAGCTCTGAAGTTTGAACATCAGCCCGGATGAAAGTTTCTGCCAGTAATGGAAAGGTCATTAAGGCGTGATACAACTTATTACCTCTTTTGCCCTTCGCTTGCATATTTCGTAACTCATCCATTAGAGTTGGGATGTAACTAAGCCCATAGATACTAACCTAGCCTTCTTTGAATTTCAGCCTCTAATCCTTCTTTTGATTGGTAATCATACACATTTTTTCAAACATTTGGAGCCCAAAGTCTTCCTACTCCTCGATGCTAATGTAAGGTATGGCCGTTTGTTTATATATTTCATAATCTTAGTTACCTAGAATTGTTATGACCTGACTATTTAAGATGAACTTAACCTTTTGATGCAAGCTTGAAGGTATGGCCCCTATTGAATGTACCGAAGGTCTTCCTAATAACAGGTTGAAGGTCCTTAGGATGTCTAGGACCTAAAATCAAATGTTGAAAGTTTGTGAGCCAATATCAACCGGTAAGTCGATCTCCCCTATAATTTCCCTTCTGGATCTATCAAAAGCCCTAACTGTTGTTGAACTTAACTTAATTACAGTTACATCCATGCCTAATAGATCCAAGGTAGAGAGAGGGCAAACATTCAATGATGATCCGTTGTCGATGAGGACTCTTGTTATGATAATGTTGTTCACCCTCACTATTATGAAGAGAGGCTTAGTGTGTTGGTTACCTTCCTCTCCCAACTCTTCAATAGAGAAAGAAATATGATCCATGGTAAGGATGGAGTTGGTGACTGACTCCATTCTTTTGGCTGGTATCTCAGAAGGGACTTTGACCTCCCTTAAAGTTCTGAATAAAGCTTCTTGATGCGGTTCCAATGCCATTAATAGATTGATAAGAGATATTTGTGCTCAAGTCTTAGCGAGTTGATCCATTATCTTATACTAACTAGACTTAATTATTTTGGTGTAGGTAGACAATCTTTCCTCATATTTAATTGGTTTGCTGCTTAGCCTTTCCAGTACAATTTTCTTTTTCAGGTCTTCTTTTGGGTCATAAATTCTACCAAAGTGAGTAATTCCCCCCACAAGTGAACTCAATTGCCATTAATTTACTACCTGGTAGTTAAGAGGGGCAGTTTTATAACTTTCAGGGGCTAAGGGCGCATGGAAGGTGTACATTTTTGTCTTTAGAGTTTGCTTCTCCTCCTGTTTATAGAATTTATAGACCTTAGGCTCTCGATTGGAACCAATCATGTTGATGGTGGGATCTGAGTTGTCAAATATCTCATTGATGATGGGCCCGTAGTTAGGTAAGGGGTTGTTAACGTTTGGAATTGGATCCTCCATGAAGTCTAGCTGGATTGTGCCTTCATCAATTAAGTCTTGAATCTTATTTTTTAATCTCTAACACAAGTCGGTTGAATGGCCCGCTTACCTCAAATGATATTGACACCTTGCATTGGGATAAAAAACTCTTAGCTTGTACCTTTCATTGGGAGGCTCAAAATGGAGAAAATTATCCTTTCTTAGTTTTTTGAGGATTTAACTAAGAGGAACAGGTATCTTGGTGTAATAAAACTCAGGGGAGTTGAGAAATGACAAATAAGCTTGTCGCTTTGTTAGTTAACCATTGGTCCCGTTCTTTACATCCTCATGGCACACTTACATTTTTGTCTTAGTTTTATAACATTCTATAGGCCGACTAACGTTTTCTTCTTCTAGTTGTTGGGTTCGACTGCCACTGCTTTACCCTTCTTTTAATTAAGCTTAGTTACTTCCTCAAATTCTTAGATCCTCTTCTGAGCTATCTTCAATTGGTGCTTCAAGGTACGCGATCTTTGCCTAAACTCCCGAAAGAGGTTTTCCCTCATGTTTTTTTCATCATAGATGACTTCTGCACAAGCTTTTACTTGATCTATATAAGTCATCATTTTAGAGCTAGGATTTGTGGAGGGAAGTTGAAGGACCTCTAGTGCCTGATATTGTATTACGCCTGCCTTGTGTAGTTGGTTGTATAAGTATTCTTGGGTAACCCTATGTTTGTCTACTCCTCCCATGAATTAGCTTAAATCAATGTTAGGGCTTATAATCCTAGTGTCCTACCAAACCTTAATCTTGAGAAGCTTGGATGCCGTTTTCGGGGGGTAAGACTCTTTGAGATTAAGTGTGAATGGCTCTAATGAAGGCCTGTGAACAATGTCGTAGATGCCTCCAAATTGCCTTACCATGTTGTTCAGATAATAACTTGTATACCAAGTCATTCTGATCAATGGCACGGCATAATAATTTTTACAAACCAATATGACCTTAGTGTAACTGCTCCATCTAGTGGTCTACAGTATGTCTTCGACTTAGAAATCCTCTAGAACTTTTATCTAAAGAAGGGAAAGGATATCCTCTGGTAGCTCCATCTTATCAACGAAAGAGTCGATAAGATCAATCTTACAGGAGAATGCTCCCCTTATTAAATCTAACCTAAAGCATTTGATGTAGCCGATGAATTATACCATTAACATTACCATACTTGACCGGAGATCTCTACAACCTTTTTTCTTAAGGAAATTAAGGTTCCTTATTTGTTTAGTAAGTAAGGTAAGGACATAGGACTTCCCTTCCCAAAATTGAGCCAGTAATTCCGCTACCCTAAAGTATATAAGAAAATATCCACTTAGAAATAAGATGGTGGCAAATACCGCTAATATGTAAGCCTTGATCCAATTCTCCCTCCAATTACCAAGAAAAAGAGCCTGTTTGTTAGAGCTAGGTTCGGTCTAAAACTAATGGATCAAGTCTCACATCTTGATAGCGTACTTGTTGCAATCATTTAGGGCCTCATTTATTTCAGACTTAACGGATCCCCAAGGATTTGGAGAAAATGTTGGCTGGGTTGAAATTGAGCTCCAGAACGTGTATTTCATCCAAGGGAGAGGCTTGAAGTAGTTGGGTATATTCTTCTAGAGTTGGGCTAATTAGGTGTGGCCCCAGATGAAATGCAACTTCTTTAGGCTCCCAAAAGTATACAAAGGCTCTTATTAGCGTGATGTTAACATTTACCTTAGATAGTGAAAGTATGAGCCTAATCTTATTGGTGATGAACTCTTGTTCTTGTGGGTTAAAGGCTTAAAACCATTGATTGAGTATAGGCTTTGGGTTTGTGGGTTTTTAGACATGAATTTCTTTGGTGAAGACTTTCATGTTGGATGAATTGGCCATTTCTGAAATATTACAAAAAAAAAACATAAATTACAAAGGGAAGAATATCTACATAAAAAAGAAACTATATTTACAAAAAATCTCTTATGTACATGAATTTTAGGAAAGGAAAAATACAGGAAAAGAAACTCTAGGTTTGTTGTTTTTCTTCTTCTTCTCTCTCTTTTTTTTTTTCACACGTCGCCTTGTTAGCTATTCGCTAGCCCCAAAAAATGTATGTAAGAAGGGTAGGTTTTATAGGTTTTTAAACTCTATAACCTCACACATTTATGAAAAAATCGTTTCTTGGTCACATCAAAGTTTAAGTGGGATAGCCTTATTTGCCCCAAGCGATAGTTGCCCCACTACAACTAGAACTTATACAATGACTTTCCGTCCTAAGTTCCTGAGATAGCCTACGTTCGACCGTATCTATCATGCATTCGTAGGACATAAAGTAAATCCCCCTCATAGAGAAAAGACTTAAACAAGTTTATCCCTGCAAAAAAGGTTAGTACAAATAATAACAAATAAATTACTTTCAATAAGGTGATTTCAAAAATTAATTCTAAATTTGGAAAGTTATATGGCTAACCCTCCTAACGTCTCAAGTAGAGTTGCTAAGCTATCGAACCTGATTTTTTCTCGGTTTTTATAAATAAGTCTTCTTTAAATCACTCGATATTAAACTATACCCATTTAATATTGATCCTTGACTAAAGATTAAAGAAAACCAGTTCTTTTATATTTTGAAAGTATTTTGAAGTCGCCACCCAACTAGAGTTGGGAAAAAGAGTTAAATTAATTGAGTGAATTGATTATAATTTAGCTATTGGTCTTTCAATAAAACCAAATTTATAAAACAGTTTTGAGAACCAGAAAAATGAGTTCGGGGGTTAAGCTTTTTAAACCCTTATGAATACCATCAACTTCCTAAATTTTGATTTAATCCTTAAAATCACCTTTCAAAAATTGTCATATGAAACGAAATAAATTAGGTTAAATTGACCAAAACTAAACTAAAAATGCAAAAAAAAAATTTTTTTTTTTTCGTTTTTTACCAAATTAAGTAATTAGAAGTGGAAAAAACTAATTTTTCATTTTTTACGTCATTTCGGAGGCATCTATATATCCGCTATTCAGAATCAAACGTATGTAGTCCTTTTTTTCTAAAACTTTACTATGTTGGATTTGTTTTAATTTTTAAAATACGTTGAGTTTACATTTTTAATTTGATTTGATTATTTAAAGAATTTTTCTAAAAAGTCTTAAATTGGGGCATTATTATTTTTTAGAAAACTCTAAATATGGCTCTAATTTGGGAAGGGTCCATTTATTTTATTCATTGTGTATACACCTCATTTTTTTCTCCTTTTTATTTTTAGAATAGGTTAAAGGGTCCTAAATTAGGAAAAATACAAAAATAATAGGAAATTAAAGAAAGCCTAAAAATATGAAGTTTAGGAAAATACAAGAAAAATAGGAAAATAAGGAAAAACACAAAAAAAATAAGAAATTTAGAAAAAATACAAAAAATGGAAAAATTCAAAAAAATATACAAAAAATTTGAAAAGTTACAAAAAAAATTGAAAAAATAGGAAATTTAGAAAATAAAAGTTTTTAGGTAGTTTAAATAAAGTAGATTTTTAATTTAAATAAATGACCATTGGATTTGAGCTTAGATTTAAATCTAGCCTAAACTGACCTAGCCCATATGTGCTTAATTGTACATATGGATAAGGTATAAGCCAACGACCTAACAAATAAATACATGGACATTGCATTTAAGTTTAGTTAGAGGTCAAGAGTTCGAGACTCATTGGAGGCATGAGGGTAGCTTTTTATCTTTTTCATTTTTCAAGCTCTACGCTTTCTTTTTTCAAGCTCTACGCGTGGCTACATGTTAGGTCATCACTAGGCTACGTGTCTAAAATTGACACGTGGCATTTTGTGATTGGACTAAACAACAAAATTTCCTTCCTTTTTTTTCCTTCTCCCCTTTCCCTTTTTTTCTTAACTTTCTCATTTTAAAAAAAGAAAACACAACACAGAGGGGGGATTTTGCTTTTTTAAAAAAACACTCATACATAAAGTGGTTAAGGGGGAGATTTTTAGTTTTGAATTCGCAGGCAAGAGGGGGCCTACTAGGAAAATAGGTCCCTTTCTCTCCATCGTCAGGCTCTCTTTCTCACACCCTTAACTAAACATAACTCTCTCTCTCTCTCTCTCTCTCATTAGATTCATCTCTTTCGTAACCCATACACATAACGACACCCTTACTCTCTCTTTACACCATCTCCCTCCACCATCTCTCTCACTCCGCCATCATCCACCCTCTTTTGGCCTTTACCCCAAACCCACAACCCACGCCGAACCGACCACCTCCTTCAACCAACCTTCATCCTTGCTCTCTCTCTAAACCCCTCTCACCTCTCTTTTCTCCGATTCTCTCTTGCTTCACTATATCCCTCTCCCTTGGCCTTCCTCCAAACCTATAGCCTCTACAACCACAGCTACTTACTGTGTACACACTTGTATTGACCCACACTCCTCTATCTCCAATCCCTTTCAATCGAACCACCTCCTATACATGATCACATACTACAGCGACAAACACCACCAAAGCCATACACTTACAACTACGACACATTCCCCTTTTCTACCATTGCACATTGCACTCACTTCACCAAATCACAACACACACTGATCATCTCAACAGCTCACAAACACCAACCAAACACCCTATGTCCCCATACACAGTTGCATTCACACACAAAAACACCACCGTTACTGCTACTCTAGCCTAAACACCACAAACCACCTCCATACACTGCAGCGGCTTCCCTAGACCCCCTATGTCCAATAAGAAACCCACAAAATTACCCTCACCCACTCAAAATACACCCTACAATGGCCTCTGACTGCTCTAGCTACTGGATACAATCCGAATTTAATCCGGTCCGAACTGACCTGACCCAACCTGAACAGAACTTGAACCAGATCCAAACTGTACCTACTGACCCACTCGTAGTTTCGTCCATTTCCCCATTTCCCATTTTGGTTTTGGTGTTGTATTATTTTATTTATTTGTTTTTTATCATTTTATTTGTTTGTAAAGTGAATATAATTGCAATTAACAAAAGAAAAAAAGAAGAAGAAGAAGAAAAAAATAGAGGAAAACTGAAAAAAGGAAAGACAAAAGAAAAAAGAGAAAAAGAAGAAAAAAAAGGAAGCAGTATTTAGTTTAGTTTTATTTATTTATTTTCACATTATAGCTAAAAAACAAAAAATAATAACAAAAAATAAAAATAATAAATAAAAATAATGAATAATTAAAATAATATTAATTTTTTTTTTTTTATTTTTTCAGTTTTCCTCTTTTTTTTTCTTCTTCTTCTTCTTTTTTTCTTTTGTTAATTGCAATTATNAACAACTACCTTAAGTTGTAGCACTTGGCCTACGCTACCCTTTTCTCCCCAAGTCCAATCCCAAACATACAAATCCATCCTTACCCCCAAAAAATTCAACTCAAATCATCCTGAACCATACTTAGCTATTGCTATTGAAGTGGAGTTGCAGACAATCCAACCCGATCAGACGACTTGACTCGCAATCTAACCTAAACCTAGCCAACCGATCCAGTTAGCTTAAGGTTCGACTTGCATGCCCATTGCATTTGATCTTTTTTTTTTTTAATTCATTTCTTTTTTAATTTATTATTTAGTTGTTTTTTTATATAATTGTAAATGTAATACGAAAAAAAAAGAAAAAATGAAAAATAAAAGATGAAAAAAAGGAAAAGAAAAAAAAGGGAAGAAGTATTTAGTTTAGTTTTTATTTATTTATTTTCACATTTTAGCCAAAAAATAAAAAAAGAACAAAAAATAAAAAAAAATGTAGATGGAATAAATAATGAATAAATAAATAAATAAAAGCATATAATCAATTTTTTTATCACTTAGAAAATTGATTTTCTAAAAAATAAAATAAAAATAAATCAACCATTTTCCAAACTAGGGTGTTTTATAATTTCCAAAAATAAAATCTAATTTAAGACCCTTTAAGATATTTCACTAAATAAGTAAAAATAGGTAAAAACATAAACCCGGCTATTTTTCAAAAATTAAAATCATTTAACCCGCTATGTTTTTGGTAAACAAACTATGAAAGTTTGATCTCGAATAGTGAGTACGTAGGTATCTGTACATCAGTACAGGGCTACTTAAAATATGAAAATTTTTATTTTTTTTCATTTTCATAGATATTCATGTAAATTAATTAATTTAAATTGCATGTGATATGATTAGTCATTTAGAAATAAAAAAAGGGTATTATTGAAAAGTGAATTTAAAATGGGAAAGTTAAAAAGTTATAGTTGTTTAAGGTTTAATAAATTAGGCCCCGAATCTAGATTTTTGGTTTTCAAAAAACTGTTTTATAAAATAGTTTAATCGATAGATCGATAGCTAAGTTATAACCAATTTACCCAATTGGTTATGACTTAACTCTTTTTTCTAACTCTGATTGGATGGCGACTCTAAAGTAATTTCAAAATGTAAAAAGAACCAGTTTTCTTTAAACCCTAGTAAAGGATCAGCACTAAATGGGTAAATGTTTAGTATTGATTGGTTTAGAGAAGACCTAATTTAAAAGGAACCGGGAGGGTGAAAAACCAAGCTTGACATATTAAAAAAAAAAACTAATTTTTCTAAGTGATAAAATAACTTTGCTATTTATTTATTTATTATATATATTTTTTACTTTCTATTTTATTACTATTATTCTAATCGTTTATTATTAAAAAAAAAAAAAGAAAGTAAAACTTTTTCCTTCTTCTTCCTTTTTTTTCTATTTCCCCTTTTTTTCTTTCATTTTTTTCTTTTTCTTCTTCTTTTGTTTTCTTTTTTATTACAATTACATAAAAAGTTTACATAAATAAATAAATCAAAAAAGCATAAAGGTCGAACTGGGTCAAGGTTGGAAGCATAGGTCAAATTCAACTTCGGGTTAGATCTAAGAGCTCCATCGGGTCGGATTGAGCTGGTAAGAAGAAGAAGAAAACAGCAATGGTTCATCTTGATTTGGGGTAGATTCTACTGGCCAAAGTGAGCAGATGAGGTGGTTTTTATGTGTAGCAGATTAGGGAATAGGGGTATAGGAAAATGCCATTGCATTCAGAGCTTGTTTGGATGGTCATCAGACTTAGTGGTGACAGTCGGTGGTTATGTTGAAGCTAAGAAGGCTATGGCCAAGCCTAGTAGAGGTCGAAAATGGATGTTAGAAGCTTAAAAAAGCTTCCTACAGTGGTGGTTTTATTTGACTCGTGAGACAATTGAAGAAAAGTTAGAGAGAGAAAGAAAGCTCGAGTCTAGAGTAAGAAAGTGATCAGAAAAGAGAAGGAGAGAAGCTAGAATCGATTGTGTGTCCTAGAAAGCGTCATCAATGCTCCTTTTATACAGGAGAGGGTTAAATTAAGCTTAGCAAGTTCGGAAATCTTAAAAATTGGCATTTAAGGATTTGACCCAAAATCAAGTTTTTTCAATTTTCACACTTGATTTTTGTTGCGTCATTAGATGAATTTGGACAAGTTTTGAGTCTAAATCAAAACTACACTACGTAAACTATGCTACGTGTATTACATGATTTCACTATTAATTTGGTGAATTTGTGTAGTAAAGGAGGTCAAAAAATGATCCAAAATAGCTTGACCAAGATGGAAAAGCGCTGGAAATGGTTGAAATTGAAGAAAAAGAAGATGGTGGACACACAATCGCATACAGGGTATGTGCTATGTGTCCCTACGCTCGCATTAGAAAAAATATGGGTATGCAATTACGCACCCGTCCTTGCTATCTAATAAAGGCTTCGTGTCTTGTTTTTGAGATTGCAAACCAGTTTCTGGTCTACACTAATATATACATTTTTTTCTTTTTTTGATAAAAGAAAAAAAAAAACCATTTTGTGCCTAGCAAGATTCGAACCCATGACCTTTAATTCCAATGCAATGCTAATGTTCAAGTGTTTATCCATTATGCTGTTGATTTATACCTTATTCATACGTGCAAGGTGAGCTTAGGCTAGCTTTTAAATCTAAACCCAAGCTCAATGACCTTCCTTTATTAACACTTAAAACTTATTTAAATTTCCTACTTTTTGTGGTTTTTTTAGAATATTTTATTTTTTGGTATTATTGTATTTTTCTAAATTTTCTTATTCTTTGTAATTTTTTTCTTTTTTTTTGTATTTTCTAAATTTTCTCTCTTTTTTTTGTAATTTTTCTAATTTAAAACCCTTTACTTTATCCTAAAAATTCTATAAAAAAAAAAAGGGGGTAAGGGGGCGAAAATGGGGTATCTACATATACCATACAAAAATAATGGATTGGTTTCCTTACCATTCATCGACCTTTTATATGATATATAGAGATACTACACCAATTAGTCTCGTAGGACTTATGTAGGTTAAAATAATATCGTAGCAATTATAATGTTATATATTTTTCATACATTAGTCGAGTACATAAAGGAGTACGAGACTCCAAGTCTCCAAAATAATAACAGTCTAACTACAGTAATCCAAATAGTTGTCCTATATGGTTACTAAATGACATAACACATAATAGACATCAGAGTAACACATTAAGAGTCCAACTAAACAATAGTAATGTTCTCTTTGGCTCTCATCTTCCACACACTTGAAGGGATGCCTTGGCCTGGTACAATAAAGAGGTTTTTTTGAAGCAAAAGTCTATAGGGGTATAAGTAATGAGCCTCATAATTTCACATAGTCATCTTGAGAGAATAATTTAGGACGTATATGAAAATAGGTCGATTAGGACGATATTTTACGAACAAGTCTTAAGAGTTAGTTGAGGACACCCTATTGATCTAGATTATAGAAATATAATAAAATGATAATATCACAACTAAAAATAGTTATCTTTATAAAACTATAATATATTATATTTTATATGTCGTAAATGCGCGAAGTTAGTAACGAAAGCTTACCAAACCTAAGAGATAAATTGCTTGGACACTAAAAATTACAAAATGACATGAAGTAATACATATAAAAAAATAATACATGTACTTCAGGTATAATTATTATATATAATTAATACCCACGAATGTTCAAAATACTAAAAAATATGTGTAATTAGGTAAAAACTAATAAGAAAAATCATAAAATTTATAAAAAATTGTTAAGCTAACAAATTTCTCCATGGAGTAGGAGTGGACAACACTTAGGACAGCTGTAGGGTAAATAAAGTAATAGAAGGACACTTTTCAAAGGAGAAACAAAGGGTACATAACCCTTGAAGAAAGAGAAAAATCTCCGATTGACACCACACAACTTAGGAGAAATCACCAAGTGCTCTCTAGAGTTTCTTGAATGAAGGAGGAAGCTAAAAAAAGTTTGGAAAGGAGAAGAAAGTTTAGAGAAAAATTGTGAGAAAATTGGAAAGGAAAAGGTGTAAATCGAGTATGATAGCAGAGTAGGAATATATGAGTAATTTGGGCACCAATCACCACCACCACCTAATAGTGGTGAAGTCCCTAAGGCTACTGACAAAGGGGTGGCTAAACAACCAATTTCGGGTGAGTCAAAACTTTAACCCGATTTTGTGTAATTTTGTAAACATACTAAATTAGTTCCAAAAATTATGAGAAAAATTATTTTAAAGTATTTTTATATGTAGTTTTCAAGAAAGATATTAGTTTGTGAAATTTTTAAATGAGTATGGGACCTCCTTAAAAAATCAATCAAATCCAAGCAATTTTCAAAGTCATTTTACATAACCATAATATTATTGTTTCCCAAACCATTGCTGGAATAACCCTATGTTGCATGTAAGAATTTCATAAAAAGTTTTCATCTAAAAATATTTTCTATAATTTTTAAGGGATTTTAAGCCTCTAAATTTGATGAAAAATGCTATTTTCCAAAAATTACACACCCTTAACTTTGTGGAAAATAACTTGCAATGGATCTAGAGCTTGTTTATGTCATATGTCACTATGAAAAGTGATTTAGAGTTGGTTAGATGGAATGGAAATTGAGATATGCACAAATCATTTACTATGAACTATACGCATTAAGGTAAAAGTATGAAGATTTAGAAGTTTAGATGATAAAGTGACCATGGATATGATGAACCTATTGTATGATCATGATTTATCGTGTTGGTAACATGGAATAAGATACTGGAGCGAGTTGCTTGGGGTGAACATGCAATTGAATTTATTTAAAGGGTTCTTTAGAAGGTTAATTTAGTAAAAGAGCGACTTAAAATTCTTCGTTCAGATATTTGAACAAAAGGTTAGTTGATGAAAGAATCTTGATTATAATATGTTAGAGTCTTAGATAAGACATTATTGGTAAAAGAAGCATGGTTATAATGACTTCAAGGACATGTTCAGGGGGTTGGCGAATGAAAGGATTTTAACTCTAAATATGTTGGAGACTCACTTAAGAAGTTATTTGGCATAAAAAATGTGGCTGTAATCACTTCATAAACATCACCAAAGGGTTGGTTGGTAAAGAGGAGGATTTGATCCTTTGATTCAAATGCTTGAACAGAAGATTGGATAGTAAAAGAGACTTGTCAAGCCTGGTTTTTCACATCTCGATTATTTTTAAATTAAGTCTTCTTTAAACCGATCAATATTAAACCCTTACCCATTTAATACTGACCCTTGACTAGGGTTTAAAGAAAACCGATTCATTTTGTATTTTGAAAACCACTTTAGAGTCGCCACCCGATCGAAGCCAGGAAAAAGAGTTAAGTTATGGATTGGTTATAACTTAACCACTGGCCTTTCGATAAAAACTGATTTTGAAAACGGTTTTAAAATAAGAGATTTGGATCCAGAGGTTAAGTTTTGTAAATCTTTATAGGTACCATTAACTTTTCAAATTTAATTTTAACTATAAAAATCACCTTTTTTAATCTCATAAAACTCGATTGTTAATTACTTTAATTAGATAATCTAAGTAATCTAAGAAAAAGAAAATTAGATTTTTTTTTTGTTTTTACTGTTGCCTCATAAGTGCCTATGTACCCGCTATTTAAAATCAGACGTACGTAGTTTTTTTTGTAAAACTTTAGCGGATGATATTGATTTTAATTTTGGAAAACATACCAAATTTATGTTTTTAGTTCAATTTGGTTTATTTAAGAAAATTTTTAAAAGGAAGGTCCTAAGTTGGATTTTTATTTTTTGGAAAATTCTAAAATGTCCTAACTTTAAAAAGGATCCAATTATATTTATTTATTTTTTTTTTTTGGAAAACCTAATTTTTCTAAGTGTTAAAAGCAATCTTTATTCCTAAACTTATTTACTTACTTATTTTTATTTATTTATTTTATTTATTCTATTTTTTTATCTATTAGACTAAAAATAAAATAAATAAATAAAATACTTTTTTTCTTTCTTTTTCTTTTTCCTTTTCTCATTTTCTTTTTCTTTTTTTTTCTTTCTCTTTTTTTTTTTGGTAATACAATGCAAATAAATGAATAAACACAAAAAAAAAAATAAATAAACAAAGCAAAAGAAAATAAATAAATAAATAAAATAAAATAAGTCGGATGGGAAATGGCCGGACTAGGGCGGGAATGTGTAAGTCGAGCTACGGATCAGCTCGAAGCGGATCGATTTGGGCATTGGATCCGGGTTGGGTCGGGTCAAGCCGATTGGATCCAGGTCGTCTTCAAGCTCAACAATAGCACAAGGTGTGATTCAAGGTGATTATGGGGGAATTTTTTGTGGGTGAGAGCAAATTTATGTGTTTTGGATTGGAGATAGTGGGGGTAGGTTCAACGCCGCGGCTTGGGATGGTGGTTTGGCAGTGGTCGTGAGTGGTAATCGGCGATGGTGCTTAGTCCTTCGGTATGGTGGTAATTGGGGGTGAAGGAAAGGTATAGGTAAGACTTTTGAGTGGCGAGGAGCTCGGTCGTATGGTCAATTTGGGCTTAGGGTAGTGTTTCAAGAGTGGATAATGGTGGTGGCTAAGGTTTAGTGGTGGACATTCAATAGTGCTACTAGCGATATGGTAGTGGACAAGAAGAGTTGGGTTGAGGAGCTCGCATCGTAGAGGAATCGGGACAATGGTTGGATTTGCTTAACTTCCTTCGAGCATGGTTATAGGTTAGAGAGAAAGAGAGCACAATTGCGAGTAAAGAGAGAAAGAGTGATTCAAATGAGAGAAAGGGTTTGTAAGTGTTCATGTATGGTTCTTGATATTCAATGAGCTCCTCCAACACTCATTTTATACACAAAATTAACTCAATAAGTAAGGAAAGCTCGAATCAAAGTAAATAAAAAAAAACAAAATTTAATTTTTTTTCCATTTTTTGGAGCTTGGTTTGAATGTGTTTTTGACCGAACTTGGATACATTTTTTTATCTCAATCCATAGCAACCATGACTAGACCAGGATTTAAGTAAGAAATTATGCCTCTCTATGTGAGACTTATGCAAAAATTGGGTTCAAAGTAAAGGGCATAGACTATTCTTGAGCCGAGAAAAGGGGGGGGGGGGGGAAATTGCAAGAAAGAGGAAGGAAAGAGAGAGAAAATGCTGACATGGAGTTACGTCAGCCAACTCGACTACCTACAGCTTGCCATGTGTCATTACGTGGCATGTCACATAGCTTGACACGTGGCACCAAGTCAGCGCGTTGTCCAGTCCAACAATGTCACGTGTCAAAATACTTGGCACAATTAGATCCTAACATGTGGCAATCCTTGATGTGATAAAAAAGAAAAAACAAAAAACCTTATACGTGCCTTCACCAAGATTTGAACTCAAGACCTCTAACTAAACCCAATGCATATGTCCAAGAGTTTATCTATTAGGACATTGGTTTATGTTTTGTCCATATGCGCAATTAAATTGCACAAATAGACTAGGTCAACTTAAGCTAGATTTAAATCTAAATCTAGGCTCAATGGCTTAACTTCTAAACCTATTTCAAAACTAAAAAAATCTACCCTAATAAAATGCTATTTTCTAAAATCTTCTATTTTTTTCAATTTTTCAATTTTTTGTAATTTTTTTAATTTTCTAACTTTTTTCAAATTTTATTTTCTGTGCTTCTTTCTAGATTTCCTATTTTTGATATTTTTCCAAATTTCTTATTTTTTTGGTGCTTTTTCTTATTTTTGTATTTTTCTAAATTTCTTTATTTTTTGGGTTTTCTTTAATTTCCTTTTTTTTGGTGTTTTTCCTAATTTATAACCTATTGAGGAAATAAAATAAAATAAAAGAGGTAAAAATTAGGTGTCTATAGCTATCTCTCTTTGTGGCAAAGTTTGAATAAAACTTTATTATAAAGAGAAAGAGACATTATTTTTGCCCTTGGGATGATTTTAAAACAACTACTTAGCTATCTTAGACTCGATCTAGTAAGGATTTTGTAAGGAAATGAAACTTAATCATGCCTCTTTAAGCTTACTAACTTAAGGGGGAGTGTCTCTAAGGGATAAGCAACCCTGCTGTAGAATTAAATTGGAGATCTTGGTCGTACCTCACTAAGCTTACTAACCTAGGTAGGAACGTCTCTTGAAGACTAACAGCCCTAAACTAGGATCGATCTAAAACCTGGTCGTGCCTCATTAAGCTCACTAACCTAAGCGGGAGTGTTTCTCAAGGACTAGCAACTCTAAATTGGGATCGATCGAAAACCTGGTCGTACTATACTAAACTTACTAACCTAAGCGGGAGCATCTTTCACGGATTAGCAATCGTAAACTGAAATCGATCTAAAATCTGGTCGTGCCACACTAGGTTCACTAACCTAGGCGGGAGCGTCTCTTGGAGACTAACAACCTTAAATTAGAATCGATCTAAAACCTGGTTATGCCTTACTAAGCTAACTAACCTAAGTAGGAACGTCTCTCGGAGATTAGCAACCCTAAACTGGGATCGATCTAAAACCTGGTCATGCCTCACTAGGCTTACTAACCTAAGTAGGAACGTCTTTCAAGGACTATCAACCCTAAATTGGGGTCGATTTAAAACCTGGTCGTACTTCACTAAGCTCACTAACCTAGGTGAGAACGTCTTTCAGGGACTATCAACCCTAAATTCGGGTTAATCTAAAACCTAGTCGTGCCTTACTAGGCTCATTAACCTAGGCGGAAGCATCTCTCAAGGACTAGCAACCTTAAGATGGGATCGATCTAAAACCTAGTCGTGCCTCATTAAGCTCACTAACCTAGGTAGGAATATCTCTCAGAACTAGATCCTAAACTGGGATCGATCTAATACCTAGTCGTACCTTACTAAGCTCACTAACCTAGGTGGGAGTATCTTTCAAAGACTAGCAATCCTAAACTAGGATCAATCTAAAACTTGGTCGTGCCTCACTAGGCTCACTAACCTAGGCGCAAGCGTATCTCAAGGACTAGCAACCATGAGATAGGATCGATCTAAAACCTGATTGTGCCTTACAGGCTCACTAACCTAGGTGAGAGTATCTCTTGGGGATTAGTAACCATAAACTAGAATTGATCTAAAACTCGGTCGTGCCTCACTAAGCTAGCTAACCTAAGCGAGAGCATCTCTTAAGGACTAGCAACCTTAAGATAGGATCGATCTAAAACCTAGTCGTACCTTATTAGGCTCATTAACCTAGGTGGGAGCATATGTCGAGGACTAGCAACCCTAAATTAGGATCGATTTAAAACTTGGTCATACCTTACTAAGCTCACTAACCTAAGCGAGTGCGTCTCTCGAGGACTAGTAACCCTAAGATGAGATCGATCTAAAACCTGGTTATGCTTCACTAGACTTACTAACCTAAGCAAGAACGTCTCTTGAAGACTAGTAACTTTAAACTGGAATTGATCTAAAACCTGGTTGTACCTCTATAGGCTCACTAACCTAGGCTGAAGCGTCTCTCTAGGACTAGTAACCCTAAACTGGAATCGATCTAAAACCCAGTCGTACCATACTAAGCTTACTAACCTATGCGGGAATGTCTCTCAAGGACTAGTAACCCTAAATCGGGATCAATCTAAAACTTAGTCGTACCTCACTAGGCTCACTAACCTAGTAGGAGCGTCTCTCGGAGACTAGTAACCTTAAACTTAGTCTTAATGTTGTGCCCTATGGGCCTTCCAAAAGGAATTGATGAAGAGAAGTGTCTTACGAGGCATGCTAAGAGAAACTTGGTGAAAGAAATTATCCCATAGGCTCACTTGAGAGAAACTTGGTGAACAGAGGGGAAGTTCCCTATGGGCTCACTTGAGAGAAATTTGGTGAATGCCTTATGGGTTTGCTAAAAGAAACTCGGTGAAGAGATTGAGTTAAGATTGTGTCTTCAAGGGCCGTCGATTAACACTAAATGCAGAAGGTAAGTATCTTATGGGCTGGCTAGAAGAACCTGATGAAGAGAAGTGCTCTACAGACTCACTAAGAGAAACTTCGTGAACTGAGGGGCCCAATGGGTTTGCTTAAAGAAATCAAACATCCTATGGGCTCACCACAAGATCTTTGAAAAAAAAAAAGAAAGAAAGAAAGAAAGAAAGAAGTGTCCTATAAGCTTCTTAAAAGAACTTGGTAAACTGAAGGGTCCCATGGATACGCTAAAGGTAATTGAGGAACAGAAGCACCCTATGGGTTTATTAAAGACTTTGAAGAGAGTTGGATGGGTAGAAGGCGGGATAGCCCATTTGAGAGCTGGCTAGATTAAACTTATCCAAAACACTACCTGATTTAAGGAAAATATTTATAGATGAACCCTTTAGTGAAAACCATTTATATTAGGAATGATCTCCTTGGGAAGAACGAGAATGACCTTAACTATTGTGGTCGACTTTTTGAAATGGATTGAAAACTTGGCCATATGAGCTGATAGGGACTTAAAATAAAGATACTTTCTCTCTCTCTTTTTCTTTTTCTCTTTTTTTATTACCCCTTTTTCTTTTCTTTTCTTTCTTTTTTCTTTTTTTTTTTTAGTTTGCTAACAGGTAAAGAACCCTTCCTTAATAATCACATGGGGCCTCTCATGTTCCCCCTAGCCTCAATGCCGAGCCCCTTAATGGGGCTTTATGATTTCAAACATCCTTAAAAAGGTAATAGATAATTGAAAATAAAATGAGAAAATTTAAATAGCTTTGATATTTTTCAAATACTATTTGGGTTGGGTCTTGAGGAATGTTAGGCCTAAGCTTAAAATTAAATCTAGCTCAGGTCGACCTAGTATAATTTGATTGCATATATAGACAAGACACAAGCCAACGACCTACTGGTACAACACTTAGTCTTGGATATTGGTTTGAGTTAAGAGTTAAGGGTTTAAATCTCACCAAGCATATAGTACCTTCTTTTTTTCCCCCCCAACTAAATAGGTGGAGTGCATCTATTAGGTGGTGTGTCATGGCTGGGATACATAGCAAGTTCTTGCTTGTCCACATAGCTAACGTGGTGCTACGTTAGCGTTTTCCTTTCCTTTCCTTCCTTTTTTGTTCCTTTCTTGCACAAAACTAGCTCGACCCCCTCACTTTGGCTTCAATTTTCATGCAGCTTTTACGTGTAAATACACAGATTAAGGGTTGTTTTTTGTCCTTTGTGTGGCACTCTTTTAATCTATACTAAGATTTCGACCAGGTTCACACACACACACACACTATAGATTCCATCTTTAATCGAGCCTAATTGACCATGCTCCATCGATCATGCATGCAACTACCACCACTCCACCACAAGTTAAGGCATTGGTGTAAATCTTAATTTCACCAATCACTTTTACACTAAAATACACACACACACACACACACACACACATACACTATAGATTCCATCTTCAATCGAGCCTAATTGACCATGCTCCATCGATCATGCATGCAACCACCACTACTCCGATTTACAAATACTAAGAAAAGGGCCACCACGAGTTAAGGCATTGGTGTAAATCTCAATTTCACCAATCATTTCTACACTAAAATCAAAAGTCCTATTCAATTCGGCATCTAGAGAGCTTAGTGTGGTATTGAACTACTACTGATTGAAGAAGGATCCAAATCTTCTTGAAACAATTGCTGACCCAACTACTAGACTGAATCTATTGCACAAACCGACCCCATCCAACCTGACCCGCGATCTAGTTATTCTTGTTCGATCCAAATCCTTCTCTTTTTGGAGTTTGTTTGTTTTGTTGTTTTAGATTCGCATTGTAATTTTTTTTATTTTATTTAGTTATTTATTCTGTTGTAAACCAAGACCCATAAAAAAAAAAGGGGGAAAAGCCAAAAAAAAAAAAAGAGGAACAAAAAACATAAGAAAACTTAGCTTTAGTTATTTATTTTCCTTCTTCAGTTAAGATATAAACATAAAAATGAAAAAAAAAGATAAAAAATAATAATAATGATAATAATTAAAAAAGGTTTAATCACTAAGAAAACTTAATTTCAAAAAATAGAAAAATTAATAAAACCCATTTCAAAGTTAAGGCTTTCTAGGTTTTTCTAAAATAAGACACTCGAATTAGGATCTTTTAGAATTTTTCCTAAATAAAATTTATTGAATTAAAATTAAACCCAACTTTTTTTTTTCAAAATTTAAAATGAACCAACTTACTAACATTTTCAGAATGAACTAATGAAAGTCTAATCCTTAATAAAGGGTATATAGACACATACGAAGCAATTTGAAATAAGGAAATCTTTTTATTTTCCCTTTTGTAAATGATTTTTGATTCATTATTTTTTGTGCAAATAGAATTAGTTTTTTTTTGTGAATGTATAATTACTAAATGGGTATTTTAAAAGACAAATTGAAATTCGAAAAGTTAAAAATGGTACCTGTTAAGGATTTAATAAGATAGTTCCTTAATCCAAAATCTCTAGTAGATAAGTGGCTATGTTAAAATTGATTCACCTAATTGATGAACCTAACCCATTTTTTTCTCGACTCTGGTTGAGTAATAACTCCAAGTATTTTTTTTTTTTAAATATGTTTTAAAACCAAGTTTTTTCTTAACTTTTGGTCAAAGGTTAGTATTAAATAAGTTAAGGTTTAATACTAATCAAGTTAAGTAAAATAATAAAAACAAAAAAAAAAATCAGTCTCAACAACTTGGTAACTCTGCTAGGGACGTCAAGAGGGCTAATCACTTAAAAAACTTTACGAAATTAAATTTACCTTCCATGTTATTTATTTATTTGTTTCTTGTAAATACATTCTGTTTTGTCACATGCATCATACTTGGGATTTTAGGAGAAATGATTGCATAAAAAATGTAAGGTAGATATGGTTAAACCCAGGCCGTCTTAAAACCCTAAAATGTGGGGGGGGAGGGGGCATTGTATAGGCTTCGGGTATAGTGGTGTAGCCACCGTTTACGGTTGACTAGGCTATCTCACTTAAGCTTCGATTTAATCAATGAATTGTTTTCTTGAAAACGTGTAAAGTCACAAAACTTAAGGACCTTTAGAACTTACCATGATTACATATACTTTCCTTAAAGCTTGAGTTAATACACTACTTCTAAGAATTGCAACCGTACTAATGTTTGAAATTTTTAGAAATGTAATCAATTTTTGTAAAAATTAAACACTGAATCAAACAGTAGGGTTGCAACTTAAAGAGTAATGTACTAACCCAAACGATTCTAGCATAGGTATGTTTTTATGTACATTCTTTTGTTTTATGGATAATTGGTTCTTGTCCATGAAATTTAGGCCTAAAGATAATGGTAGATAACCAACAAGTGAATAATCAAAGAGTCAACGGGTTGCCAAATGCCTCGAGAATCCATGAGCAACTGCTATAAGGTAAAGTTACCTATTGGAAGCAAAGGGCTAGACGCGCTGAACACTCTAACCAAGCCTTGTTGGCTCAGGTTGAAAAAAGCGAAAAGATCATGGATTAGGCTTTAGAGATGCCAAACAAAATTATAGCCCAACTGCAAAGCAAGATTATGGACTTTAGATGTAGTTAAAAAAATTTGAATAAATTTTAAGTTTCATTGAGAATAAATATTAGGCTCTTTATCTTTATCTTTTTCCATTTTTTTCAAATTAATAAAAGTTCCCTTCAGTTTATTGTTCTTCATTCTTTAGTATTCTCTTTTTGTAAATACTCCTTCAATAAGTATTCATCTAACCATTATTCCCTCTCATTCAGGGAAATGTAAATAAATTCCATAAACTTGTAAATAAAACCGTAAAATTGCCATCCTTATTTTTAATTAGATTTCTCGGCTTCTATAAAATAAAGCCATATCTTTCTCTCTCACAAAACTAAAAAAAAAAAAAGGAAAGAGAAGAAATTTGTTCACAGTTACAAATTCTTATGGATAAACCCAAACACAAGCCCTTTAGCTCAAACAGGCAGCTAACTTAAATACATCCAACCCAAACAAAGCCACTTGGCCCATTAAGGAAGCTAACCCAAACACTAACCCCTCGACCCATTTATTTAACCAATCTAAACACTGACCCTTAGCTCATCAAGGCAGCTAATCCAAATACAAGCCCCTTGACCTATTTAAGCAACCAATATACTAATCGTTGGCCTATTCAGGCAACCTATCCAAACATAAACTGTAGCCCATAGTTGTCAAAATCACAATTTTACTCATACGATTCTATGAGTTTATAATATTAGGAAACTCTTTCAAGTTAACTCATGTATAAACTCTTTTTCATGTAGAAACTTACGTTTTTAATCGAGTTTACATGTAAACTCGGTAAAAACCTCGCTAAAAACTTATGTTTTTAATTCAGTTTACCGATTCTACATATCTAAGTTAAATAAGCTAAAAATAAAAAATTACAACTAAGCTTTTATAAGCCATCAATTACCAGGGCATTACATTATCTTCCCTATCTTATTTTATTTTATTTTATTTTATCTCTTTTTCTCTCTCTTAATCCCTTATTTTATATTCATAACCTTCACTTAAGTTTTAGTTCTAATAACAAAGATTACAAGAAAAACCACATAATTTAGTTTATACTACTAATAATTTAAAATGAGTTGAAATATTTGGTTCTCTTTAGTTCATTGTTTTTTTTTTAAAGAAAATAATGGAAAAACTTTAGTTTCGACTTTGTTTATTCATCTTGCGTACAAGTTTAATTATATATTATTAAGAATTTTTATGAAAAAAGAACTTAATTTCTTCATTTCAGTATTTTCATCATGTATTTTAAGTTTTGAATAATTACTATAAGTATCTCTATAGTTTTTTAAAACTATTTTACATAGTGTGTAGGAACTTACGTTTCTATATTTCGATTTTACAGTCCAATTCAACTAACCCTCAACAATTCTACGTAAAATCGCAAGTTTGACAACCTTACTATGGCCTATTATGTTAACCCTTGGCCCGTCCAGAAAACCAACCCAAAACTTGTGGTTTATCAAGGTAATTGAACCAAACACAAACCCTGACCCATCAAGGTAGCCAAACCAAGCCAAAATTGTTAGTCCATTGAAAAAAAAAAAAAAAAGGCTAACTAGGAACCAAGTCAAATGTAGCCTCAGTTTCAAATGAAAAGTATCACATTAGGGCATATTTTAAGAAATTGAGGGGCAAAGTCCATATCCACCTTAGGTTAAATAAATATAGATTCCTCCCTAAGGAATTGGTAACTCACTTTTAAAAGGTTTAGAATGAAAAGAGGCAAACTATATCTTACATATTAACCTTAAACACTTTGAGAGTTGAGTAACATTATTGTGAGGATACTTTAGAGTCATTTCTTAAAGAAGGTCTATTTTGAATTTGATACGCATATTAAAATGAAGTCAAGTATTCATTTTCAAATCTTAAACACAATTATCTTTTGTTAACCCCGTTAGACCAACTTAGAGTATTTTTAAATTTAAACCCCATCAAGAACCACCCTATACTGGGGCAATTCAGAGGTTAGGGTTATTAATTAGAAAAGAAGGATAAAACTGGTTTGTGCTTACTTTAATGGCATCAATTCAAGAATAATTTTTATTTCTACTAATTTATTTTCTCAAAAATGAAGAAGATCTTACAAGAATTATATATACATAGTGTAAACACTTTGGGGAGACAGTTACTTTAGGGTCTAAGTGAAAAAAAAAATGAAAGAATGGGGCAACGAAAAAAACTACAAAAAAAAGTAGGAGAAGAAGAAGAAGAAGAAGAAAGAAAGAAAGAAAAGAGGTAAAAAAAATTGGACTAATGTGTAAGATGAAAGCCTTAAAAGATATATCGCATCCCAATAAAGGTAGTAAAACTAAATCAAAAGGCCCTGTATCAAAAACTGAATAGCCCCAAAAACATAAGGCCCTAAATCACATTTCAAGCCCAAAAACACAAAACCTCCATATTTACTTTGAATCATACTTCAAAATCACAAACAAAAAAATTTTTTACCCATGCTAAATCACACTTAGCCTCCCCACCTACAAGAAAAGCTCTTCTAAACTTAAAAGATAATTTATCTTTAATAAAAATTATTTTTGAAACTGGGGCAAGGACACTTCTAATTTTTTTCCTGAAGGTTCTTGACTTATACACCTGGGTTAAATAAGTAAATCCTTCAAAATAGGCCTTCTCATTAATCCCTCTTGAAATCATCCAACCAAAAGCCTAAATTCACAATGCTGAATTAAAAAAGACCTAACTGATTGATCAAAGCGTATTACTTACAAACTAGACTATAATTTTTGGAACGGTAGTCAAGAGTGAAATCTAGACTAAGAGTGTGCAAGGATGTCGTTTTCGTCTAGACTAATTATGAGTTACCTTTTCCTTAAGAAATAAATGTTTAAAATCACAAGGTCTTACTAGGAAACTTAGCATTAAGGTTATGAGACATTGAGATGCCCTATGTGGTTATCAAGGAAGGATTTATACCCATTAGCAAACTTGCAAGAAGAAAAAAAAGAGACAACAAGAAAACAACAAAAAGAAAAAAGAAAAGAAAAGACAGAGAAAGTAAAGGCTTATTGGCTCAAGTAGCAAAACTTTCAAATCATGTCATTTATCTCCTTTTCAATGTGATCACACCTTTTACGTTGACCATATTAGTCTAAAGTCATCTTTCCTGAGGTAGTTTTTGATTAGGGGACCTAATCCCTTATGTTTTTTCTGTCATAAGTGGTTTTCATCAAATTCTTTATTTGTAAATATTTTCAAGTCAGGAAGCTTTTCAAACTGGTTACGTTCCTTACCTTATTTCTTCAATTCATTTTTAGGGTTCTAGCTAGCTTTTAGAGCGCTATCCTAGCTTTTAGAGCGCTATCCTAGCTTTCATCCTTTTTAAGGTTCTAGCAAGCTCTTAGAGCACTGTCCCATCTTCAATCCATTTTTAGGGTTCTAGCCAGCTCTTAGAGTGCTATCCCATCTTTAATCCATTTTTAGGGTTTTAACTAGCTTTTAAAGCGTTGTCCCTTCTTTCCTCTTTCTTTAGGGTTTTAGTTTACTCTTAGAGCCTTATCCCATCTTTAATCCGTTTTTAGGATTCTAATTGGCTCTTAGAGCATTGTCCCGTCTTTAATCCATTTTAGGGTTCTAGCTAGCTTTCAGAGTAGTGTCCTAGCTTTCATCCTTTTTAAGGTTCTAGCCAGCTATTAAAGCACTGTCTCATCTTCAATCCATTTTAAAGCGCTGTCCCAACTCATATTCTCCTTTAGGGTTCTAATTAGGTTATAAAGCATTATCTTGACTCACTACCTCTCTTTAGGATTTTAGCAAGCCCATGGGGCGCTTCCCTTCATCAACCTCTCTTTTAGTGTTTTAGCAAGCTTATAAGGTGCTTCCTTTAACCAATCTCTCTTTGGGGTCTTAGCAAGCCCATAGAGCACTTCCCCTTTTGTCAATCTCTCTTTTAATCTTTTAGCGAACCTATAAGGTGCTTCTCATTTCCAATCTCTCCTTAGGGTCATAGCGAGCTCGTAGAGCGCATCCTATTGCCAATCTCTCTTTGAGGTTTTAGCGAGCTTGTAAGGCCCCTTCCATTACCAATCTCTCTTTAATGTTTTAGTGAGACCATAGGGCACTTCCCTTTACCAAACTCTCTTTAATGTTTTAGAGAGCCCATTGTTGAGCCTGGTTTTTTACCCTTTCGGTTTTTTTTTTTTAATTAGATTTCTTTTAAACAGACCAGTATTAAACCCTTACCTATTTAATATTGACCCTCAACTAGGGTTGAAAGAAAACCGATTTTTTATACTTTGAAAATATTTTAGAATCGCCACTCGACTGGAGTCGAGAAAAAGAGTTAAGTTATAACCATTTAGATGAATTGGTTATAACTTAGCCACTAGTCTTTCAATAAAAAACCGATTTTGTAAAACGGTTTTAAAACAAGAGGTCTGGATCTAAGGGTTATGATTTTTAAACCCTTATAGATACTATTAACTTTCCAAATTTAAAATTAAACTTAAAAATCACCTTTTAATTTCATAAGACAAAACTCAAATGTTAATGACTTAAGTAATTTAGGAGAAAGGAAAATTAGATTTTTTTTTATTTTTATCGTCACCCCCTAAGTGCCTACGTACCCACTATTTGGGATTAGACGTACATAGTTCTTTTATGAAAACTTTAGTAGGAGAAGTTGATTTTAATTTTGAAAAACATGCTAGATTTATGTTTTTAGTTTAATTTGGTTTATTTGAGAAAATTTCTAAAAAAAAAAGGTCCTAAATTGGATTTTTTATTTATTTTGGACAAAAATTCTAAAATGCCCTAAATTTGAATATGGATTAATTTATTTTTCTCATTTTATTTATTTATTTTTCCTTATTTACTTATCTTTTTTATCTATTTTCTGTTATACTAAAAAAATAAATAAATAAACTATTTTCTTGTCTTTCTTTTTTTTCTTGTTATTATTTTTTCTCTTTTCTTTTTTTTTTCCTTTACATTACAATACAATTTACATTTACATTCAAAAATAAAAATAAATAAAAAGAGAAAAAGGGAACCGAAAAACGAAACAAGGGAATTCAAATGGATAAGGTCGAGCTGGACAACAATCAAGGTGTGCGAATCTTGGGTTCAATTTTCGAGTCGGACTTCGGATCCAGGTCGAGCTCCAGTGTCTTCAATAATAGCAATAGTGGCAGAAGGCAGTTCAGGCTGCTCTAGTAGCCAAAGATAGGGGGTGAAGAATGTTTTATGTGTTTCAGATTAGGGATAAGGTAGGTAGACTTGATGCCTTAGTCGATGAAGATGGTTTTAATGGTGGTTGGAGTTTGGGATGTTGGTGGTGAGGGTTTGGCCGCAATAGTTTGGTGGCATTGCTAAGGGGCACGGCTACAGTCAAGGATGGCTAGGCTCGGAAGTTCGCAAGGAGGGGAGGCTAGTGAGGGTAGTAGTGTAGCTCTAAGTTGAATGGAGAGAGACAATGAGGTTAGAGAGAGAAAGTGATTCAAATGAGAGAAAGGGGGCTTGTTGATTGATTCCATAGCTCGTAAGTGATTGTTTATATCGTGGATGATTGGGAGAGTCCAATTTATAGTAATTTCAGTTGGTGTAAGCTCAGAAAGTCCTTTAATGGTGATTTGGGTGTGGATTCAAATTTCCAAAACTCAAGCTATTTTTCGAACTTAGGAGCTCAATTTGACTATGTTAATAGATGAATGTGGATGGCATTTTGGTCGAAAATGAAACTAGGTCGCGCTTACTTTGCAATTTCGCCATTAATTTGGCGAAATTGCAACAAACAGAGGTTAAAAAATCATGTCAAAATTAGCCGCTGAAGGAGGAAATGCACAAAAAATGTTAAGAAAATGAAGGAAGAAGGGGGAATGAGAAGGAAAGGGAGGGAAAGAAAAGGAAAAGGAAGGAAAAGGGGGCTAACGTAACGTCACGTCAACAAACCCGACTGATCCTAACTTGCCACATATTATTACATGACATGTGGCAATTGACATAGCATGCTACGTAGTTTGACACATGGTGCCACGTTAGCACATCATCTAATCCGACAATGCCATGTATTAAGACACACGGTGCTATCAGATCCTAATATGTGGTAATCCCTGATGTGAAAAAAATAAAAAGGCTTGTACATGCCTTTGCTAAGATTTGAACCTAAGACCTCAAGCTTAATGTAAATGTCAATCCAAGTGCTTATCTTTTAGGCCATTGGCCTGTGCCTTATCCTTATGTGCAATTAAATTGCACATATAGACTAGATCAGCCTAAGATAAATTTAAATTTAAGCCTAAATTTAACGGCTCAACTTCTAAATTTATTTTTAAATTAAAAAATCTACCATATTAAATTATTATATTCTAAATTCCCTAAAATTTTTTACTTTTTTCAATTTGTTGTAATTTTTAAATTTTTTCTAATTTTTTTCAATTTGATATTTTTCCAAATTTCTTATTGTTTTGTGCTTTTTCTTATTTTTGCATTTTTTATATTTTTCTAGAATTTTATTTTTTCTAAATTTCTTTATTTTTTGGATTTTCTTAAATTCCTTATTTTTTGTGTTTTTTTTTTTCTAATTTAGGACCTATTGAGGAAATAAAATAAAATAAATTGGGTATCTACAACTGCCCCTCTTTGTGGCAAATTTTAAACAAAACTTTACTACAAAGACAAAGAGACATTATTTTTTACCCCTAGGATGGTTTTAAAACAACTAATTAGCTATCCTAGACTCGATTTACTAAGGATTTTGTGCAAAAATGAAACTTGGCTGTGTCTCTTTAGGCTCACTAACTTAAGTAAGGGTGTCTTTATGGGATAAGCAACCCTCGAATTGGAGAACCTGGCCGTACCTCTATAGGCTCACTAAACTAAGCGAGAGCGTCTTTCGGGGATAAATAACCCTAATTAGGATCGATCTAAAGGATATGGCTATACCTCACTAAGCTCACTAACTTAGGCAGGAGCGTCTCTCGAGGACTAGCAACCTTAATCTAGGATTGATGTAAAGGACCCGGTTGTGCATTACTAGGCTTACTATCCTAAGCCGGAGCATCTCTTTAGGACTTACAACCCTAAGTTAGGATCGATCTAAAAGATCTGGCCATGCCTCATTAGGCTCATTAACTTAGGCGGAAGCGTTTCTCGGAGACTAGCAACCCTAAGTTGGGATTGATCTAAAGGACCTGGTTGTGTCTCATTAGGCTCACTAACTTAGGCGGGAGCGTCTCTTGGGGACTAACAACCCTAAACTAGGAACGATCTAAAACCTAGTCATGCCTCACTAGGCTCACTAACTTAAGCGAGAGTATCTCTCAAGGACTAGCAACCTTAATTTAGGATTGATCTAAAACCTGGTCGTGCTTCGCTAGGCTTACTAACCTAAGCGGGAGTGTTTCTTGGGGACTAGCAACCCTAAATTAGGATCGATCCAAAACCTGGTCGTACCTCACTAAGCTCACTAAGCTCACTAACTTAGGTAAGAGCATCTCTTGGGAACTAGTAACCCTAAGTTAAGATCGATCTAAAGGACCTAGTTGTGCCTCACTAGACTCATTAAACTAGGCGGAAGTGTCTCTCGAAGATTAGTGACCTTAAATTAAGATCAATCTAAAGGACCTGGTCACACCTCACTAGGCTCACTAACCTAAGCGGAAGCATCTCTCGAGGATTAGCAACCTTAAATTGGGATCAATCTAAAACCTAATCATACTTCACTAAGCTCACTAACCTAGGCGGGAACGTCTCTCGAGGACTAGCAACCCTAAACTGGGATCGATTTAAAACTCGGTCATGCCTCACTAGGCTCACTAACCTATGCAGGAGCGTCTCTCAGGGACTAGCAACCTTAATTTGGGATCGATCTAAAACCTAGTCGTGCCTTACTAAACTCGCTAACCTAGGCGGGAGTGTCTCTCGAGGACTAGCAACCCTAAACTGGGATCAAACTAAAACCTGGTTATGCCTCACTAAGCTCATTAACCTAGCCAGGAGCGTCTCTTGAGGACTAGCAACCCTAAACTTAGTCTTAATGTTATGCCCTATGGGCCTTCCAAAAGGAACTAATGAAGAGAAGTACCCTACGAGCTTGCTAAGAGAAACTTGGTGAAAAGAATTGCCCTATGGCCTCGCTTGAGAGAAACTTGGTGAACAAAAATGCCTTATGGTCATGCTAAAAGAATACGGAAAAGAGACTGAGTTAAGATCGTGCCTTCAAAGCCTAGCTAAACACTAAATGCAGACTATTGAGAGTAAAAACTGGTCTGAATGCAAGTGCAAGATTCAGAAATCAATGTGCTAAAATTGTGTAGATATACTTACCCGGTCTTTATTGATAGTGCCTAAACTGTCAAACCTTTTTGCAAAGCCCTATTAGAATTGACTAGCTCATGTTTTGATCCTTTATTATCAACCCGAATGTTCTTGATACAGAAGGTTTGAGATTCTGCAGTCTCTTTTTGAGAAATCATGGAAATTAAGTCAATGCAAAATGCCACCCACTGTTTTTGTCTTTTTGGAACTTTTATGAACCAAAGCCTTCATTCCTAACCAATGAATGTCTACTGTAAAGTGATTACTTGCTTGGATTTGTGTACTTCTTTCATTAATTTCTCAACCTCCTTGTCATCCACACACCTTAAAAGCATACCATAAAAAAGGCATCGATATAAGGTAGACTCATTTATTAAGAATTGAGTAGCTAAACTCCTAATTATCTTTCTATCCTTTTTTTTAACTTCTCTAAGGTACATGCCTTATTATAGGAATGTCTTAACATCATGGAACCACGACTTTTGGTCGTTCATACCCTCAATCACTAGGCAGAAGGCAGGCTTGTCTTCAATTTCAATAATAAGGGGTAGAATCTCGACTCCATCGGATATCTAGATCATAAATGCTAAAGTGGCTAAGGCATCAGCAAATTGATTATGAGTTCTTGGTATGTGATTGAAAGTGATTTCTTTGAATTTCCTTGTCAATTCAATCAAATGTCGGTAATAAGGTACCAGTTTAGAATCTTTAGTCTTGTACTCTCCCCGAGCTTGGCCAATAATGAGTGAAAAGTTCCCATATACTTCTAATTCTTCAATGTCTTTGTCTAAGGCCATTTTAAGTCCCATGATGCATGCTTCATATTCGGCGGTATTATTAGTATATGGGAAAATGAGCCTTATAGCCACAGGATATTGAGTACCTTCAAGGGATATTAGTATTGCCCCAATTTCACACCCAAACATGTTAGCTACCCCATCGACGAATATCTTCCATTTCGGTAGCTTATCATCTTCTCCTTTATCAGAGCTTCCCTCAATTGCTAAGATATCCTCATCAGGGAAATTGACTTGTACCTCTTGGGGGGTACTATTGGAGGGATTTTCTGTTAACTGATCTACTAGAGCTTGCCCTTTGACTAAATTTCGATTCACGTACATAATGTTAAACTCTAATAGTAACATTTGCCACTTCGAAATTCTGCCAATTAGGGCCGGTTTGTCTGCCAAGTACTTCAAGGGATCATGTTGAGTCAATAATTCAACCTAGTAGTAAAGTGTGTATTGTCTAAGCCAATGCATTACCCAGACCAAAGTACAGCTGGTTCTTTCAATTTATAAATATTTCTATTCCCCTTCAATGAATTTCTTGCTCAAGTATTATACAGCCCGTTTTTTTCCTTCCTCATCTTTCTGGTTAAGCATGCATCCCATGGACTCCAGTGATATTATTAGGTATAGGAATAAAGGCTTCCCAAGTTTTGGAGCTATAAAAATTGAAGGGTTCATAAGGTATTCTTTAATTGTTGTAAAGGCCTGCTCATGCTCTTCGTCCTAATTAATCCTGGTATTCTTTTTCAACAACTTAAACAAAGGATGGCAGTTGTCTATGAGTTAGGATATGAATCAGGCTATGTATTTCAAACAGCCCAACAAGCCTCTAATTTTTTTTAGTATGCATGGCAGTGGCAAATCAACTATTGTTTTCACTTTATCAAGGTCCACTTCAATGCCCCTTTTGCCGATTATAAAGCCCAACAATTTCCCTGAAATCACTCCAAAGGTACACTTCTCTAAGTTAAGCTTCAACTAGAATTTTCTTAACCTATCAAACAATCTCCTTAGATTATTTACGTGATTTTCTCCTTCCTTAGACTTAACAATCATATCAACAATATATACTTCAACTTCTTTGTGCATCATGTCATGAAGGATTACTACCATGGCCCTTTGATAAGTTGCCCTAGCATTTTTTAGTCCGAAAGGCATTACTTTGTAGCAAAATGTGCCTTAAGTTGTGATGAATATTGTCTTGGCTTTATCTTCTTCAGGCATTCGAATTTGATTATACTTGGAAAATCCATCCATGAAAGAGAAGATGGTTTCTGGTTGTGTTATCAACCAAGACATCGATATGGGGCAAAGGAAAATTATCTTTAAGGGTTACTTGATTAAGGTTTTTCCATTCTTCTTCATTACAAGTATGATGTTCGCTACCCATTCGAGATAATCAAATACCTTGATAAAACTAACCTCTAGCAATTTTATGACTTCTTCCTTGATCTTCAACAGAACATCTAGTTGAAACCTTCTTAACTTTTGTTTCTTGGGTTTGATATCTACTCGTGTGGGTAAACTATAGACCACAATCGATGGATCTAATTCAGGCATATCTTTATAAGACCATGTGAATACATCTTAGTATTTAGATAGTAATATAGTCATTTTTGCTTTTTGGTCTTCTTTCAAATTTCCTCCAATCTTCGACACCTTAGGGTTGTCTCGAGTCCTAACATTAATTATCTCAATTGGCTCATCAATGGAAATTCTACTCATTTCATGTTTTTGCCAGCTTTCTTGCACGTCATTATGGTCATTGACATCACTCCCAATGACTAACCCAGTAGGTTCGAAGGTGCTATTAATATTTTCATCAACTATTTGCGTGAGGTATCCATGGCCTTTATTTAGAGCATTAGATCTAAGAAAAAGAGAAGTATGTAAAAGAAATAGTGTAAGTAAGGAAGAAGTAAAGAGAAAAGAGACTAATTCTTATTTAGAGGAAGCTTCTTTTGAGTGCGATTATTTATAGGACAAAAAGTAATTTATTACAAAACTCTATAAAATACTGGACAGTAATTCATCCTTTACCTTATGGAAGACTTATAACTATTCATAGGGATGGAGAACCAATTGTTCAAGTGTTGGGACTTGTTGGATGGACCAGCCACTTTCTTTATGCTAAAGTTGTCCTCTTTGGCATGCTTTAAGTTCTGGACTTCGGCTCAGATGAAAGTTTTTGACAATGGTGGGAAGGTCATCAAGGTGTAATATAACCTATCACCTTTTCTGCCCTTAGCTTGCATTCTTTGCAACTCCTCCATCGGGTTCAGAATGTATCCTAGCCCATAGGTTCCAAATTGGCCTTCTTTGAACTTTAGGCTCTCGTCTTGCTCTTGATTAGTGATCATGCATACCTCTTCAAACATTTAGAGTCAAAAGTCCTCTTGCTCCTCCGTACCAATATAGGGTATAGCCGTCTCTTTGTAGATTTCATAATCTTGGTTACCCAGAATAGTGATGACTTAGCCATTGGAGATGAACTTAACTTTTTGGAGAAGACTTGATGGTATGGCCCCTGCTGAATGTATCTAAGGCCTTCCCAATAACAGATTGAAGGTCCTTAGAATGTCCAAAACTTGGAATGGGATATTGAACATATGTGGCCTAATATCCATTGGTAAGTTGATCTCCCCTATTATTTCTCTCTTAGATTCGTCAAAAGCTCTTATTGTTGTCAAACTCAGCTTGATAGCAGTTGTATCAATGCCTAATAGATCCAGGCTAGCTAGAGGGCAGACATTTAGAGATAACCTGTTGTCGATGAGAACTCTTATTGTGATGATGTTATTTATCCTCACTATTATAAATAGAGGTTTTGTGTGCTGGTTACCTTCTTTGCCCAGTTCCTTGATGGAAAAAGAAATTTGATCCATAGTAAGGATGGAATTGGTGACAAATCCAATCCTTTCAACCGATATTTCACAAGGGACTTTAATTTCCCTCAAAGTTTTGAACAAAGCTTCCCAATGCAAATTTGATGCCATCAAGAGACTCATGAGGGATATTTATGCTGGAGTCTTAGCGAGTTGATCCATTATTTTATATTCATTAAACTTAATCATCTTGGTGAAGGTAGAGAATCCTTCTTTAGTTTATACATTGTTTGGCCTTTCCAACATGGCCTTCGTTTTCAGTTCTTCGCTTGGGTCATAGATCCTACCAGAGCGGGTAATCCCTCCTATAAGAGAGCTTGATTGCCCCTGGTTTACTGCCTGGTAGTTGAGAAGAGCAGTTTTAGAATTTTCGAGGGCCACAAGCACATAGAAGGTATACCTTTTGGTTTGCTTCTCTTCTTGTCTGTAGAATCTATAAACCCTAGGCTCTCAATTAAAACCAATCATGTTGATGGCGGGCCTTGAGTCGTCAAATATCATATTGATGATGGCCTATGGTTCAGTAAGGGGTTGTTATTGACATTTAGAGCAAAAGCCTCCCCAAAATCCAGTTGTACTGTGCCTTCATCAATTAATTCTTGAATTTTGTTCTTTAACCTCCAGCACGAGTTGGTTAAATGGCCCACTTGCCCTAGATGATATTGACATCTTGTATTAGGATAAAAAAATCTTGGCTTGTACCTTTCACTAAGAGCCTCATAATGGACTAGATTATCTCTTTTTACTTTTTCAAGTACCTGATTGAGTAGAACGGTTATTTTAGTAAATGCCTTAGGGCCTTGCTAAGCTGTAGTTGGCTTCTGTATTATTGTTGAGTTGGTGGAGGATTTTCCCTGAAAGAGACCCGAGTGTTAGGCCTGGCATTCAGATTAACCATGCTGATAGTAGCTTCCTGGTGGTAGGTTTAGTAGAGGGTAGTCTTCTATCTGATGTCTCTTGTAATTCGCCAGAAGAAATGATACTTTCAATTCAACACCCTGCTGCCACTACTTCTGCAAAGCTAGAAAAGGCTTATCCAATCAAGTAAGTGAAGTAGGGACTCTCAAGAGTATTGATGAAAGTTGCAGTTAGCTCTTTCTCAATCACGAGGGTACATACCTTTACATCTAAGGACCTCCACCTTTAGGCATACTCTTTGAAAGATTCATTGTGCCTCTTCCTTAGGGCAATCAAATCTATCATGGTTGGCGCCACTTCAACGTTGAATCTATATTGCTCATAGAATGCTCTGGCTAACTTTTCCCATGTATTCACTCGATTCAAGTCCAATTGGGCATACTAGGTTCAAGCAGGGCTAATTAGGCTATCCTGAAGGTTTGGACCATAAGTCGGTCATATTGTACATACTTGCCCATCTTACGTACATACAGCCGGGTGTGCAACTTAAGGCATCTAGTCCCATTATATTTTGTCGAAGTCAGGTACTTTGAACTTTTCTAGGAAGCTTCCATAATTATAGGCAGAGAAGTTTGTTATGCTAGCATACTTGAATCTATCATACCCCTCAAGCATTTTCATTTTTATAGTAATTTGTTAAGTTAGCCACTTCTCAAGCTCTTTCAGTCTATCCTGATCAGCTTCAAGCTTTGCATTGACTAGGAATGAGTAAGTGTTCGGCTCAAAAGTTAGGTTAACCTTTGGAAATACCCCTTCTGTTTCAAAGGATTCAAAGTCCTGATTAACCTTTAGGTAAGCTTCTTCTGTTTCAGAGGGCGGAGCCTCGATATTCTTTCCATATTGGGCTTTAGAACTTTCTTCATTTAATGGAGCCATGCACTTGAGTAAGACAATGCTATCAGTAAGAAAGCTTAATTGGTCCGCAATCTTCCCCACTATTCGCTCTAAAGATTGGAACCTTAGCTCAGTGGGATCAATAACCTCGAGGTTAACATTGACATTGTTTGTATTGGTGTTATCGTTTCCTTAGTTGGCCATCCTGGTTTGAGAACGAGTTTTAATAGAGCTCCTCTAGAAGGTTTGACGTTTGGTAGCTATCTTGGCAACTTATTTAAAACCACTTCTTAACAAGTTAGCACATGAATATTTTAAAAGAATGCAAACGAGATAAATGAATGAAATGCAAATGAGCCATACGGATGAAAAGGAGGGAATCAACAAATAATTAATAGAATGGCAAGTTATTTATTATTCTTGAATTCTTAAAGTTTTATTACTTAAAAGAAAGGAAAAGATGCAAATTCGTCTATAGTAATTTTCTTTCTTCTATGGACCAGATCACATTTTCTTCTCCTTCTTTTGATCATGTTTAGTCGCTTCCTTAAACTCTTGAATCTTCTTCTAGGCCATCTTCAACTGGTGTTCTAAGGCGTGCGACCTTTGCCTAGACTCTCGAAATAGGTTTTCCCACCTATCTTTCTCATCATAGAGGACTTCCATACGAGCTTTTATCTAGTCCATATAGGTTACCATTTTAGAGCTAGGATGTACGAAGGAAGGTTGAAGGACTTATGGTGCCCAATACTGCATCATGCTTGCCTTGTGAAGTTGATCATATAAGTACTCTTTGGTGACCCGATGTTTATCCACTTCTCCTATGAATTCACTCAGATCGATGTTAAGGCTTATGGTCCTGGTATCCCACCAAGCCTTGATCTTATGAAGCTTGGATACCTTTTCTATGGACTGAAGCTCTCCGAGGTTAAGGGTGAATGGCTTTAATGAAGGCTTGTGAACTATGTCCTGGATTCTCCTAAACTGTCTTACCATGTTGTTTAAATAGTAATTTGTACACCAACTTATTTCGATCAATGGTACGGCATGATAACCTTTATAAACCATTATGACTTTAGTGTAATTGCTCCATCTAGAGATCCATAGTATGTCTTCAACCCGGAAATCTCATAGAACTTCTATCTAGAGAAGGGTAAGGATATCTTTTGGTAATTTGATCTTATCAATGAAAGAGTCAATAAGATCAATCTTATTGGCAAATGCACCCCTTATCAAGTCTAACCCAAAACATTTGATGTGACTAATGAACTACACTATTAATAGTACTATACATGACTTGAGATCTCTATGGCCTCTTTTCTTAAAGAAATTAAGGTTCCTTACTTATTCAGCAAGTAAGGTGGGAATGTAAGACTTCCATTCCCAAAACTGAGCTACTAATTCTACCACCCTAAAGTGTATAAGAAAAGATCCACTTGGAAATAAGATGATGGCGAATACTGCTAGTACATAAGCTTTGATTTGATTTTCACTCCAATTTCTAAGAAACAGAACCCGTTTGTCGGAGCTGGGTTCTTTCTAAAACCAATGGACTAGATCCCATATCTTGATAGCATGTTTGTTGCAATCATTTAGGGCCTCATTTATCTCAATCTTATGGATCCTTAAGAATTTTGAAAAAATGTAGGCTGAACCAAAGCTTAACTCTGGAATGCATATTTCATCTTAAAGAGGAGCTTAGAGCAGTTGGGTGTACACTTCTAAAGTTGGATTGATTAGATGTGGCTTAAATTGAAATGCCACTTCTTTGGGCTCCTAGAAATGGACTAAGGCCCTTATCAGCGTGATGTTAACATCTATTTTGGCTTGTGAGAGTATAGGTCTAATATTATTTGTAATGAACTGTTGTTCTCTTGGGTTGAAGGTTTGAAACCACTGGATGAGTATATGCTTTAGGTTTGTGGACATGAATCTCCTTGGCAGTAGATGAGTTGGCCATTTTTGAAATATTACAAGGAATGCAAAAATTACAAAGGAAAGACTATTTACATGAAAAGAAAATACACAAGACTCCTTATGTACATGAATTCTAGGAAAAACATAAGGAAAGAAATTTTGGGTTTTGCAATTTTTTCCTCTCTTTTTTTTTTTTAATAACATTGCCACCTTCTTAGTTATTCGTCAACCCCATAGAATGTATGCAAAAAGGGTAGGTTCTAGAGGTCCTTAAACTCTATGACCTCATGTATTTTAAAAAAACAATTCCTTGGTTACATCAAAGTTTAAGTGAGGTAGCTTAATCGGTCCCGAACGGTAGTTGCCAGACTATGCCTCGAACTTACACACTAGCTGCTTGTCCTAAGGTTCTAAGACTGCCCGGGTTCAACTGTATCTATCATGCATTTGTAGTACAAGAAAATAAATTCCCCCTTTAAAATAATTAGATATATAAAACTAAACCTACAAAAATGTTAGTACAATTATGATAAATAACAAAGAACGAAAGGAAATAAATAAATTGCACTAAGGTGACTTTTAGAGATCAATTTTAATTTTGGAAAGTTAAATTACCAACCCTCTTGACGTCCCCAGTGGAGTTGCCAAGCTATCAAGCCGGGTTTTTCACCCTCTTGGTTCTTTTTTTTTAAATTAAACTTCCTTTAAACTGACCTATATTAAACCCTTACCAATTTAATATTGACCCCCGATTAGGGTTTTAAGAAAATCGATTTTTTACGCTTTGAAAACGTTTTGAAGTCATTATCTAACCAGAGTCGGGGAAAAAAAGTTAAGTTATAGCCACTAGTCTTTCGATAAAAAACCAATTTTATAAAACTGTTTTAAAACAAAAGGTCTAGATTCGAAGCTTATGATTTTTAAACTCATACGGGTACCATTAACTTTCCAAATTTACAATTAAACTTAAAAATCACCTTTTAATTTCATAGGACAAAGCTTAAATGTTAATGACTTAAGTAATTTAGAAAAAAGGAAAATTAGATTTTTTTTTTATTTTTATCATCATCCCATAGGTGCTTATGTATCCGCTATTTGGGATCAGATGTATGTAGTTCCTTTATGAAAACTTTAGCAGGTAAAGTTGATTTTAATTTTGAAAAACATACTGGATTTACGTTTTTAGCTCAATTTGGTTTATTTGAGAAAATTTCTAAAAAAGAAGGTCTTAAATTGGATTTTTTATTTATTTTCGAAAAAATTCTAAAATGCCCTAAATTTAAATATGGATTAATTTATTTTTCTCATTTTGGAAAAATGTTTTTCTAATTGATAAAACAATTATTTATTCATCAACCTACTTATTTTTATTTTTCCTTATTTACTTATCTTTTTTATCTATTTTCTGTTATACTAAAAAATAAATAAATAAACTATTTTCTTGTCATTATTTTTTCTCTTTTCTTCTTTTTTCCTTTTCTTTTTCTTTTTTTTTCCTTTACATTACAATACAATTTACATTTACATTCAAAAATAAAAATAAATAAATAGACAAATAAATAAAAAGAGAAAAAGGGAACCGAAAAACAAAACAAGGGAATTCAAATGGATAAGGTCGAACTGGACAGAAATCAGGGTATGCAAATCTTAGGTTCAGTGCTTGGATCAAACTTCAGATCTGGGTTAGGCTCCAGTGTCTTTAACAACAGCAACAACAGCAGAGGGTAGTTCAGGCTGTTTTAGTGGCCAAAGCGAGGGGATGAAGAATGTTTTGTGTATTTTAGATTAGGGATAAAGGGGGTAGACTTGATGCCTAGGCTGATGGAGATGGTTTTGATGGTGGTTGGAGTTTGGGATGTTAGTGGTGAAGGTTCGACCACGGTAGTTTAGTGGCATCGCTAAGGGGTACGATTGCAGTCGAGGATGGTTAGGCTCAGAAGTTTGCAAGGTAGGGAGGTTAGTGAGGGTGGTGGTGTGGCTCGAAATTGAGTGGAGAGAAAGAGAGAGGGTAGAGAGAGAAAGTGATTCGAATGAGAGAAGGGGGGCTTGTAGATTGATTCTATAGCTCATGAGCGATTATCTATATCATAGATGATCGAGAGAGTCCAATTTATAACAATTTCGGTTGGTGTAAGCTTGGAAAGTCCTTTAATGGTTTTTTGGGTGTGGATTCAAATTTCTGAAACTCAAGCTTTTTTCCAAACTTAGGAGCTCGATTTGACTGTGTTAATAGATGAATGTGGATGGGATTTTGGTCAAAAATGAAACTAGGCCATGCTTACTTTGCAATTTTGCCATTAATTTGGTGAAATTGCAACAAACTAAGGTTTAAAAATTGTGTCAAAATTGGTTGCCTAAGGAGGAAATACGTAGAAAATCTGGAGAAAATGAAGGAAGAAGGGGGTAAGAGAAAGAAAGGGAGGGAAAAAAAGGAAAAGGAAGGAAAATAGGTTAACATGGCGCCACGTCAACTAACTTGACCAATCTTGACTAGCCACGTGTTATCACATGATACGTGGTAGCTGACATAGCATGCCATGTAACGCTACATCAGTACGTCATCTAATCTGATGATGCTACGACATGTAGTAATCCTTTATATGAAAAAAATAAATAAATAAGGCTTATACATGCCTTTACTAAGATTCGAACCTAAGACCTCAAGCTTAATGTAAATGTCAGTCCAAGTGTTTATCCTTTAAACCATTGGCCTATACCTTGTCTACATGTTGTGCAATTAAATTGCACATATAAACTAAGTCAATCTAGGTTAGATTTAAATCTAAGCCCAGATTCAACGGCCTAACTTCTAAACTTATTTTAAAATTAAAAAATCTACCATATTAAATTGTTATTTTCTTAATTCCATAAAATTTTCCATTTTTTTCCATTTTTTTCAATTTTTTTCAATTTTTAAATTTTTTCTAAATTTTTTCAATTTGATATTTTTCTAAATTTCTTATTGTTTTGTGCTTTTTCTTATTTTTTCTAAATTTCTTTATTTTTTGGATTTTCTTTAATTTCCTATTTTTTTGTGTTTTTCTTAATTTAAGACCTATTAAGGAAATAAAGTAAAAATAAAAACAAAAAAAGAGGCCAAAATTGGGTGTTTATACTTATTGTATGCTTCCCTTTTACCAATTTTTCCTAAGGTTTTAGCAAGCCTATAAGGGGTTTCCCTTTATTAATTTCCTTTAGGGTTTTAGCGAGTGTAATATCCCATAAGTAGCAATTAAGACATGAACATTTGAGTATTAGGATAAATCCTTGTCTTGTACAATTAGGGGCAACAATGGATTTAGAACATTCAAGAAAGTAAACCAATTAAGTTAAAAACGTGCAAGAAACGTGATAACTCTAATCAAGGAATTCCCGTACGCTTAAAAGTAAAAAATATAATAAGATATCAAGAATACAATCAAAGTAGTAAGGATTTACTTTATATGAGCTCTTAAAGCCATGTTTAGAATAATCATACCTAAATTTAAGGCTTTTAGAAAAATATATCTGATTGAACCCAAACTTTATGACTAAGTTAGAAAAATCAGTTGAAGTGACTAAGTCAAGTTTGTTTTAAAAAATAATAATCCAAAATCCCAATTTTAGCCCTAGAAGTGTGAGTATTTAATATAGTGTAAAAATTATCGAAACCCCTAAAACCGAGCTTAAAATGTAACGAGGACTTAAAGATAAATTAATTAGCTTATAAAAAGAAATAATATAGCATAATATATGATATGAGTATACACATATTTTTATGAGTATATTTAGTATAAATAATAGATATATCCGTAAATTAACCTAAAATTATATAATTATGCATAATAAGTGATAAATTCATAAAATTAAATAAGAAAAGTATCTTAAAAATAAAAGATATGTTACAAACATAATTATATGCATATAATTGCTCATTACATGTATGATGCATATAGGATATATACCTATGTATTAACAAAATCATTAAATACTAATATAAAATACCAAAATACCCAAAAATATCATCTAAGAATTAAAAAGAAAAAAGAAACAACCTGGAATATGATTGGATTATATGTGGAGCAACTTAAAAAGAATAACCAATTGCATCAAAAGCAATTAGATAAAAAATGACACCTTATACTTAAAAATTTCCTAAAATAATAATTAAATAAATAAATAAATAATTACTTAATGACTAAGAAAAAAAATTTGACCGATCTAAACTACTATAAATAAGACTCCTAGGATCATATTATATACTTTAGACATTTAGGGAATTTTTGGAAAAATTAATAGAAATTAGGGAAAAAATAAGAAAAACAAGTGACCCTGTTAGACCTTTTGCGTTCCTAACCTAAACGACGACTTGAAAATAACCCTATCGGTCATCACCAATGTACACCCTTTACTGCCGATAAGCCCCCACTTGTCACCAACCATCGAAGTAGTGATGACTACAGGTCTTGAGTTTCTACTCTATTTTTCTCTATTTTCGAAAAAAATATTAAATTAATTAAGAAAAAATATGAAAAAATTTAATTCTAGGTTATTTTAGAAGTACTTTCATTTTGTAAATTTATTGTTACAAAATTAGGAATATTTAATGTACTTGCATAACAAATGTACTATTCACTCGAAATTTGAAATTTAAAATAATTACACTAAATGATGTAGTTTTTAGCTCAAAATTTTTATGTAGAATACATATGATATGTATTTAAATGCTATGTAGCCATATTTTTAATTTAGGTATTTTTGATATTTAATATAATTTGTGGCCTTAAAAATAGCTAAAAATAGGATGAAATGATGAAATAAGTTTTTATGAAATTAATTGATGAAAATGATAGGTTAGTAAGTGTAAATTACTCTACACTTTCAAGATATATTTAGGCATAAATTGACCTTAATTGTATTCATTTTTTTAAGTTTTTGATATTTAGTTGTGTAATGTGTTGATTTTGGATAAATCAAGAGCAAGAAAATGAAATTTACACAAAGAACAATGAATTTCGAGACAATCATGGCCATGAGGAAAAGAAAACCTTAAAGTAAAACCAAGATATACTCCATCACAAGTGTGATAATGAAAGGTTGGAATGGCTAATACTGATCACGCCCTCCATTACGGGCGTGATTGAGAAAGTTCTATTAACCCCCCTGTCAATCACGACCATAATTAATTATCAGGATGATAATCACTCCCTTGATCACGGGTGTGATTAGAGGTAATGAAGCAACAAAGAGTTCACGTCCGTAGTTATGGCCATGATTGGAATAGAATCTTATTTTTCGAAACTATCACTCTTCGAGTCATAGGCATGATAGGAGTGGACATGACTGTTCCTCTTTAACTTTTTCACATGAACCAGTATATGGAACATGTCTTAACATCAGGCGGTGTGTTGAAATGATATATTTCGAGTCATTTGACGAGTCAAGTATAAATATACTACAACTTTTAAACAAAAGAGAGAGAATTATATTAGAACCAACATCATCAAGAAACACAAAGATCATCATAATCCATTAAGTGTCTTATTCGTGTTCTTAGTGTAGTGAAAACATATCGTGAGTTTGTGTATTATTCTTCACTAAATTAGAGAGAATTGTGAAGAATTCAATGTCCATGCATTATTGTATCCAAATTCTACAGTTAATAAAAAGCCGTTTCCTTCTTGTCTCTTCTTCTATCTATGTTATATTTTACTTTGTTTTTTGTATTTCTCTACATTGAGTCTTTGTCTATCATGTGTGAGTAATAATTTAGGGTTTATAAAGTCATTTTAACATGATTATACTTTGATTTGTTGTTATTCCTAATAATTATGGATTTCTAGTGATTAGAACTTCATACAAATTGAGATAGTACAGTACACGACACAATCTTGCAGTAGATCTCAATGGAATACGTTAAGAAACGATTCCATTGAGTAGATCTTAGTCGCTAGAACGAACTACTCTTGTTAATGGAGATATTTTTAGGAAGTTCGCTACATATTTTATGGAATTCAAGGATTTAATAAACTTTTCGTGCAATCTTGACTTGTTCGTTCTTTTAAAAGAGATTCTATGAAACGTAATCAGAACTAGAATTGAGTAGTTCTGAGAAAAATACTCATGAATAGAGAATTCCTACAAATGAGTAATTGTTAGGATAAATAATTTATAAATCATGTTAATATGATGAAGTAAACCTATTTTGTAATTTATTGTTTTCGTGTTATAATCTTATTTGCTGTGTTTTCTTGGTGTAATAGTAGAATTAGTATTGTTTAGTTATAGAATTTAGTTTAATTACTTTGTCCGATTATTCGATTCGCTAGTTAATAAGAAGAATAATCGGTACTAGTGTTTGAATCTGTTCCTAGTGGAGATGACCCTATATTTATTTATATTAACAAACAATAGGTACACTTGCCTAATTAACCGAGTAAAGGATAAACTATCGCATTTTAAATTATAAAACTCGAAAGCTCTATTTAGAGATGATCATAGGTACTGACTTCTAGTAAATTGTAATGATGTTAAGTTATATTGAAAATAATTTTGTATAAAAAGAATAATATTTGGTTAATTAAATGTAATTTAGGGGTAAAATTTTAATTTTGAGTGTATAGGCGATAAACTGATAGCATAATATAGAAATTTTTGAGAAATTATTTGGTGACTCAAGCTATTTATTATGAATTTATATAGTAAAATAGCTTAAATTATGAACCATGGATCATTTTAAGTAACAATAGGCTAAAATATGATAAATATTTAAATAAAAACTATATGTATACATGCTGGTCAAATTTGGTAAAAATGAATTTTTAATATATTTAATGATAGTTTTTACGATCGAGGTAGGTTATATACGTATTAAGATTAGATAATATTTATATTATTAAGTAATATTAGCAAATTATATAAAAATATAGTTCAATTATATAAAATGAGTATAATACGATAATACTTATTATAGGCACAAATAAGTATATTGGAAACTCGAAATACCCTCTAGAAGTCATTTATCGAAATAGAACTCGTAATACGTATCGTTAAGTATATACGAACCCAATGACACTACTTTTACTAGAATCAGACAACTCTAGATAATATAACCTATATCTCTATAATATTACGAGAATTTATGAACTATGATAACTTGATTGTAATTAAAACGTAAATTGACTAATTAATAGTACATTTCGATACGATCAAAACGATATATTATATGTAATAATATAACTACATATATTATTGATACTTAATAACTTAACTAATGTAATAATAAGACTATATCTCATCATATAAGGAATATAATAATATACTTTAGATATATATATATATACTTGTATATGTAACTATTTAGCAAAATACAAATAAATGGAACCTTAACGTTTTTGTAACTCTTATGAAAACTATACATGAATTTTGTATATATATAGGGTCTTCTAGTGAACAAGGTGTTGATGATATGAGTCTTCCACAGGGAATGTCAAAACAGGTAAGTGGGATCAATGCTTCACAGTATTTTAGGGTATTATTTCAAAATATTTAGAAACTTTCATATGTATTTGTTTATGATTATAGTCAGCTGTACGTGCATATACAGCGCTTGTGTTTGAGATTCAATTTGTTGTGGTAAGAGTTGAACTCCATGTTACAATTGTTTTGTAAATATTATTATACTTGAATTGTTTGAGCTTGGTTGATCACTCTAAAAATAAACTAACTTAAATTTGGCTTAACATTTAACTTGATATGCATTGTAACCTACTAAGGGTAACAGCTAAGATTCTCAGACCAAACACGGACTCCCTTTGTCGGGGATGGTTGAAATGGTCATTTCCTCACTCTTAGTCGAACTAAGTGACAAGAAAAAAGGTCGCAGTAAGGTTAAGGGTCGTGATTCAAAGGTAGTCATGGAAGAAGAGTGCTCTCCATTACACAAGTTCCGGTTTAGTTTTGATTCGTGAGTGTACGATGTTAATCTCCTCAACCTGAATTAGAGTTAACACAATTTCTCTGATCTCACGACAAATCGGATAATATCATGCGATGGCATTTGCTTGTGAAAACCCTACTTGTGATGTACTGAATGCATACTTCTATCTCTGCTCCACTTACTGAGTAAGTTGTTACTTATTCCCCTATAATTTGTTTTGCAGGTTCTGAATAGATTACAAATATCTACCCAAAACCAGAGAACTAGCAAACTGGGACGGGGAGTGAGGTGTAACATGAAGTGGTTGGTTATTATCTTTAGTATTGACTTTCTTAATTTTTAAGGAAAACTACATAGAACTCCTTAAGGGGCTTAGTAGCTTTCAATATTTTTGTCTATATAAGAAATGATACGTACTAATGGGATTTACTACCACTCTTTTGTAAAGTCAAATTACAAGTTTATTTTTACCAAATAATTTCATAGAATTACTCTACATGTTTATATCAAGTAGGCATCGAATTAGATACTTTAAAGGGGTAAAGTCGAATACGCCTGTTATGAACTAGGTCTAGGATAATAACTGTAATGATAGTTTCTATCTTAGGATAACTTATACAGTGAGATTACTACGACTTCACCTTTTCAGAGAGTAACAGTAAGCCCGTAAGGCGCTTCCCTTCATCAACCTTTTCTTTAGGTTAGTCAGCTTAGAGGAGCACTTCCAGGTCTTCTAAATTGATTCTAATTTTAAGGTTGCTAGTCCTTAAAGACGCTCCCGCCTAGGTTAGTCAACTCAAATGAGCACTTCAAAGTTTTCTAAATCGATTCCAATTTTACAATTGCTAGTCTCTTAGAGATGCTACTGCCTAGGTTAGTTAGCTTAGAGGAGTATTTCTAGGTTTTCTCAAATAGATTCCAATTTAAGGTTGCTAGTCCCTTAAAGACTGATACGGGACAAGCATACCTATCAAATTATAATAAAGCAAATTATGAGTCCAAATGCTAATCCTTTAGAAACTTTAAATATTAATACTACCCTTAGCTCTATTATTTAACCGAACAAATTCAATTCAAGAACTCAATTCTTTAAACTAAAATTTGCAGTAACTAATTAATTTAATATCAAGAATTAAACAAGAAAGCAAACTATTAAAGATTAACTTCAAGACTTAATGTCGTACCTATATCTTGATTCAGTAGATTTACACATGCAACTTTTCTAAAAATAATCTAATTAAATCTTTAATTTCTTCCTAACCAAGGGAACTCTTCTAAAGGTAATAACTTTCTCAAGCTTATTAACCCTAATTTCTAGATTACCTAATAGAATCTCTTTCCCATAGTGTAATCCAAGATCGCATTTATTGTGAAACAAATTCTCTTAAAAATATAATATTAAAGATAATATTATACTTTCAAAAAAGTCTTGCAATTTATCTCTAACATTGTATAAACGTTCATTAATTATGTTAGACCTAATTATACAAGTGATCTCTCGATCTTCTCGTATAATATTAAATTTAAATTAATAACCTACATAATTATTAACCTAAACATGTAAGAATACATAATTAATTCAAAAGAAAATAAAAATCTTTATTAGATCTAAATAAAATCAATCGTCACGTTCAAGATCTAGGTTAGACCTAAATACTATAAATCTACTCTCTACACATTGTAAAATAACAAACTAAAATTAAGGAATAGAAAAGAGTAGAAAAAAGAATCATGAGAATTTACAAAGGTTAAATCTTGAGTCTTCTCTTTTCCTTACTTGCTTGAATATTCTTGACTTGAAAAACTCTCCAAAAAATTCATGTCTAATCTATTCTCCCCCTTAAATAAACCTTAACAAGAATTTATATATAAAGAGATAAAAAAAAAAATAGGTTAGTTGAAAAAGACACGACCGTGTCTTTTGGTCATGTCCTTAGCTGTGACAATTGAAAACAAGCTTTAAATTTGCTTGAAAATGATACAATTATGTTGTTCAATTGTGTCGATCTTCAAACCTTCATAATTTCCTTATTTTAGCTCTGAATTGAGTGAAATTTGTTTCTATCTCATTTTCTAGCGTAGATTGTTTTAAGACTTAGAAAACAAAATTTTACTCTATTAAGTATCATTATCTAAAATAAAAGTCAAATTTTAAGGAAAAATCATGAAAAATTACTAAATAAAATATATACAATTTAAAGCTTATCAAAGATGCTCTTGCCTAGATTAGTCGGCTCAAAGGAGCATTTCCAAGTTTTCTCAAATCAATTCTAATTTAGGGTTGCTAATCCCTTAGAGAAGCTCTCGCCTAAGTTAATCAACTCAAAAGAGCATTTCTAGGTTTTCTCAAATCAATTCTAATTTAAGGTTGCTACTACCATAGAAACGCTTCTACCTAGGTTAATCAGCTCAGAGGAGCACTTTTAGGTTTTCTCAAATCAATTTCAATTTAGGATTACTAGTCCCTTAAAGACTGTAAGTCTTGCAATAAGATATTTAAGAGTCGATATGTGAAATTTATGGCAATTAGATAAATTGTTCGATTAAGCCCAATTTTTACGAAAAATTAAAAATATTTGTAAAAGTGATCCCGTGAGTTTAGATTTAGGAAAGTAAGTAATAAAATAATTAAATATTATAATATTAAATTACAAGCCTATTACTCATTATTTATTAAAAACGCGCAAAATGAGTTAAGATAACTAATGAATCACGAAGATAAATTATATGCACACTAAAAATCATAAAATAACATAAATAATATTTAGGAGTATTTATTTGTATTTTATATATATTTATGTATAAGTAAAAATATGCAAAATTGCTTAAAATACCTAAACTAAGTTAAAATAACACTAAATAATTAAAGAAGATTCATAAAAATTATTTTAAAAAATCAAGAAAAATGATGAAAAAATATGGAATGGTCTAGAAATAAGGCGTGGCAAATTAGAAATGGAGAATGGAATTCAGCTAATAAAAATTGACCAACTAAAAAGTGAAAAAAAAGAAGAAGATAAGAACACTTGGTAATCTAAAATCAAAAGAAAATCCAAACCCTTCTATAAAAATTAGAAGACCCCCACCAAAACTTAGTTTAGATAGTTAAGAAGCCAGAAAAAAAATAGGAAGAGGTAAGAAAATAAGAGAAACCAATTTTAAGAAAAATACAGTGTAATTGAGGGTTATAAAGGAAACTTATGACAAACGATAACTTGGGAATGAATAGTCACCACCATTAGATGGTGGAGGCAACACCCAACCTAGCCGACAAAGCCATTGTGGCCGAAGCTAGCAATGCTGGTGATTTCGATTTCTTTTTTATTTTTGTTTAATTTATTAAAAATATTAAATAGTTATTAAAAATTATGAAATTCAGTATTCTAGGATATTTTAGTATGTAGATTTAGGAAAAAAATATCAATTTGATAAATTTAGACCTCGAGATATACTATTCTTCAGAAATGACTAAACCCAAACTAGTTTTTTATTTATATTTAAATAACCTTAATGTTGTAGTTTTAACTTCAAAATTTTTGTGTAGACTATTTAAGATGTATATTACAGTGCTATGATGAGATTTTCTTAAATTTAATTTTCTAAATTTTTATTTAATTTTTAGGCCCTAAAATCATGTATAAAAGGTAATTAGTGGGCTTAATTTTGTAATTTAAGGTTAATTTATTAAAATTTTTTATTTACTTTGTAATTAGATATCCTTGGATGTAAATTTTTTATGTAGGATGGTATTTGTGGAGTTTGGGGTGTTAATTGTATGCATTATGCATATTAGAAAATTAATAATGAGTAAAAGTGAATAATTAAGCTAATTTTGTTATTTAAGGTTAATGGGTTATAAATTTTGATTTAGGATGAATTTAGACATTTTGAGATATTAGATGGTGATGAGAGATAACATTTGAAGTGCTAGGAATGTTTAATATGCAAATTATGTACATATTAGGTAATAATAGGTAATATGTAAATACAAGAAATTAATGAATAGAAAAAATATTAAGTTAAAATTGATCATATGATAATAATAATATACAATAAATCTGATATGAAATATAAAATTATGAAAATATATGAAAAATATAAATATTTATCACATCGGGAATGAATTCTATAGTTAAATTAGGATTATGGTGTACCATACATACTAGAATACTCATTAGGGGCTAAATACGGGATTTAGGCTACCTAAGTGTAATGTGATTAATTTCATATAATAGTTTAGAACAAGTTCCTAAAGTTCACGTATAACATCCGTAATAAAAAACTTAATTAGAACCTAAATCGAAAACAGATTCAGAAACTAGCTTAGAATAGATCAATGATAAGTAATATATATTTGAATAATTGAGGGAAAAAAAAAACATAATTTAAGCTTATATGTCCTAGGGGTATAAATGTTAAAAGAGTATTTATATTATAGGATACATAGAGATAAGTTAACTTGTAGCAAGTTAAGCAAGCAAATTGAGGATTTCGGATAAGTTGGAATTAATACTTCACTGTATTTCGAAGTATCATTTTAGAGTACTTGGAGGCTTAAGATTATACTTATATGTGCTTATAAGTAGTTTGATCATGCGCATGCCTATGTATGCATGTTCTTGACTGTATAGTAAACTATTGGCTTAATGTATTGATTTGCAATTGTTATGTATTGTGTGATATGGATTGATTACCTTAATTGGACTTAATAATATATGGCTTATAAAATTAATTGAACAAGCGTTTCAAACCATTTGGGGAAGCGTTTAGGTTCTCCAACCAAATATCGATCCCTTGATAACATAATGAGTCTCTTCTTATCCTTAGTTGAACTAAGTAACAAGAGAGAAGGTCGTAACAAGAGTGAAATCAATGGTTTGAAGATAGTTGCGGGAAGAGTGATGTCTTTATTATATAAGCTTAGGTTTGGTCGTGAGCTGTTGATATGTACATTAAACTCTTCAACTTAATTAGAGCAAGTATAATTTCTCTAATCTCATGACGAACCAGATTACGTTGTGCGATGGCATTTGCTTGCTACGTTGCATTAAAATAATTAGATGATAACCCTATTTATGCTTGATGTATAATCTTATGTCTCCGTCCCAAATTAGTGAGTTGTTGTTGCAAGTGCTTACTAAGAAGCAGCCTTATAATTACCTTGAAGCTAATAATGTTGGATTTTGGGGAGTAAGTATTTAAACTAAAGAGCAGATATATTATTAAGGTTATAGCTCTTACGCTAGAATCTTCCATTGTCTAATAAAGTATTACTAAGATATTATAATGCTATGAAATTATATAAACATTAATTATAATATTTGAATCTTAGTATATATTTTTCATATTATCTTAAGTAAATAACTTATTTAATCTATGAATTGTTTACTTTAAAGTAGGTTAAAGGAGGACGCCTTATGTAAATCAAGTATAAGATAATGATCGTAAGATCAGCTTCTATTTTAGAATGGTTTATACAATAGGAATGTTACGACTTTTCCACTTTGGGGCAAGATAGAGATGCTCTCGCCTAGGTTAGTCAACTTAGAGGAGCATTTTTAGGTTTTCTCAAATCGATTCCAATTTAAGGTTACTAATCCCTTAGAAACGCTCCTATCTAGGTCAATCAACTTAGAAGGGCATTACCAAGTTTCAAATCGATTTTTCTAACTAGCACCTAGAGTGCTAGACCCTTTTATACTGACTTTGTGTTTTAGCTAACTCTTAGAGTGCCTTCCCTCTTATTCATTTTTCACCATTCACCAAATCCCTAGTGGATCTTACCTAGGATAGCTAACTATTTATAGCACTACTTAAGGTAATTTTACTCCTAAGGCAATTTTACCCCTAAGGCAATTTTACCCTTAAGGCAAAAATGGTGTTTCTTTTTATCTTTATAGCAAAGTTTTACTCAAACTTCACCATAAAGAGGGGTAGCTGTAGACACCTTATTTTGAGCCCTTTAAAATTTTAGAATTTTCGTTTTTTAGAATAGAATAAAGGGTCCTAATTTAGAGAAAGTAAAAAATAAATAGAAAGTTTAGAAAAATATAAAAAAAAAAAAGAAAATTTAGAAAAAGAAGAAGAAAAAAAGAAAAGGTAGTAGATAATTTAAAATAAAATAAGAAAATTTAAATAACTTTGATATTTTTCAAATGCTATTTGGGTTTGGTCCTAAGGAATGTTAGGCCTGGGCTTAAAATTAAATTTAGCTCAAGCTGACCTAATCTATATATGTAATTTGGTTATATATATGGATAAGGCATAGGCTAATAGCCTACTGGTACCGATACGATCCGATGTAGATGAATACATGACGCTCAATATCACATGAACTAAGGGGATAGGTCCAAACCTTGAGATGGGTTGAAGGATAAATGATAGTCAAAGGTTAAGTAGAGGTTCTCGTGCACCAACGGTAGATGTGATGCACCAACACCTCACATAAGCTTTGGTCGCACTTGATATTACACACAAGTGTGGTCGGAGGTCATTCGCTATTAGTCCATGCTTAATAGCCTAGATAAGAGTAGTCGAGAGTAAGTAAAATATACTTAGCTCATGTAAGAAGAAAAATGTTTGAATGTTAATTGTCTTAACTGTTGTGGCTACAACAATACACAAGTATTTATAGGAGCCAATTAGGGTAAGTCCTAGATTAGTGTAAATTACAAAAAGAATTCCTACTAGTAAAGAAAAAGGAATAATTTATAAGGGTAAGGTTGTAAACAAGTGTAAAGAATATCTGATGACAAAAAATGATAGTACAAATGTTAGGAAAATCGGGGAGCATATCAATTGTCCATTTAGTGGTCCTAATGATACTGCTAGCTGAGTAAAGCAGGTTTTGAACAAATTAAGTTGGGGTCGGTAGTTCAATAGCTTAGCATCTTAGATGTTTAGGGTTGGGAAAGGGTTGGTTCTGAAGGTAGCTCATTGTCGATTCGGCCTTATGTAGTTGGCTTTGAATAGGTGTCAACTTGGCCTTGACATATATCAGGTTGGTAGTATACTAATTTGATACTTAACCTTGGACAAATATGTTGTAGAGGGGTCGGCATGGCACCTAAGTCGATTACTCCAGCAGTTTCTTAAGAGTCAAGGGTTCAAATCTCACCATGCACATATGTGCCTCCTTCCCCCCAATTGGACATATGGAGTGCATCTATTAGGCGATGTATCGTAGCTAGGACACGTGGCAAGTTCTTGCTTGTCTACGTAGTTGATGTATTGCTACGTCAGTGTTTTCCTTCCCTTTCCTTCCTTTTCTATCCCTTTCTTCCATGAAACTAGCTCGACCCCATCACTTTGGTTGTAATTTTCATGCAGCTTTTACCTATAAACACATATATTAAGGGTTGTTTTTTGTTCTCCACATGGCACTCTTTCAATCTATACTAAGAATATGACCAGGTTCACTAATTTGACCATTCAAATAGACAATGGAAAATAGGAAAAAAACTAGAAATCTGAGATTTAGCATTGATGGTGAATTAGCCATTAATGGCATTTCCTTGCATATTTAAGGTCTAAAACCTAGGATCGGTTCTCGTTCTCCACCACAACAAGAATCACATATGCCAACTATCCCTCATTGCTGCGATAATAGCAACCCGAACCTCCTTAAATTATAAAAAATTGCAACCCAACACCAATTGACCCTCTCTCCTAACATCTACCGCAATCTAAACAGCAAACACCATCAATATTAATCCTTCCACCATCCACCAACAAGTCACACAATTGAACTACCCTCCCTTTCGCACTATACATACAGCGAACACACAACTCGTACTCAAACCAGCAATATGACCCACTATTATACACCTATAGACGTTTGCCACTCTCCCACCGCTTTATACACTAACACTGTTGCAACTTACAGCAGCATACTCAAACCCATGACTATGCCACACTTTATACTACTGTCACCACCGAATAGCAACCACACCACTATACTAACGACACAAGCTACTTCAACCTAACACTGCAATAGTAATGCCACAACCTAATTACCTTTACCATGATCTAACATAGCTGCACAAACGATTCAATTCACCATACCCCTCGACATATAACATACAAAAAACAATACCCAACAGCAGTAGTCAGCAAATTCCTAACCCTTTATCCTCCATTATTGAACCAAGACCTTCTCACTCGAACATCCACACCATCCAACCATGACGTTCATAGCCCCTATCCTCTTCGCCGAATACACCAGGTCACGTCCATCTTACTTAACTGAACACTAATAACCCTTATACATCCAACACAATAATAGCTGTAGTGGTTCGCTCGGCTATTCTTCATTCGACCCATAAGTCAACCCCAAACACTTTGACGCCACAATTTGCTTCTCCTCTAACTCAACTCTCTCTTACAGAACGCACATACATACTGTAGATCCCATCTTCAACTGAGCCCAATCAGCTAAGCTCCATTGATCATCTACACAACTACTGCCACTCCAATTTGCAAACACCCAAAAAGGGCCATCATGAGTTGAGGCATTGGTGTAAATCACAATTTTACCAATCACTTTTACACTAAAATCGAAAGTCTTATTTGATTCGGCATTCGAAGAGCTTAGTGTAGCATTGAACTATTATTGATTGAAGAAAGATCCAAATCTTCTTGAACCAATTGCTGACTTGACTACTAGACCAAATCCATTGCTCAAACTGACCCACGTTTGCTTCAACTCGCGATCCAATTGCTGCTGTTTAGTTCAAATCCTTCTCTTATTGGAGCTTGTTTGTTTTGTTGTTTTAGATTCGCATTGTAATTTTTTTAAATTTTATTTAGTTATTTATTTTTTTTAAACCAAGACCAATAGAAAAAAAAAAAAGGGAAAAGCCAAAACAAAAAGAGAAAGAAAAAAAAAAGAGGAAAGAAAAACATAGGAAAAATTAGCTTTTAGTTATTTATTTTCTTTCTTTGGTTAAAATGTAAACATAAAAATGGAAAAATAAAAAAATATATAAAATAATAATAATGACGATGATAAAAAATAAATAGTTTAATCACTTAGAAAAACTTAATTTCAAAAAATAGAAAAATTAATAAAACCCATTTCAAAGTTATGGCTTTCTAGGATTTTCCAAAATAAGACACCCGAATTAGGATCCTTTAGAATTTTTTCTAAATAAAATTAGTTGAATTAAAACATAAACCCAACTGTTTTTCAAAATTTAAAACAAACTAACCTGCTAACGTTTTCAAAATAAACTACAAAAAGTCTAACTCTTAATAGAGGGTACATAGATACCTACGAGGCAACTTAAAATAGGAAAATCTTTTTATTTTCCCTTTTGTAAATGATTTTTGATTCATTATTTTTTGTGCAAGTAGAATTAGTTTTTTTGTGAATTTATAATTGCTAAAGGAGTATTTTAAAAGATAAATTGAAATTCGAAAAATTAAAAGTGGTATTTGTTAAGGGTATAATAACATAACCTCCGAATCTAAAATCCATGGTTTTAAAAAAAATAAAACACCTTTTAAAATTGATTTTCTAGTAGACTAGTAGTTAAGTTAAAATCGATCCACCCAATTGATTTAACCTAACCCATTTTTTTCCCAACCCCAATTGGATGGCAACTCCAAGTATTTTTTTAAAACCAAGTTTTTCTTAACTTTTAGTCGAGAGTTAATATTATATAAGTTATGGTTTAATAGTAATCAAGTAAAGGAAAATAACAAAACCATAAAAAAAATCAATCTTGACACCCCAATTGCTCTATGTTAGATACGTACTATTGTTTTCGTCCTATTTACTAAGTAAGTTGTCGCTCATTCCCCTATAATTGTTTTACAAGTTTCCAATAGATTTACCAACACTTCTCCAAGCCTTAGAAGATTAGAGAAAATGGCCAGGAGGTGAGATTCAAAACTAATTAGTTGAATTTCTATTTATTCATTAGCTTTACTAACTTATAGGGAATTTAATAGGATCTCCATTAATGATTCTTTAGTTTTCAACTACTAACATTTATACTATGCTCTGTAAACCTATGTATTGTTATGAATCCTTTACTAGTCACATTATCTTTTTCTTTTAATTAAATTGTTGAATTTTTTTATTTTTATTTTGAGATTTTGTATCTCAAGCTTGATTTTTCCTCGTACATTTGAACCACAAAATTATTTCCAGAAGTTATTTTAAAAAGTTACCCCATAGGTTGATATAAATCAAGATCGAAATTGTATAGCTCAAAGTGGTTGAATGGTAAACGCCTTGTGTACACTATACCTAAGTTAGTGATTGAAGTGGCTAGCTTTTAGCTTAAGTAAGTTTACATGGCAAAGTTGTTACAACTCTCTAGTTTAGAGCATGATACAAGCTATAAAGCTAAGTGAATTATCCCTCGACCACATCGACAAATAAGTTATCAAACAATTAATTACAAGTATATGAATGCATGATCAAGTAGAATGGCACACAAATACATATAGTTGACTAAGTATAGTATGCAACTTTAACTTGATGCCCTTGAAAGTCAAGGTTAGAAAATACACGACACTAGTCAAACCCAAGCACCATACTTGAACTTATACAAGATTTCAAAACTTTGCGTTTCATATTCCAAAGAAAACATTTTAATTCAAATTCCAATTCTAAAACTAAGCGTCAAGCATGGTTGTGAGCAGACTCCCACAGTTTACACTCACTCCTAAACAGAGATCTCTAAACTCAACTCTTAACCAAGTAGTTATTACTTCCAACGCTTAATAAGCCCGCGGGCCAAGGGTAAGGTCATGTTATTTGAGTATACTATACTATAACACTTTAATTTTTCCATTATATATATAAACAACCTTGGCATGACCTTTCTCTACCTTTATGTTATGTAATGGCTGGGTAATAACAATGTAATGCATACTTATGCATGACACCAATTAATTATTAGGTTGAGTACAATTAAGTCCATTTATTTAATGACTAGTTAATATAAAAAATAGATAAGTTCTCACAATTATTTATAATATAGCGACCATTCGTTATAATAATTTAAAGTGTTTTTACATTACAGTCAATTAAATACAATCACATGTAAATCCTAAGCCTCAAAGACTAATCAATTTATCAATAATATTTAAATATGATTATCTATAATCATAAATAAGTATTAGTAGTTAACAGGGAGATTAGTATCCTGGTCGGGATCACTTGGTAACTAGGTAATATAAAAGTGCAATAAGTATCTAATTAAGGGAAACAAACTATCTAAATAACTACCTAATAATCTATCTATTTTTCTACCTATCTTACTTAAATTTCCTAATTATGAGCTTTTTTTTTAATCACGTGTAACTTTTTTTCATTTTAAATTAGATGTTTACGATCTTATGGTTAATTTTTATTATTTTCAAACATACTTTCAAAAGTCGATACCTACATTTTCTGGTATGGGCTTATTTAGTTACAAATTTTATAATATTAGGCTCATTCGCTCCTCAATTGCTTTTATGGACTTTTCTTAGTAATTTTATTATTTGATTATGTGGGCCTAACTTTAACCTATTTTATTCTTATTAGGCTTTGTTAAAAATTTTAGGATTTTTCATTAAGCTTTTTACGTTAGTTTTAAATCCAAACCTAAATCAAGCTTGTCTTAATGATTAGTAGGCTTTCTAAATTTTTGTTTAGGCCTAAATATTTTTACTAAATTTTATATTTTTTGCTTCCTTTCATTTTTGAGTTGAAATCTTGGTTTATTAGCTTTAAATGGGCTTTTTCTTTAAGTTTTCCAATTTTTCCCTTTATGAGCCTAAATTATTTACACACTTTTTTAAAAATTTAATTAGATAAAATTTTTTGTGCTTCTTTAACTACCAAACTAAACCTAGATGTAGCTTGTTTATGGGCCCTTAAGTCCATTTTATCTGATTTTAGTTAATTCACATTTTTAAGCCCTAATTTGCTAATTATCCTAATTAATATTACGGTAAATATTCTAAATTAGTTTATAATTATTATTTTTCACAAAAAAAAATTGTTAGAAATTTTTGTACGCTAACTGTAGCAAATTTTTGGGGATTTTATTAGGGTTTTTCTACTTTTGTTAATTTTCTTATTTTTACTAATATATAATGTAAATTTATTACATATTATACCATAAAATATTTAAAAAAAAATGATCTTAAATTATGTATAGCATGTCACAGCCACATACATACACACATATATATTCTTGTATTTAGTGTTACATTTTTAGAAAAAGAGAATACCTACAAAGTACACACACACAAACACACACTTGGAATATACATAAATAAATACGTAGAAACACATATATTCTTATATATTTATGCCTAAAACCTACAAAATAAAAAAATATATATATACATATACAAGATATGTGAGGCGTGTATATGCATATTTATAATTATTTTTTATTTTTGTGTTATATATATATATTCTATTTTTGGAATATATATACTTATATGGACACAAATATGCATATTTCCAAATTTATATTACTTTAAGTCCAAAAAATTGAAATAAAAAAATATATAAATACAACCTTAACATATGTGATGCAAGATGTAAGTATACCTATATACTTAAGCGTTATAGGATAAAATGAACCTATAATAGTTATATAAAAAACTGAAACTACATTTGTATTATAGGGATGATCGGCAATGGCCTGAGCACGTCGGACCTCGAGTGAGTGAGCGATGAGTCGAGGTAAGTTGGGATTAATACGATGCTGTATTTTGAAGGCTTAAGATTATGCTTGGTTGTGCTTGTTAGATAATTGAATGTGTGCATATGCTTAATTATGGGTGATGCTATGATTCTGATTGTTGTTCTGGCATGTATTGTATGATTTGTATGAAATAATTGATCACCCTAAACTGGACTTAATCAAATATACAACCAGTAATCATAATCGGACATGCATGGCAACCCATTAGGAGAACTTAGGACTCTCTGGCCAAATACCGACCCCTTCGAAAGGGATAGCGCAGGATAGCGCAGGATAGCGCAGGATTACAAAGGGTCCCTTCTTCATCCTCAGTCGAATTAAGTGACAGGTGAGGAGGTCGCGGCGAGAGTGAAGTCAATGGTTCGAAGGTAATCGCGGGAGGAGCGAGGTCTCCATTGCACAAGCCTGGGTTTGGTCGTGAGCTGTTGCATTAACAGCAACTCTTCAACCCGGATTAAAACGGGCGCAATTTCTCTAATCTCACGACGGGCCGGACAACATCGTGCGATGGCATTTACTTGCACATGCATTGCAGCTAATAAGTTGATTGAAAACCTTGTTGTGTTTATGGTGTAGTTTTAAGTCCTCCATCATAAATTACTGAGCTGTGGTTACTCACATCCCTATAGACGTCGTGCAGGTACTGGCTAAGAAACGGTAAACAACTACTCTAAAGCTAGCAATTGCTGGATCCTGGGGAGTGAGGAAAAACATTGAAGAATAAACACATATTTTTAAGGTCTAAGTTTTTATTTTAGAATTATTTTTCATTTCTGAATAATGTAATAACTAGGAAATATATTATAGAGAAATATTGTAAACTTTAATTGCAATAACTGAATTATAGTGTATATATATATATATATAATTCCTCACTTTCTTAGGTAAATGATTTATTTAAATTACAAACTATTTACTTCAAAGCGGGTTAGTCGTGGACGCCTTGTGTAGATCAAGTCTAAGATAGCGGTTGTAAGGCCAACTTCTATCTTAGGATGGTTTATACGGTAGGGTTGTTACGACTCTACCGCTTCGGGGAGCGATCCCCCCTACAAGCGAGTGTTACGGACCTCCCGAAATGGGCCATTCTTAGGAGGTTCCTAAAGCCCAAAGACGAAAAGCCCAAGCCCACTAAAAGCTTATAGATGATGAAAAGCTCTAGAAGGTTCCAGAGGAGTCCAGAATCTTGTATAGTAGTAGGTGGGGGTAGGTGAAGGTAGTAGTTGGGAATCAATTGTAACCATTAGATCTAATTGATCTTAACCATTAGATTGTAAAGGTTTTCTGTATATATAGGGGTATTCCCCTCAGATGTAACACACAAGTTATTTGAGTGAATACAGTATACTATCAGAGTTTCTCTCTCTACTTTCTCTCTCTAACATTGTGAGTGTGTTACAGGCTGACTTAGCCTTCCTTAGTGAGGTCAGGAACGCTAAGTGCCGCACGGGGTCGAGCGACGGAGTCCGCCCGTGACAAGTGGTATCAGAGATTGAAAAAGAAGCTGCTTGTGGAGAAAATGTCATCCGGAGGAGACAACAACACTTCAATGGTCGATGAGTTGGCTGACCATGATGATCACTGTGTTACCAGGCAAAGGACTAGGTCCCGGGACTTGCTGAACTCCCTCCTTAATAGGATGGATAGAGCGGAGTTAAGCATTGCTGAAGCGAAAGAACAATTCGATGAATCATAAGGCAACCTTGAAGAGATGGAGGAAGAACTTCAAGGCAAGTTGCAAGGAGCATTGAATTAAGCCATTGATGAGCTGAAGTAGCGTGACGAGACGATTGAAGGGAAGAATGAAGTACTCCAAGCTCGATTCATTGCTTTGGAAACTAAGGAGGAAGGTTATGAAGCCAAGATGGATGCTATTATGGTGGACATGCGCCAAGAGATTGAAGAACTTAAGAACCAACTAGCAGCATGTCAGGCAATAATGGTAAGTGGAGTGACCATCCAGTCTGCTCATAAGATCGATGTCCCCAAGCCTGAACCTTTCAATGGGATACGATCCGCCCGGGAGGTAGATAACTTCCTTTGGGGAATAGAACAATATTTCAATGCTATAAGAATCTTGGATGACCTCGAAAAGGTACGTACTGCTGCTATGTATTTGAAAGATTCTGCTATGGTATGGTGGCGTAGGAGGGCAAATGAAATCAATACTTGGGCTAGCTTTGTACAAGAGATCAAGGGGCAGTTCTCTCCCCAAAATGCTGCTAAAGAAGCAAAGGTGAAATTGCGTCACCTAACTCATAAGGGTAACATCAAGCAATATGTGAAGGAATTCTCAGAACTAATGTTGGAGATCCCAGACCTTAACCAGGATGATGCTCTAGTGATGTTTTTAGATGGCCTGGAACCTTGGGCAAAGTTAGAGTTAGATCGAAGGGGAATAGAAGACATCTCTAAGGCCATAGCAGTTGCTGAAGGCCTAACGGAGTTCAAGAAGACAGAACATAAGATCCCAATAGGAAGGTGGAAGGGGGGAGTTGAGAAGGAAAGGAATGGGAGTTCCTTAAGAGGGAAGCCTAAGATGGAAGAGAGGAATAACGATCAGGGAAGGACTCGTGAAGGAAAAGATGGGGAACGATGGAAGCCTCGAGAATTGAAGTGTTATTTTTGCAATGGGCCCCATTATGCTAGGGAATGCCTAAAGAAAGATCGGTTGGCAGCAATTATGGCAAATGAAAGCTCCAGTGAAGAGGCTGAGGCCAAACTGGGTTCGGTACGACTACTTAGTGCTATGAAAATGCAGGAGAAGCGAAAGGGGTTGATGTACACTGAGGTAATAGTTGCTGGCAAGAAGTTAAATGCCCTTATTGATGCAGGGGCATCTCATCTGTTCATCTCCGATGTAGCAGCAAGTAAGATTGGAATAGAGGTGGAGAAAACCAAGACATGGCTCAAGACAGTAAACTCAAAGGAAGTCCTTACTACTGGAGTCGCCAGGGAGATAGAGCTCCATATGGGAGGGTGGAAAGGGAAAGAAACCATCGAAGTAGTACCTATGGATGACTTCGAATTTGTGATTGGGATGGAATTCTTAGATCGTATAGATGCACTTATTGTTCCTCGTGCAGACTGTATATGTATTCTCGAGACCAACTCTCAATGTGTGGTGCCCGTTACAAGGAAAGCTGGTCAAGCCACAAAATTCCTTTCCGCTATGCAACTAGCGAAGGGCTTAAAGAAGAATGAAGTTACGTACCTAACTACATTAAAGGGGGAAGAAGAGACAGGGGATCAAGAGGTAATTCCACATCGAGTGGGGGAGTTGCTAGAAGAATTCAAAGACATCAAGCCTAAAGAGTTGCCAAAGAAGCTATCACAAAGAAGGGAAGTGGATCATGCGATTGAGCTAAAACCAGGTACAAAGGCCCTTGCTACTATTCCTTATCGCATGCCCCCAAAAGAATTAGAAGAATTGAGGCGGCAGTTGAAGGAGTTGTTGGAAGCTGGATTCGTCCAACCGTCAAATGCACCTTTTGGAGTTTCAGTTCTCTTTCGGAAGAAACACGATAGGCCCCTCCAAGCTTGTATTGACTATAGGGCCTTAGATAAGGTCACTAAGAAGAATAAGTACCCTATTCCTTTGGTATCAAACTTATTTGATCAAAGGGGAGAGGCAAGATACTTTTCAAAATTGGAGCTATGACTAAGATATGGAGATGAGTCCAAAAACACTTGCGTTACAAGGTATGGTGCCTTTAAGGTTCTTGTTATGCCATTGGGGCTCATAAACGCCCCAGCTACTTTTTGTAGTCTTATGAATAGGGTATTAGCACCATTGTTGGATCATTTTGTTGTGGTTTACTTGGATGACATCATGAATTATAGCAAGCCTATGGAAAAGCACCTAGAGCATCTTCATTGCTTAACCTTAAGGGAAAACGAATCATATATAAAGCTGGAGAAATGTGCCTTTGCAAAGAAAGAAGTGACCCTTTTAGGGCATGTAGTAGGAAAGGGGAAGATCAAAATGGACGAAGAGAAGATACAGGCCATTCGAGAATGGAAAGAACCTACTAAGCCCTCCGAATTGAAGTCATTTCTTGGCTTAGTAAGTTATTACAAAAATTTCATATGTGGATACTCTCGAATGGCTACCTCTTTAACGAATTTACTCAAGAAAGATGTCTTATGGGTATGGAAGGAAGATCGACGAAAGGCATTCGATACCCTGAAGGAAGCAATCATTAAAGAACAAGTTCTTACGCCCTCTAATTTTGGTGAAGTATCTGAAGTAGGCATAGATGATGGTGATTATGCCATTGGTGAGGTTTTGATGCAGGAAAACCATCCAATAGCCTTTGAGAATCGAACGTTGAACGATACAGAGAGGCGCCACCCAGGAGATGAGAAGGAAAAGACAGCTATAGTACATTGCCTTCAAGTTTAGAGGCACCTTGTAAGTACAAGTCAGTGGGGCTGGTCTAAGTTATTGGATGTCATACAGCTTTCTTTCAATCTACAGAAGGATGAGTCCATCAGACAGAGTCCTTTCGAGATCGTTCTAGGAAGGCAACCCTTAACTCTTCATACAGTGGCAATAGGATGTACGAAGTCCAGCCCTCCCGCCTATAAATTTGCAAGGCAATGGTGGGAAAAACACGACTTAGCTCAGACATACTTAGGCCGAGCTATCAAGAGAACGAAGAAGATGGTAGACAAGAAGGGGAGGTCGATGGAATATCAGGTAGGTAACCAAGTGCTTGTTAAGTTACATTTGATACAATGTACGAAGGGACAACTACATAAAGGTCTAATGAGTCGCTATGAGGGTCCATTCTCAATTGGGAAGCGAGTGGGGCGAGTATCTTACAAGTTAGAACTTCCCTCCAAACTGAAATTCCACCCGGTTTTACACATGAGCATGTCAAAACCATTCCACAGAGATGAGGAAGACCCTATAAGAGCTATATCACAAAGGGCCCCAATAAGAGTACGGGATTCATTTGATAAGGAAGTGGAAGGGATCATAGCTGATAGGCATGTGAAGAGACGAGGACAAACTTCCAGACATGAGTATATGGTAAGATGGAAGGGAAGACCAAAGAGTGAAGCCAGTTGGGCATGAGCCGAAACACTGTGGCAACTTAAAACCAAGATTCGACAATTCCACAATGAAAGAGCGACGAGGGCGTCGCCGGATTGAGCGGGGGAGAATGTTATGAACCTCCCGAAATGGGCCATTCTTAGGAGGTTCCTAAAGCCCAAAGACGAAAAGCCCAAACCCACTAAAAGCTTATAGATGATGAAAAGCTCTAGAAGGTTCCAGAGGAGTTCAGAATCTTGTATAGTAGTAGGTGGGGGTAGGTAAAGGTAGTAGTTGGGAATCAATTGTAACCATTAGATCGAATTGATCTTAACCATTAGATTGTAAAGGTTTTCTGTATATATAGGAGTATTCCCCTCAGATGTAACACACAAGTTATTTGAATGAATACAGTATACTATCAGAGTTTCTCTCTCTACTTTCTCTCTCTAACATTGTGAGTGTGTTACAGGCTGACTTAGCCTTCCTTAGTGAGGTCAGGAACGCTAAGTGCTGCATGGGGTCGAGCGACGGAGTCCGCCCATGACACGAGCTTGATTGCCCTTGGTTTATTGCCTGGTAATTGAAGGGGGCAGCTTTATAATTTTCGGGGGCCACAGGTACGTGGAATGTGTACCTTTAAGTTTGTAGGACTTCTTTTTTATAGAACCTATAAACCTTTGGTTCTTAGTTTCGACCAATCATGTTGATGGTAGATTTTGGGTGGTCAGATATTATATTGATGATAGGTCCATGGCTTGGCAGTAGGTTGTTGTTGATGTTTGGGGTAGGAGTCTCCACAAAATCCAATTGTACTGTACCTTCATCGATCAAATCTTGGATTTTGTTTTTCAACTGCCAGCATGAATCAGTTGAATGACCTACTTGCCCTAGATGATATCAACATCTTACATTAGGATTAAAGAACTTCGACTTGTATCTTTCACTAGGAGCCTCAGAATGTAGCAGATTATCTCTTATTAACTTCTCGATCACTTGACTAAGTAGAACAGGTATCCTGGTGAACTGTCTCGGGGCCTTGTTAACCTGTAATTGGTTTCTATATTGTAGTTGAGTTGGCGGGGGATTCGTCCTAAAAGAAACTTGGGAGTTAGGTCTTACATTTGAGTTGACCATGTTGACAGTAGCTTCTCTAGGCTTGCTAATGGTGGGCTTAGCAGAGGGTGGTCGTCTATCTATTGTTTCTTATAGCTTGCCAGAGGAAATGGCATTCTCAATTCGACATCCTACTGCCACTATTTCTACAAAGCTAGAAAAGGCTTGTCCAATCAGGTGAGTAAAGTAGGGCCTTTCAAGAGTATTAAGGAAAGTTGCCGTCAGCTCTTTTTCAATCACAGGGATAAATACCCTTGCAGCTAAGGATCTCCACCTTTGAGCATATTCTTTGAAGGACTCATTGTGCCTTTTTCTTAGGGCAACCAAATCCATCATTGTTGGTGCCACTTTGACATTAAATCTATATTGCTCATAGAATGCTTTAGCCAGCTTCTCCCATGTATTCACTTAATTTAAGTTCAACTGGGCATACCAGGTTAAGGCAGGGCCTGTTAGGCTGTCCTGAAAGGTCTGGACCATAAGTTGATCATACTATGTATACTTGCCCATTTTACATACATACAGCCGAGTGTGTAGCTTGGAGCATCCAGTCCCATTGTATTTTTCAAAGTCAGGTACTTTGAATTTTTCTAGGAAGCTTCCATAATCGTCTGCAAAGAAGTTTGTTATTCTAGCGTGCTCAAATCCATCATACCTTTCGAGTGTTTTCATCTTTTCAATGATCTGTCGAGTTAACCGCTCTTCGAGCTCCTTCAATCGGTCCTAGTCAACTTCAGGCTTTGGGTTGATTGGGAATGAGTAAGTATTCAGCTCAAAGGTTAGGTTAGCCTTTGGAAATAGCCCTTCAGTTTCAAAGGATTCAAAGCTTTGATTGCCTTTAGGGAAAGCTTCTTCTGTTTCAAAGGGTGGGGCCTCAGTATTCTTTCTATATTGGGCTTTGGAGTGTTCTTCATTTAAAGGGGTCGTAGACCTGAGCAAAGAGATGCTGTCAGCAAGGAAGCTCAGTTGATTTACCATCTTTCCCATCGTTCATTCCAAAGATTGGAATCTCAACTCTATGGAGTCAATAACCTCAGGATTGCTGTTGCCATTATTGTTGTTATTTCCTTGGTTAGCCATTCTGGTTTGAGAACAAGTTTTTATGGGGCTTCTTTAGAGGGTTTGACGTTTGGGAGCTATCTTAGCGACCTAAGTAAAAACCACTTCTCAACAAGTTAGCATAGGGATATTTTGAAAAAAGGAATGCAAATGAATGAAATGCAAGTGAATCACACGGATGAAAAGGAGAGGATCGACAAATGATTAACAGAATGGTAAGTTATTCATTATTTTTGAATTCCCGGAGTCTTATTACATGAAAGAAAGAAAAAGGTATAAATTCATCTATGCTAATTTTCTTCTTTTTTGTGGGCCAAATGACATTTTCTTCTTCTTTTAGCCATGCTTAGCTGCTTCTTCAAACTCTTGAATTTTCTTCTGAGCCATCTTTAGCTGGTGTTCTAGGGCATGTGACCTTTGTCTAGATTCTCGGCATAAGTTTGACCATTTATCTTTCTCATCATGGAGGATCTCCATACGCGCTTTCATTTGGTCCATATAGGTCACCATTTCAGAGTTAGGGCGCATAGGGGAGGTTTGAAGGACTTCTAGTGCCCGATATCGCATTGCGCCTCCCTTGTGAAGTTGATTGTATAAATACTCTTTGGTAACCCGGTGTTTATCCACTTCTCCTATGAACTCACTCAGATCAATGTTTGGGCTTATGGTCTGGGTGTCCTACTAAGCTTTGATCTTATGAAGTTTGGATACCTTTTTTGTGGAGTAAGGCTCTTTGTGATTAAGAGTGAATGGTTCCAATGAAGGTTTGTGAACTATGTCCTGGACCCCTCCGAATTGTCTTACCATGTTGCTTAAATAGTAGCTTATATACTAGCTCATATCGATCAATTGTACAGTATGGTAATTCTTGCAAATCAGTATGACCTTAGTGTAATTGCTTCACTTAGCAGTCCACAGTATGTCTTCTACTCGAAAATCTTGTAAAACCTCTATCCAGAGGAGGGTAGGGATATCTTCTGGTAATTTGATCTTATTGACAAAAGAATCAATAAGGTCAACCTTATTTGTGAATGCTCCCCTTATTAAATCTAACCCAAAGCACTTGATGTAACTGACGAACCAAACCATTAATAATGCCATGCTTGACCTGGGATCTCCGTAGCCCCTTTCTTAAGGAAGTTAAGATTCCTTGTTTGCTCAACAAGTAGGGTAGGAATGTAAGATTTACCTTCCCAGAACTGAGCTACTAACTCTGTTACCCTAAAATGTATAAGAAGAGACCCACTTGGGAACAAGATAGTGGCAAACACAGCTAGCACATAGGCCTTGATTCGGTTTTCTCTCCAATTCCTAAAAAACTGCACTTGATTATTGGAGTTGGGCTCATTCTAGAACCAATGGACTAGATCCCATATCTTGATGGCATATTTGTTGCAGTTGTTTGGGGCCTCATTTATTTTAGTCTTACGAATCCTTAAGAATCTTGAGAAGATATATGTTGGGCTGAAGCTGAGTTCCAGGATGTATATTTCATCTAAAGGAGGAGCTTGGAGTAAATGGGTGTACTCCTCTAGAGTTAGGCTGATTAGATATGGTCTAAATTGGAAAGCCACTTCTTTGGGTTCCCAGAAATGGACTAAGGCCCTTATTAGCGTGATGTTAACTTTCACTTTAGCTAGTAAGAGTATAGGTCTAATTTTGTTGGTAATGAATTGTTGCTCTCTCGGACTGAAGGTTTGAAACCACTGGTTGAGTATAGGCTTTGGGTTTGCAGGTTTATGGACATGAACCTCTTTGGTGAGAACCCTGGTGCTAGATGAGTTGGTCATTTTTGGAACATTACAAAGAAAGCATAAATTACATGGAAAAGACTAATATACAAGATCTCCTATGTACATCAATTCTAGGAAAAATACAAGAAAACTAAAAACTCCAAAATCTTTTTCCTTTCTTTCTTTTTTTTTTTTTTTATGTAACATTGCCGTTTTGCTAATTATCTGTTGACCCTATCAAGTATAATGCAAGACAGGTGGGTTTTAACGGTCCTTAAACTCTGTGACCTCACACGTTTATAAAGAAACAATTCTTCGGTCACATCGAAGTTTAAGTGAGGTAGCCTAATCGACCCCGAATGATGGTTGCCCTACTACATCCGAGACTTTACACAATGGCTCCTCGTCTTAAGGTCCTATGACGGCCTAGGTTTGACCGCATCTACCATGCATAAATCTCATGCTTACTAAAATAAATATGTTAATTAAAACAAATATGTACACAAAGCAATCAAATAAACAAATCAATATATAAAAGAATAAATAAATAACTAAATAATGCGGGTAATTTGAAAAGCGATTTTAATTTCGAAATGTTTTTAAGTGGTTAGCCCTCTTGACGGTCCCCAGTGGAGTTGCCAAGCTGTCGAGCTTGATTTTTCACCCTCCCAATTCTTTTTATAAAATTAGGTCTTCTTTAAACAGATCAATACTAAACCATACCTGTTTAATATTGACCCTCGATTCGGGTTTAAAGAAGACCATTTTTTTTAACTTGAAAAGATTTGGAGTCGCCACCCAACCAAAGTCGGAAAAAGGGGTTAAGTTATAACCAATTAGGTAGATTGGTTATAACTTAGTTACCGGTCTATCGATTAAAAAACCAAGTTATAAATACGGTTTTTTAAAAACTAGAAATCTGGATTTGGGAGCTAATTTATTAAACCCTAAACAGGTGCCATTTTTAAATTTCCGATTTTAACTTCGCTTTTCAAATATACCCTTTTAATTTTTAAAAAACGTCTAATTATGATACATGCAACTAAATTGATTAATTTACATAAATAACTAAAAATGGAAAAAATAAAACTTTCCATATTTTAAGTCGCCCCATACTTGTGTATGGGCGCCTACGTACTCACTATTCGAGATTAGACGTACGTAGTTCTTTTATAAAAAAACTTTAGTAAGTGATTTGATTTTAATTTTTGAAAAATGGTTGCATTTACGTTTTTACCCAATTCAATTTATTTAAGGAAATTCTTTTAAAGGGTCCTAATTAGTGTTTTATTTTTGGAAATTCTAAAATAGTCCTAATTTGGAAAAAGGTTTATTTATTTTTAGAAAACTTAATTTTTCTAAGTGTGAGAAAAGAAATCATAATTTTATATTTACCTATTTATTATTTATTTCATTTTATTTACTTCATCACTTATCACTTATTACTTAGTTAATAAAATAAAACAAAATTACCTTCTTCTTTTTTCTTTTTTTTTTCTTCCTTTTTATTTTCTATTACTTTTAAACAAAACAAATGAATAAAATAAATAAATAAATAAATAAAATAACAACAATAAATAAAAGAAAAAGCTTCGAATGGATTCGGATGCGCAGGTCAGACCAAAGCGAGTTAGGTGGGACGAGTCAAGTCGGGTCGAGTCGCTTTACTGGTTCTGGGTCAAGCTTCAATGCCTTCAACAGCAACAGCGGCAGAGGGCTATTCGAGCAGTTCTAGTGCCCAAAGCGAGGGGGTAAGGAGTTTTTTGTGAGTTTTGGATTAGGAATAGGGGGGAAGGCCGAGTGTAGTGGCCTAGGGTGGTCGTTCGGTGGTTGTAGGAGGTGGCAATCGGCGATAGTGCTTGGGTGATGCTACTAAGGGGCATGGCGGAGGTTGAGGAAAGTTATATCGAGGAGCTTAAGTCATGGGGAGTCTTCCTTAAGCGGTGGCTCAACTTAGGTTGGAGTGAAGAGAGGGAATTGAAGAGAGAGATAGTGAGCTAGAGAGAGAAAGAGAATCACTGGAGAGAAAGGGAGCTTGAGAGTTGATTCTGAAGCTCGAGGATGGATCTTCTGTTCATTGACGTCCCTATTTATACTTGAATTTCAACCTAGCAACAAAGGAAAGCTCGGATCGAAGTTAATAGAAATGGCCGGATTCTCAGTTTTTTTCCAATCTTTGAAGCTCGATTTAAATGCGTAATTAATCAAACTCAGACGTATTTTCCATACCGATTCATAGTAGGCTATGTTTAGTGCGGGATTGATGCAAGAAACCATGAGCCTGTGTATGGAATTTGTGTAGAAATTGAAGCTAAAGTGGAGGGAGTGAGCTGTTCTTGAGAAGGAAAGCTGAGGAAAATTGAGAGAAAATGGAGGAAAATCGAGAGAAAAAAAGGGAAAGTGCTGACATGGCGCTACGTCAGTCGACTCGACAAACCCCGACCTGCCATGTGTTACACTTGACACATGCGGATGACGTGGCATGCCACTTGGATAACACGTGGCGCCATGTCAGCAAAAGTCATCCAATTCGATTATGCTACGTGTCAGGATACGCGGCACAATCAAATCCTGACACGTGGTAGTCTCTAATTGTGCCAAAAACAAAAAGTAGGAAAAAGGCCTCTCTGCCTTTGCTAAGTTTCGAACTCAAGACCTTATGCTTATTGCTAGTATTATATCCATATACTTAACCGTCAGGTTGTTGGTCTGTGCCTTATCCATATGTGCAATTTGCACATATGGACTCGGTTAGCTTAAGCCATATCTAAATCTAAACCTTGGTTTGATGGCCTAACTTCTAAAACCCAAATTTAATCTAACAAAATGTTTTTTTTTTTAATCTTTTATTTATTCATTATTATTTTTATTTTAAATATTTATTTATTTTTTTATAATTAATTTTTTTTTCTATTTTCCTATTTTCTTATGTTTTTCTAAAACTCCTATTTTCCTAAATTTCTTCATTTTTTAGGGCTTTCTTTAATTTTCTTTTTTTTTTTTGAACTTTTTCTAATTTAAGACCCTATAACCTAATTTGAAAAATAAAAGGAGGCAAAAATTAGATGTCTACACATACTTAACACTAAATAAACACGTCATTAAGCTATTAGACAAAAAGTTCCAGATTTGGTGGGTCAAAGAAAGTGGTGGCCATGAGTTGCTTTTAAGGTCAAAACCTCCATTTTCATGCAATACTTGATTTTTATGGTGTTTTGATTTATGTAACCTATGTTTCTATTAATTTAAAACCTTAATCACTTCATGAAAGCGTGTAGAAGTGTTGTGGGGGGACATATATGGGGTGGCATGCATGGAAAACAAGAGTATCATTAACTTACTTAAAGATTTTCTACCAACAATTGCACTATTCTACATAACTTAGCCTATTCGTGTTATAACTTCTACTGAAGGTGGTTTTTCTTGTATGTACCTTTGTGGACCTCCTTGAATTACCTTATAAATTCTATGAAGTTGCTGTGAAATAAGTTTTAGGAAAGAAAATATTAGTATTTATCATTATTTTGCAAGAAATCTAAGGAAAAACATAACCTGAGTTCTTACAGGAGCAAAGTACGGAAGGCCTTCCTTTGTGGTTGTGTGCCATGAGCCTTGGTGTATGTAAGGGGGTGTGAGTGTGTCAAAAAACAAGGCAAATGTGTGTGTGAGGCATGGGACTTGGTTTGGAGTGATTTGGTGTAATGGTAGTGAAGCTATAGGGGTTGGCGCTAGGGTGGTCAGTGGTGGTAAAGAAGAGGAAGAAGGAGTTTAGGCTTGATCTTTAGAGGAGGTTTGAGGGAGTTTTTAGATGTATTTTAGGGTATGAGAAAATGAAAAATGAGGGAGGGTGATGGGGATAGTAGGTTGTGGAAGTGAGGAGAGGTGGGGGGATAAGTGGTGAGTAATTTAGGAAAACGAGGACAAGGACAAGTACCAAATGGAGACCATGTACTTCATGTGTCTTTCACCAATTTGGGTATGATCTTGCTTCCTAAGAGTATAAGATATTTTAAGAAGGGATAAGAGTTTTTCTTTTGGTCATTAATCATGTTTGACTTGTAGCTAATTAAGATGTAATGGGGTTGGTTAAGGATTAGGGTTTGATTAAGGCAATTAGTGGTGATTAGGCTAATTAGGTGCAATTAGGATGTGTTTAGGGTTTAGTTGGACTTTGACACTATAATTTAGCTATTCTAAATGCCCTATACATGTACTTAGGGTTCCCTTAGGGTTTGGTACTCATTTATGGTAATTTGATCCGCATACGAGATCAAAAGTTAGGGTTTGAATCACTTAGTACTACTGATCGCTTGTATTGATCGATTCAACCTTACTATTAGTATTTATTGGTGACAATAAGGTATTTGATCACTTAATTAGGGTTAAATGGTCATTTTAAGGTTTCAATAACGTTCTAGGGTTTTTCAAGTATTAGTTAGGTTTTTAAGGCTTATTTCAATTAGGGTTTTGGTCGAACGCTTAGGATTTGATCCCTTTACTTAGGTATTATTATCATGTTTCGAGTGGTTTTAAGGACTATCCAAGGACTCCTTCATCCAATTCCGCTTTTGGGTTATCGAAATTTCATGGGGTTTACACACTTAACTTGCTATAACGTCAACTCATCCCCATCTACTCTTATACCCTTATTATATATAAGCTTTAAATTATAGTTTTATCCAATTATCTAAGTTATGTATATTTTACTTATTACCAACCTATTCTAAGCTAATTTTTGATTTAGTTTCTGATTCAATTTTTTATTACAGTTTTTATATGCAAACCTTAGGAATTCCTTTTGAATCAATATATAAAATTCATCTAATTATATTTAAGTATCTTAAATCTCCTATTTAGCTCCTAACCAATATTTTGATCAGTGCGTTATATCCTACTCCTTATTTTACCACCGAATTTGCTCTTAATGTGAAAATAAATTATATTTTTTACATAATTTTATAAATTGATATTTTAAATCATATTATTATTATTATTATTATTATTATTATTATTATTATTATTTTTATCAATTTTGACCCAATATTTTCTACTCATTTAATTTCCAACTTTACATATTATTCATTTAAATGTAATTACTATACCATGCACATAATACATACATCTAACATCACAAAGACCATCCTACATTAGCAATTAGTATCCAAGGATATGTAATTACATATCAAATTTGGATTTTTACCAAATTAACATTAAATTACAAAATTAAGCCTAAATATTACCTTTTATGTATCATTTTAAAGCTTAAAAATTAAGTAAAATTTTAGAAAGTTAATTTTTAGAAAAACTCTTCATTACATTGTCTTAAATACCATAAATAGTCTATATAAAAATTTTGAAGTCAAAACTATACTGTTAAGGTCATTTAAATCAAAATTGAAAATTAGCTTGGGTTTAGTGATTTTTTAAGGGTATTATATTTCGAGATTTAATTTTATCAACTTGACATTTTTCCCTAATTCTACATATAATAATACCTCATAATACCGAATTTCATAATTTTCCATATATATTTAATATTTTTAATAAATTAAACAAAATCAGAAAGGAAATTAGTCTCACTTGTTTGATCAACTTCCAACCATCAGTAATGGCTTCAAAGGTGTTGGCAACCCCTGGCAGTGCTTTTAAGGTTAGGTGGTGGTAGCCGCTTTGTTCTAGGTGATCACTATTCATAAGTTCTCCTTATAAGCCATGATTGTATACTATTTTTGTTAAATTTTGTAAAATTATTCTTTTATCTCTTTTCTCCTCTCCTTATTTTTTTTAAGCTCTCACCAACTAAAATGAATTCCAAATGGTTTTCTTTCTATTTGTAGAGTGACTTAGATGAGTTAGGGATTTATTTCATGCCATTTGTCCCTTGTCTCTTTTGCTTTTTACTTTCTAATTGTTTCAATTTGATTGGTTGATTTTCTTTCATCATTCCCAGCATACTACGACCAATATCCAAACATTTCTTCACTTTTTCATAGTTTTCTTGATTTTTAAAAATTTTTCTTAATTAATTAGTATTATTTTAGCATATTTTAGGTATTTTAAGTAATTTCAAGTATTTTTACCTACATGTAACTAAATATATGGTGTAAATTTCAAGTATTATTTATGTTATTTTGTGATTTTTAGTGTGCATATAGTTTATCTCTATCGATTCGTTAATTATCAGAACTTATTTTATGTATTTCCGATAAATAACGGGTAATATATATAACTTAATATTATAATAATTAATTATTTATTTTTCTAAATTCAAACTTAATGGAACTATTTTTACTATTATTCTTAACTTCATCGTGGGCTCGATCGAACAACTTACTTAATTGCCTTAAATTTTACATACCAAACTCTAAACACCTAATTATGAGGCTTACACCGATCACACGTGTAGCATTTGCACAGATAACTAATTTATAATCACAAACAAAAGCACTTTTAAGTCTTCATATACTTTGATATAACATCTCAACAAGTAATAAGGCCATGATTGCAACTTACCTATACTGATACTCATTCTAGTAAGTTTGTACTGTTAGTGTTATGCTCATTTAGGAATCCTATATATACCAAAACCTAGTTTTAGTTTTTTAAGATTTATGAAAACATTAGGGTTTTATCCAACTTTTCATATTATAATACAACTTGGTTGAAATATTATTTAGGTAGTTATTTTAACAAAGTTACATACATAAATATATATATATATATATAGAGAGAGTATATTATTTGTATATAGTTGCATTTATATAGGTACTTAATTATTACAATTTTATTATATAAATTATTTAATATTAATTATATGCGTAATTATCTTATTACTTATAATATGTTGTTTCAACTATATTAAACCGTATTTTCAATCAGTTAATTACGTTTTAATTATAAAAAAGTCATTGTAGTACTAAAATAATGATATTATAGAAATACCTATTTATTATCTAGAATTATTCAATTTTAGTAAAATTAGTATCGTTGGATTTGTATGAATTTGACAATACATAATATATGTTCTATTTTAGAAGTCAACTTATAAATGATGTTTTTAATACTAACTTACGTGTAAGCCCATATAATAAGCACTATCATATTATTTCCATATTTTCTAAATAAAATATATTCTATATAATTTTCTAAACTAGCTTAGTAAAACATGTATTATATAGCTTTAGGATGCGTATATTACAGTTCTGGTCATATAATTTTATAAAATATAATAGAAACCCCTTCTAATCAGAGTTGACCAACATAGAAATGTGTAGGATTTTATCAAAAAATTATTATATTTTAATCTAGTACTGCTAAAAGCATGTCCTAGATAGTAAATTAAGCTATTTAATTAGGAAAATTTGTAATAAATAGCTAAGAATACCAGTTAATTCCACGAAAATTTCTACAGACTCAAAAAATATAAGAAATTTAATTAGCAACTTGTTTCATGCAATTGGGTTTATTGCCTATATATGTAAAATTATATTTTTGCCCTTAATTTACAATTAACTAAGCAAATAACATTATTTTTATACCAAATTATTTCCAACATGTCCTAACATCATTGTAAATCTCCAAAATTTATTAGATATCAATTTCACCAATTATTTCTATAATAATTAATTTATTTCAAAAAATACTCATTTAGCCATTTTTAGGGCCAAAAATAACAATAAATAGTTAACACATATGGAATCAAAATTAGGTTACTTAGCATTAAACTGCATGTGATAGGAATCTTGCAGAAAAATTTTGAGGTCAAAATAACATCATTTGATATATTTATTTTTAATTTGAATGAATAGTGCATTTCTTAAGGAAGTGTATAAAATACTTAAAATTTTATCAAAATAATTACACCACATGAAAGTAAATCTAAAATAACCTTGGAATAAATATTTTCATAAGTTTCCTCATTAATTTACTATTTTTAGAAATTATTTGTAAAATAGAGTAAAAAATTAAACCTGGTGTTCATCACAGCTCTGGCTACTGTCAAGCATTAAGGGGATGTTGAGCGGCCAAGATACGGGTAGCTTTGCTAGTGGGTGATGGATTTTCATAGCAAGTCACACATTAGATTAGGAACCACTTTAGGTCAGTTGCTTGCATTGTTTTTCTTTTTCTTTTTTGTAATTTTCTAAATTTTTTCATGAATTTTCTTTGAGTGATCTAAGTTCCTAAAATGTCTACAATGGAGTTTGGAGTCCTATATATGTTGTGTTAGGTTAGATGGTTTTTTTTCTTAAGGACTAGGTAATTTTATTTAATTAATAGTTGAGAAAATTTAAGTAAGAGGTATTAATTTCTAACTAAATTAACTTTTGATGCAACTACTCAATGTTTTCCCTTCCTGCCACGATCGATTCTAGCCAACTCTAGATTTTTCTTTGACTTTTAGATAGGTTTTTGTTATTTATTTTTGAAAAATTTTGATATTTTATGTATGTTATATTAATATTTAGTAATTTTGTTAATATACATGTACATAACTTATATACTTGATACTTGTAATGAGTAACCATACTCATACAATTATGTTTTTCTCATATTATTTATTTTAAAGATATATATTCTCTTTAATTTTGTAAATTTATTACTTATTTTATATATTTATAGATTTTTAGGTTAATTTACAGGTATATTTATTATATATATCAGGTATATTCATAAATGTATACGTGTATTGATATGTTATTTTATGCAACATTATTCATTTTTATAGCTTAGATAATTTATTTTTAAAATCTTGTGGTATTTCAGGGCTTGGTTTTAGGGGTTTCGACAAATTTTATACTATATTGAATAATTACATTTTTAATGGTAAAATTAGGATTTTATTAACTTATTTTTAAAATCAAACTGTACTAGGTAACTTTTATTAACTTTTTTTTACTTAATCATAAAGTTTAGGTTCAATCTGATAAGTTTTCTCCGAAGTCCATAAATATAAGTACGGTTACTCTAAATACAACTTTAAAGGTTTACACCTTATTTTGTTATTATTCATAAGGAGCTTACTTACATGTACACAAATGCTTGTGTTCTACCTTATTACATATGAAAACACTCACAAAATACTTGTTGAATACATAAAAGAAAGCTACAAAGAAGAGAAGAAACAAAAATGAGAGACAACTTTGGTATAGTTGCTCGTGGGGGTAGGACTTGCAAGGGGCTTGAGAGTTGAGTTATTAGCTTGGTGCACCTAACTCTTACAGGCCCTTCCTTGCTTGTAAGGTATCATTTGAAGTATTGGTGGGGTTGTAGTACATTTGTGTGATGGAATGTAGATTAAATGAAGTGAGAATAATCAAGGAAAATAGAAGTTTTTGGAGTGGACTAGAAGGGGTTGCAACATTGCCCAAGGAGGAGTTTAGTAAGGATATTTTTATGTGTTGTTATCTTGAGTGGAAAGTAAAAATAAGTGCTTAGTTAGGGGCCCTTACAAACCGACAGAAAAAGAGAGAAGTAAGGAGAGAGATTTGACTTGATTTTTCAAAATTAGGGGCATGGGAGCTTGCTTGTTAGTCAAAAGTAGGAAGAAAAAAAATAGTTGAAAAGTGGCTCTTATCTTGTAGCAAAGGATGGGCCTAGGTTTAAGGTAATGATGATGGGATTTTATCTAGTTAAGGTTTGTTTGGGTTCTAAAGAGTGATTGACTAGTTCAATTTATCTAGTCACAAATAAAATACATTAAACTTGGTAGGCACTAGCAAGAAAATGTAAATAAATACATGTAACATAAAATAAAGTATAATATATTATATGATATATTAGGACAAGAAAAGAAATTTACTTAATATGTATGTGCATGTATATATAGTAGCTCTACTTACGTACACAAGTTGGATTAATTTTTTTGTAGTTTTATTAATTTATTATTTTAATTGGCATAGCTTGATTAATTATTATTATTTAAAATTATCTCTAATCATTTGTTAGTAATTTTACGTAATTTGTATATTTAATAATAATTTTATTGAACTAGAATTTTATTAGTATTACAGTAGATCTTAGGGTTTAGGATTTAAGCTTTTTATTAAGTTTAGGTTCGATTTTTTATAAGTATGAGTACGTAGAGTCTAGGGTTTTCTTATGCGATTAGGATTTTTAAGTTGCATATTAAGGTTTTTTATATTCGTCTTAAGTTTCAAACTATCAATTAATTGATTTTAAATTTATTTAGTCTTGTTGACTTAATGAAATATTTAGGGTCTTGTTTGAAAATTTACGGAGTTTACAATTATAGCACTATGAGTATGTTGACCACACTAAGGCACAATTGGTGGCTTTAGATTTATTGGGTATGCTACTCCATAGTAGCAAACATAGAAACTTAAAGGAGGAAAAATAATAACGATGAGGTCATTATAGGGTGGGAGATGAAAAAATTGTTGCATAAGTAGATTGTTCCATATATTCTTGTAAAGTTATCTTCTTGCAATCTGTTACTTGTTGGTGTTAAGGATAAAAAGATGGTTTGTTAAGAGCATTTAGTATACTTAAGCTTTGCTCTTACTTTGGAAAAAAATGATAAAAACATCATGCTCCTAAAATTAATCACAATGGAGGTTGAATAATAGGATGCTAAGGCACTACTTTGGCTTAATGTATTAGAGTTTTGCCTGGGTTCATAGGACAATAGCTATGTAGCTAATTATTGCACAAGCATAAGGCATGAGAATTGAGATGCTTAAGAATTCTTAGGTTTAAAGCACGATGGTTGTAATGTAAGGGTATAGGTTGGGATTGTAGTGTAACAGCCATGGTACTAGAGTGTTGCTTAAGCTTAAAATATAAAAGCTAAGATATTATGGTATTTCCTAGGCTTAAAGCATAAGAGTTGATATTCTAGGGCGTTGTCGATGCTCAAAACATGGAAGCTGATATGTTAGGGTGTTGTTTGGTTTAAAGTATAGTAGTTGAGATGCTAGAGTATTGCTTGGGTTTAAAGTATAAAAGCTAAGATGCTAAGACAATACTTAGGCTTAAAGTAAGGGAATCAAGACATCAAGACGTTATCTAGAGTTAAAGTGTGCAATATATGATGGAAAGTAGTTGCTTGGGCTTGAAGTATAAAAGTTGAGATGCGAAGTCATTTCATAATCTTAAAGCGTAAAAGTTGAGATATTGGTGCGACATCTACGCTTCAAAGATGTAAACATATATAAGAGAATGATTATAATAGATATTTTATTATTAAATAGAGAAATTTAGTTTTTCTTTATAAAAAGAATGGTTCGGGTTGTACTTACCGTCTCTATCAAATAAATTAATAATTACTATGGAAAAACTCATGTATCAACATCTAGGCATTATAGATTAAGAGTGAGTTGTTTTGAACATCATTGTTTTCAATAACAGGCTCCTTTTGAACCCTTTCAAGGGACTTTTCTTAATTCTTATAATCCTTAATGTGATTTTCCACCATCTTGTGCTATTGCTTTTAATAAGCTTTCCTTTTTGTTTACTATAGGTTGGTGCTCAATTCTAGGCAATCCGATGTCTTCATATTGCAACCAATCATAACATGTACTTTGCTAATCAAGCATGAAAATGCTCTCATAAAGCTTCCTTGTGCATTATTCTTTGGCTTTGTGTCACATTTGAAGTTTTCACCCTTAAGTTGAGTTGACGTATGCAATTCGTTTGTTAAGCTTATTACTTTCTTTTTGTTGCCTTGTGATGGAATTGTTGGTTCTTTGTGCATTCATCCTTTTTGATAATTTATACCCCTTTAACAAATGGTGCACACTTATTCATGTCCTAATAGTGTGTTAGGACTTTAGAAGAGTGGGAAGGGAAAAGAAAGTATAAGGGAGGAATGAAGTCTTAGTTTTCTATTGTTTTGGAAGGAAGAAAATTCGAAAGAAAGAAAATGTGAAGGAAATGAAATCCATGGTTTCAATTTCACAAAGAGTTGCTCTTTCGAGAAAGGAAAGAAAGGAAGAGAAAGTCATTAAAATACTACTTTACCGTTCATAAAATACATCTTTTGAATAAATTATTATTTGTGAAGAATTATTTAGTAGTTCGATTCATCCACTTCAATTTCTTTTATCTTTCCGAACAATATGAAAAAATCAATTTTTTCCTTTCATTTCCTTTCTTCCCATTCATTCTTTTTCTCATTTCCTTCTCCCTTCCTCCAAACCCAAATTCCTTCTTCTTCCAAACATAATGTAAGGTTTTCGCTTGCTCCGGAGAATCTGAAAATATCCTCTGGCATTGCCACGTGTAACAGAATGTTGGATTTGATTATTGTTGTTTTCTTACGGCAACGGGCTTTCGTGGGAATATCAACCTAATTGCCCCACTACAATTGCTGTAAAGTGACGTGAAATAGGTGGTTTCGAATTAAAATAATATGTGGAACCTCCTCCTCGTATGGCTGAGAACGGCTTTACGTGATCATCGGTGGTGATACCACTTTCACGGAATCACCTGGTTGCTTAGGCGAACCTTCATCGTCTTCAGCTTTTAAAATATTAAATTAAAATTTTATCAGACATAAAAATTTCTACTTTCATAACTTTGTCCCATCCGAAAAAATAATAAAAAATCAAAGACAAGACATAGTATTATCACATTACACTGAAACTCTTAACATTACGCTAGGACTGAAGGGAAAAAAGGTATGGAAGGAACTAAAAGGTAGGGAATTTTTATTTGAAAAGGATAAAGGAAAAGTGAAAGGAAATAAAATTTTACTCACAATGTTTTATGGATTCTACTAAAAATCTTTCTTTTAATTTGAAAAGAATTAGAAAAGAAAATATTTAAATTTATTTAAATACCTTTTCATTAAAAAGGAATTATGAAATTTTAAAGATATTTTGGTACTTTATCAAACTTAAAAAAGAAATCTAATATACTCTCCATCTATAATATTTTTTCATATCCTCTTCCTATTCAAATAAATATTTTCCATCCATTTCCATTTCTCTTCATTTCTTTCCTCTCATTTTATTTCTATCTAATTTTTTTCTTCATCCCAAACATAACGTAAACTCCAAATTGTCCCAATCCCTTGTATGTCAAGTTGTTTCTTTGTCGAGACACAATAAATTAAAATTTCAATTTCTTAAGTACTATATATTATCTATATTATTTAAATATCAACAAATCTTTGGTCTCGTTTTTATATTTTTATCAGTTATCCTAAAATTTATTGAAAAAAACTATCAAAATATATGCTACACTAACCTAGCTTAATAATATCGTTGATGTTAATTGAGTCCCAACAGGTTTTTGGTCCTTTTTTTTTTTTTTTTACATTTCCATTGGTTACAAAACCATTCTCTTTCTCTTTCTTATTTATATCATTGCCTTAGACCTTTTTACTTTTAATAAGGAATTTTACAAAATAATTCTCTTTTTCTCCCCAATTATACTATATTTTTTATTTCAAAATTTTTTATTTTCTAATAAAGATGATCTATTAAAAGTAAGTAAATGTATTGAAAGATATAATTAACACTTTAATTATTATATAATTTTTTATTGCAAAATTTGTGAGTGAATATTCGATTATATGTTCCATACATCAAACGTTTTTACATTTGCACTTATTGAGACGTCTACTAGTAGATTTAAAAAGAAAAAGAGAAGTATTACTTGAATTTGGTGACATACTTAGATCTTAGGAGTGGACACTCTAAAATACAATAACAATGATAATAATAAAAGTAATGTTTTTAACCCCCTCAAAATAATAATTTTATATACTTATGTATCTCTTGAAATATTTATAAAAATTGTCAACAAATATCACTTTTAAAATTAAATTACAACTAACTAATTTGAATAAATAATTATAAACACTTAATTTTTGCCCCCCTTTTACTTTTCAAAATAGGTTATAAGGTCCTAAATTAAAAAAAAATATAAAAAATAGAAAAATAAGAAAACCAAAAAATATGAAGTCTAAGAAAATACCAAAAAAATAATAAAATAGGAAAAAGTACAAAAAAATAAAAAATTTAGAAAAAATACAAAAAAAAAAATTTAGAAAAATATATAAGAAATTTGGAAAGTCATATAAAGAATTTATAAAATAATAAATTTTTAAGTTGTTTGAATAGAATAGAATTTTAATTTAAATGAAAAGCCAGTTGGGCTTAGATTTATATTTAAATTTAACTTAGGCTGACCTAATCTATATATACAATTTATTTGTATATATAGACAAGGTATAGGCCAATAGTTTAAAGATAAACCAATTGGACTAAGGCATTGGGTTTAGTTAGAAATTAAGAGTTCGAAACTCACTGATGTCATGAAAGTTGTTTTTTTATCTTTTTCTCTCTTAAGCTCCACGCGTGGCCATATGTCAAGTCGTTATTAGCCCATGTGCCTAATTGCAATACGTGACATTTTATGATTGCCCGTGACAACAAATTTTCCTTCTCCCCATTTTCTTTATCCCTTTCCTTTTTTTTCCCTTTACTTTCTTTTTAAATAAACAAATAAACAATTAAAAAGGGGGACATTCGAAAAAGGGGAGGGGGGGATTTGTTTTTTTTCAAAATAACAAACATACTAACACGTGCAGAGGGAAGGGGTTTAAAAAAAAAAACACACAAATACACACAAACAAGGGGGTTCCACAAAAAAAGGTCAAACCACGCATTCTCTCTCTTTCTCGATTCTCTTAACCCTAGACTCTTTCACTCTCGGTCGTCTCTCTCTCTCTCTCTACTGTAGACCGACCCTCTCTCTTTCGGCCGATTCTCTCCATCATCTCTCTCTCTCCTTTACCTCTCTCTCTCCAACATCACACCATTCCTCTCTCTTAGCCCTCTCTTAGACCAACCTTAGTCCTTGCTCTCTCTCTCTAAAACCCTCTCACCTCTCTCTTCTCCAATTCTCTCTTGCTCCACTACATCTCTCTCTCTTAGCCTTCCTCTAAACCCACAGCCTCTATGATTGCCACACTCTCTCAACTGGACCCTCTCACTCTCTAACTTCCTCTCTCGGCCACTCATTAAACACTTACGCATAGCTACCCCTTAACCCTGGCCTAAACACCAAACTACTATCCTCCATTCGTCCTTGACTTACTACACCATCTATGGTTACTACCACAAACATACACATACAACTCTCTCGACCACCCTCATCTTCTTTATCTCTCATTGCACACCGTAGTACAATTCTACCCATGACTCTCTTTCTCTCTCAACCAATCTCTCTTGTACAACACCAAGAACACACTGACCTCTCTTTCTTTCTTATCGAAACCCCATACGAGCATGGCCCAAACCACCCACACCTAACATACTCCTAAACACCGCACTCCGACCACCCAACTGACTAAATTGAGCCACCACCAAACCACCTCCATTGGCTGTGGCAGTCCTCTAAACCTCCCTTTCGCCAATAAATTCAACATAAAAATGCCCTCACTCGAAAGAAAATTTGCCCTAAACTACCTTGAATCACTACTGTCGATCGCTTCATCCTTTCCCAACTTCTCATATGTAATGCACATAAATCGGGTCGGCAACTCGATCTAAACCAGGTTCGAACTGACCCTAACCCAAGATCCTTACCCTATTACACCAACCCTCATGCTCAGCTCCAAATTGGTCTAATATCCATTTTGCGTTTTGGTTTTCTTTTTGTAAATTTGTTTATTATTATTATTATTATTTATTGGCTTTATTGTAAAATGTAAATGTACTTGTAAATTAAAAAAAGAAAAGACGAAAGAAAAAAAAAAGGAAAAAGAAAGAAGAGAAAAAGAGAAAAAAAAAAGAAAGGAAGATTATTTTATTTATTTGTTATTTTACTTAGTCTAATAGATAAAATAAAATAATAAATAAATAAATAAATAAAAAGTAAATAATAAATAAAATAAAATAATTGAGCAAAATAAAATTCATTTTATCTCTTAGAAAATACAACTTTTCAAAAATAAAAATAAACGGATTCTTTTCCAAATTAGGACTACTTTAGAGTTTTCAAAATTAAAACCCAATTTAGGATCCTTTAGGAAATTTTATCAAATAAATCAAAATGGATAAAAAAGTAAACTTGGTATTTTTTTTCAAAAATTAAAATTAATCAACCCGCTATGTTTTTGGTAAATGAATTATGGAAGTCTGATCCCGAATAGTAGGTATGTAGGCACCGATATGCCAATATGGGGTGACTTAAAATATATAAAGTTTTATTTTTTCTATTTTTGTAGATATTTATATAAATTAATCAAATTAGTTGCATATAATATGATTAGCCGTTTAGAAACTGAAAAATGGAATTATTCAAAAAGTAAGTTTAATATTGAAAAGTTAAAAAGTGATACTTAATTAAGGTTTAATATGATGGCCTTCGGATTTAGATTTTTAGTTTTCAAAAACCGTTTTATAAATTAGTTTTCTTGATAAACCGGTAGTTAGGTTATAACCAATACACCCAATTGGGATAACTTAACATTTTTCCCGACTTCGGTCGGATTGCAACTCCAAGACATTTTCAAATTAAAAAATCGATTTTCTTTAAAATTTAGTTGATGATTAGTATTAAATGGGTAAAGTTTAGTACTAATTGATTTAAAAAAAACTTAATTTTATAAAAAAACAAAATGGGTGAAAAATTAAGCTTCACAATTATGATATCAAATAACTGCAAATATAAATCATAATAATGAAACTATAATAAATCATAATAACGATTGAAATAAGAGACATGAGATTGATTTCTCCATTTAGCTTACTTTTATCACAAAATAATAGGGTAAAAAACATGTCTATTACTTTTAAAAAAAAATTATATAAATATGGATTAAATGAAAGAAATTACATAAATATAAAACATAAATCATATTTAAGAAATGAAATATTAGAAATAGTAAAAATTTCACATTTCATAAATACAATTTAATATTTTGCTTATAGTGATTATGTTGCATTTAAAATATACGATATTAATATAATTAAATGTATATTGCAACTCTAAAAATGCAATATAGATAAAAATGCATATGTTATATTTTAGATATGTAGGAGAAACCTGATAAATTGATAATATTTTTAATATAATTAAATGTATATTGCAACTCTAAAAATGCAATATAGATAAAAATGCATATGTTATATTTTAGATATGTAGGAGAAACCTGATAAATTGATAATATTTTTAATATAATTAAATGTATATTGCAACTCTAAAAATGCAATATAGATAAAAATGCATATGTTATATTTTAGATATGTAGGAGAAACCTGATAAATTGATAATATTTTTAATATAATTAATAAATATATAATATTCATTACATATAATTGTAAATAAGTAAAATTCTCTAAAATAATAATTACTAGGAGGCATAATTTTGTGGGATTTTGACTATAATGGTTAAAATTAATTATATCTAGAGTAAATTACATAGTGATAACCTATGCTTATCATTTTTTGTTTCTTTAATAAAAACATAATTTATATTTTTTCCACTCTCTTAACTAAAATGGCATCTACATGCACTTACTCCACTAATGGAACTCAAAATCACACATATTTTAAGCATACATCCTAGATGATACAAAACATATACTCTCTTCATTCTCAAATTAAAATTAAAATTTTTTTAGTATATTATTTTGTTAAATTTACAATTTATTTATGATAATTGACGTTTTTCTAATTTTCCCACAATTTTAACGGCGATATTTTATTAGGTCCATCAGTATCCCTATATTTCGACATTTGGAAGTGTGGCAGCCTTATCTATCACTTCCGTAGGTCCCACCTAACCATGCCTCGCACATTTGCTTTGACTCCCATTAAAAAATTCTGATGCCAATGCAGATATTTTTGCTCTATTTGACAAGACGAGTCTCTTCTGTCTCCGTACCAGAAGCACACTGCACACCTCCTCCTTCCAACCTTCCTTTTCGTTCTATCTGTTTCGACTCGAGTTCTTATTCCTTTTTCCGTCGTTCAACCTAATCGACACAATCCTTCATTCAGTATGCGATTTGAGCTTGCAACTCCATCATTAGCTTTCCATTTTTCGAGCTCTCGCTATACATGAACATGATTCAGTTCCATTCGACATTCCACACCTTCGATTTCAAAATTCTTTGTGTTTCAAGTGACGTGGTAGGAGCTCGTAACAACTTGAATGAAGCTGCTTTATGATCGCAGGTAATCAGATTCATTTCGTTCGTTAATCACATCATCATGTTGATATGCTCATTGGATAGCCTTTGCCTTCAATGTGTTGCAAATTTGATTCTCTCTCTATCCCTCCCTCCCTAACGTTTTGCGTTCTTCGTTTTTCTTCGTTCTTGGATGGAGGTACGAGTAAAAGTAAATGCATGATTGTCTGATGTTAGGTCAGAATCATGCACTCTCTCTCTCTCTCTCCCTCTCAACTCACAACCACCTCTTTTTTGCTTGATCGATCATTAATTTCTATTTATTTATTTATTTTTTGCTTACTCGATCAACGGATGATTTAAAGCTTGATCGATGACTTGGTTCTTCGGCTATTTGAACTGCTAAGTTAAACTTGTTAGTTTTAGCTTATGTCGGTTTTTAGAGTCTTGTTATAAAGATCAAAGTGTACTTTTTTTCGTATGAAGCGTTTCTTAATGTATTTTTTTAATTATAAATTTTTGTATTTATAATTTTATTTTAGCCACAATGATAAGAAACGAGTTGTGATGGTAGGAAGTGGTGGTGCAAGTTGGTGGAAGTGGCTCATATGGTTAACATTGATGGTTAATGTGCATATTGAAAATGGGTAAAAGTACCATTTAAATGCTCACTTAAACATAGAGCGCATGTTTGAATATTGGCAAAAGCGCAGAGGACATTCAATGTAATTGACTCATTGAAAATGTTAAGATTTTATTCTATTTTCCAATATGTTTAACCACCATTACCTCTGCCAAATACCATTTTACCACTAAAATTTACTAGTTTTAAAAGACAGTTTTGATTAGCAGTGTAATATCTGAGCATTTCCTAGCAACTCTAATTGCTTGTTCATAGGTAAAGATCACAATCCGGTAGATAGAATTGTTGTGTATAAAAATGAATTTTGCAATTCTAGTCCCTCTATTTTTAACTCTTTCATAGTTTAAGGCCATCTAAACATGCTGGTAGGGAGAAGAAGATCAATTGATGCAGATTCATTCCAAGAAATGAATCAAACAAGATTACACGGTATTTAGGTGATATTATGCCAAAATTTAATAATTGAAATGCTTCTTATTGAGTGTGTTCAGGACAGGTATGCAAGAGAGGAAAAAAGCAAATGAACCAATGAAAGGGAACATAAATGTATAACTATCTCAAATGATCAGAGTTATTCATATTTTCATTGTAAATAATTTTCTGTAAAGTTGTAAACTTCTCATTTGTGCAAATACATCTTAATTTTCTTCTCTTCTAATTTCCTTAATCCTGTTCGAGGAGAAGCATTCCAAATGTTGCACTTGGCATGCTTGGCTAAGCTCAGTCTTGGTTTCATACGCACTTCTTTCATTTCTTTCAAGAGAAGAAAGGGAATAAACAAAAAGTTATTGAACAGCGGATCTTTGATTTTAAGATTGTATATATGAGCAAATTCTCTTAAGTTTGATTAAATAGCATGAAGTGTTGAAGTTGGATGCTCTCTCATCAGTTATGTACATGATGTGGCAAGCTTCTTTGCATCTTTTGGTCATGCTAGCTCTACAAATTGTGAAAAGGTAGGCATATGTTATGGGACCACGTTTGGGATCTAGTCACGAGTTGGTATACAATTTGTTTGTTATAATTGGTTTGCTCTTATTAGTATTTTGACCTTTTTTACTTGGACCTATGACGAAATTTGGGTTGAGGTCTTGTTTAGAGATATTCCTTTGATCTATTACACTATGTTTGTGAAGAGTTAGGGATGGAAAGTAAATGAAAAGAATTAGAGAGGAAAAAAAGTGAAGAAAAGAAATTAGAAGTTTCCTTGATTGGAAAAGGAAGGAATTAGAATGAATGAAAGTAGAAGGAAAATTAATTAGATAGTTCTATATTTTGTTAAAGTACCATAAGTTTGTATATATATATATATATAAATATATATATATTTTTTACCATAACATAGATCTAAATAAGTTAGAAGTGTGCTTTTTAAGGGAAAGATAGTATTTTCATGGGAATTCCTTCCTAATTCTCTAGATGTGGAGTAGATGCTTTTGATTGTGTCTAGGAAAAACTTCCCCCTAAATTTGCTCCTCCTCCTTTTCCTTCATCGCTTGAAAAAAAGAAAAGCGAAAATTTCCCTTCAAATTCTTTCCCTACCCGATCCTCTCCTCAATTGCAACATAGTATTAAGCTATGACTATTTTAAGAACCAATTTAGACTAATTGATAATAATTTTTCTTGCTTGTTTATTATCGATCTCAAATGAAGATATTTATATTGGCAATTTATTGCATAGAATAGGAAAATGGAAATTAGTTGCTATTAAAAACCTATGTCTAAATCGCATCCATTATGTGTATTTTCTAGAATATATATCCCATCAAGATCATATTTATTACATTTGTTTTCTAGAAAATTGTTTTCTCCTAAAGGCATCTCTAACACTGCTTTCCCTTTGGACAATGAGTGTATCTTCAAGCTTGAAGGTGGGATAAAGGCATTGGAGCTAGTCTGTGGATTACTAAGAGGTTTCTTTTTGCAACGATCCTTCCAATTGTACCAAAACTTTATATAGATACCTACTAAGACGGGACCGAAGAACTTTAGTAGGAATAATTATCACCTTATCTTCAGCCAATGGCAATAGAGGAAACAAGTTGTTAGAGGGTCTCTAATGAACCGCTTGAGGAAGGATACATGGAAAACTTCATGCAATTTATAGTCTAGTCGTAGCTCCAATTGATGTGCTACAAAGCTGATGTAGCACTTGATGTGAGAAGGCTTATGTAACTAGGAAGAGAGTTTTTATACATGTGGCTCGCCAAAGACCAATGTGAATGAGGCTGCAACTATAATTGGACTCAATCTTTGTCCTAAAAAATAAGGTCTTTATTTGCAGAATCATACGCTTGCTTCATATGGTCTTGAGCTTGTTGCAACTGCAATCTTGACTAACATTTGATTACGCTGGATTAGGGTGTGATCCACTGCATCCAGTTTAGCTAATCCTGAAAAATATGGGGCTGATCTAAATGGAGCTCTTCCATATACTACTTGAAAGGGAGTGGTGCATTAAGAGGTGTGGTAAGAGGTGTTGTAGTAGTGTTTGACATGCGAGACCTATTGCACTGTTTGATGTAGCTCTTTATGATAAATATATTGACAGCTTACATTTGGCTATCGGATTGAGGATGGTAGGTAAAAGAGAAAGCCAATTCAATGCTATAGAGAAGAAACAAATCTTGCCAAGACTGACTAGTAAATACTGGACCTCACACTTACAATTGTCTCTAGTAAACCCTAAAGTTGAACAGCCTCATTGAAGAAAATGTGAGCAGCATTGACTATTGAATAAGGACGTGAAATCAGTAGGAAGTGAGAAGATATGTAAGAGCAATTTATTATGACCAACATTGATTTGTTATTGACATTTAGCAACACCCTTTAGATGATCTGTGGAAATTTGTTTTTGGATAAGATGAGAAATATATATTCATATCAGAAAATGTATATGGGAGATGTACATGAGAGTACACTTGAAACCTATGAAACTGAATTAAGTACTACAAAAATACACAGATACTTAGGTCGGTTAGATGATCTTACAACTCTAAAGTGCTTTAAGAAAAAACCAATATGTTCTAGACTGTAACAAAATGCAATGTAGAGCTGTCCTTGATGCAGTCTCAAAAGAAGAAGATTTATCGCTTATTTGCCTTCTATTCCTTTTCCTCCATAAGTAATAGCAGTCTATAGCAAAAGCTTTTCTAGCCGAAATTGAGTAGAAAGGTTTAGTGGTTGCTTCAACTTTATCAGTTGTGGAGTCTCAACCTTGTTACGAGGCAAGTTTAATAGTTTCATATTCATTCATGTATCTCAGTCTACATGATCTGCTAATAAAGGTCAGAGCGATTGTGTTAGTCTACATGACCTGCTAATAAAAGTCAGAGTGGCTGTTTTGTAATATCTTTTGGACCCTTCATGTCCTGATTCATGTAAGATAGCTATGATCAATAGTATTATAGAGGAATCAAGCTATGAATAATTGTACTCTTATAAAAGTGAAGAAGAATCTTATTTTTTATTTTTTTATAGTTTGGTTTATGTATAGTATAGGTTTGGTATTTTTTTTGTTTATTAGTATCCCTGGTTGGTATGTGTCTTTAATTATATTGTGGGTCTTTATCAATATTGATAAGATTTATTAACAAGAAATTGGGGTTACGTTATCTATTCCTAAGTTTCCTACAACATGTATATATTTCTACTTCTTGTGAATGAATAAAATAATGAGAGAAATTGTTTTTAAAAAAATTCTTCATAGTATCAGAGCTTTAATTGATTCTAAATTGACCAGTCTCACTCCAATAATGAGTGGAAAGATAGATAAACTTGAGAATTCCCTGGGTTCCAAGTATAGATTTGGAACCCTAGAGAACCCTAACATCTTGACTCATAATCAATTATCTCTTGTAACATCTAGCGGCACACACTTAGTACAAATCATGCAACATAAACTCAATGGCATGAACTTTAGAGTGATTTCAATTCGTTAAACTTTTTATTAGCAGGAAAGGAAAACTCAACTATTTGATGGCCTCCACTGTAGTGCCTACAAGAAACACCGATGAATTTAGGGTGTGGGAAGCGGAGAACTTGATGGTTATGGCTTGGTTTGTGAATTCCATGAAGCCAAAAATTAGGAGAACCTACTTATTTTGTGAGTCAATTAAGGAAATTTGAGATAATGTCTAAGAAATATACTCAAATCTGGCTAATTCTTCTCAGTGGTTTGGACTCTGATCAAAGATTCATACTACTGTACAAGGCAACATGATCGTAATTGACTATTACAACATCTTGATTGAATTGTGGCAAGAAATGGACCTTGTGTTATAAGGTCAAATGGACGTGTGTAAAGGATGGATTCAAGTACAATTCAATTGTCAAGAAAGATAAAGTTTTCGACTTCTTACATGGGTTGAATATTGAACTTGACGAAGTGAAAGGATGACTGTTGGGAAAACAACCGTTCCTTAGCCTAAAAGAAGTGTTTGTAGAGGTTAGGAGGGAAGAAAGTCGACGTGATGATGACAGTATGCCACCTTGCTTTGAGATCAGCTCTACTAAGTAATAAAGGGACCATCGGTGGAACTTCAGTAAAAGATAAGACATGGTGTGATTATTGCAAAAGACTAAATCACACACGTAACACTTGCTGGAAACCAAATGGAAGGCCTAAAAACCCCAAAACTAAGTGGTCGAGAGAAGGTTAGAACTTGAAATCATCCCCACAAGAGCCTAAAGAAGCACACGTTGCTTAGATGGAATTGAATCCTAGCTCTAATTTTGGTGTTATCCTCACAACAAATTAGGTTGCCTTGTTGCAACAAATCTTGAGTCAAATAAACATTCATTCCGGTAATGATTAGCTTTCCACAACTATTATTGCTCAAAAAGGTAATTTCGTAAATTCCTATCATAGAGTGGAGAATGATAGATGGATTATTGACACCGGAGCGTCAAACCATATGTGTAATTCAATACTCTACTTTGAAAAGTTGAATACTTGTGTTGTGTTTAATAGGTTGTTGGTTGCTGATGGGAAAAGTACCATTGCCAAAGGAAAAGGAAATATCTCTGTTTTTGATTTAAAGTTGAATGAAGCTTTATTTGTACTTGAGTTGAGGTACAATTTAATATCAATGAGTAGATTAATAAAAGATTTGAATTGTTGAGTGAGTTTTTCATCTAATGGCTATATTGTGCAGGACTTAGCTTTGGGGAGAAGATTGGCAATGTTGAGGAGTGCAATGGGCTCAACTATCTCTTTGGGGTAAAATTTAGGTTGAGTCATAGGTTTTTGGGCCAGTCTTTCATTTCTACCAAGAATAAATCTAATGTCATGATTTGGCATGAACATCTTGGATGTCCTAGTTTTGTGTATTTGAGATACTTGTATCCAAAGTTATTCAGAAATAATGATATTAGTGATTTCAAGTGTGAGTCATGTACTTATAGCCAAATTTTTGAAGAATTCTTATTATGTGCATCCTTATACTCCTAAACTGTTCTACCTTGTACATAGTGATATATGGGGCCCATCTCGTATACTAACTCATTCGGGCTATAAGTGGTTTGTTACCTTCATTGACAATCATATACAAGTCTGTTGGGTGTATATCTCCTTAAGGACAAATCAGAAATTTATTGCGTGTTCAAACAATTTTATAAGTTTGTTCTAAATGTTTTCTTGACAAATATCCTAATTCTATATACACACAATGAGAAAGAATATCTCTCCATTGAATTTGAAAACTATCTTGGTGAAAATGGTATAATTCACCAGAGTTTTTGTGTATACACTCTACAACAAAATGAAGTAGCTAAGAGAAAAAAAAAAAAAATCTTCTTGAGACAACTCATTCAATGATGTTTATAAACACTGTCCTACATTGATTTTGGGGAGAAGCAATACATATAGCAACATACTTGATTAATCGTCTTCCATCTAAGATACTTAATTTCCGTACTCTAATAAGTACCTTACGTGACTTTTATCCTAAAACTCATGTTCAATAATCTATCTCCTAAAGTATTTAGCTTCACTGTTTTCATTCTAAACAACTCTCCTCAAAAACATAAATTCGAGGAAAAGGCTCTCATCAAAGTGTATTTTTGTAGGATACTCATCTACACAAAAGGGTTACAAATGCTATCATTGCCCTAGCAAGTGATTCTTTGTTACCTTAGATACCGTGTTCTTTGAAGAAAAGCCTTACTATAGCACTTCTCTTCAATAGGAGACAAAAAATGAGGAAGAGAAGTTGTGTTTTTTAGGAGGAGAGCTATTCCACCCATTGTCTTGTACTTAAGCGAGCAGGGGTCCTGTTCTATGCACTTTTGATCCTATTCTGTGCACTTCTAGTCAATTTGACCTGGAAAGTCCTGCATGTTCTAAGCCTCCAACTTTGGTTGAATCATCTGATATAGGGTGTTCTTGGTTCATGTGAGCTTTCTAGGTCTAATTGCATTGAATTAGCACAGAAGTTTGAATTACAATCAGCTTCTAATGTTGCAACTCCTTGTATTGACAAATTAAAGGCTATACATAACTTTGATGATATTCTAGAGAATCAACCACTTCGATTTTACACAAGGAGGAGCAAAATTCCTCAACAAGGCTAGTTGTCTAAGCTGGAGCAATTGGTCTTGAATGTTGATGAAGAACTCTAATGAGCTGAGAGAGAGAGAGAAGATTTGCCCATTGCCCTGAGAAAAGGAAGAAGAGCTTGTGCTAGATACCCCGTTGCAAACTATATAAGTTATAGATTTGCCCATTGCCCTAAGAAAAGGAAGAAGAGCTTGTGCTAGATACCCCATTGCAAACTACATAAGTTATACTAAGCTTTCACCCCAATTTTGTACTTTTTTATCATAGGTTGATGAAGTTGTAATTCCAAAAAAATATAGAGGAAGCCTTGGCAAGCTAGAATCGGAGAGAGATAGTTTTTGATGAAATGAAGGCTTTACATCAAAGCAACACTTGGGAGCTGGTAGATCTTCCAAAGGGCAAGAACGTTGTTGGAAGTAAATGGGTTTTCAGTATTAAGCATAATTCAGATGGGATCATTGCATGATATAAGGCATGATTGGTGGCTCAGGGTTATAAATGAGGAGATGTTTGTTCCAGTTGCAAAGCTGAACTCTATTAGAGTGATCTTGACTATTGTAGCCAATCTTGATTGGCCTTTACATCAATTAGATGTATAGGATGCATTTTTAAACAGAGATTTAGAGAAGGAAATTTACATGACAATACCATCTGGGTTCAATTCAAAAGATAAGAAAGGTTAAGTGTATAAGTTGAGAAAATCATTATATGGTTTAAAATTCTCCATGTGCATGGTTCAAAAAGGTCAGTAGTACTATGATTGATTTAGGTTACACACAAAGCCAAGCCAAACATACATTATTTGTGAAAATTGGAAGAACCAGATTAAAATCAATTTTAATTATATATGTTGATGACATGATCATTAGAAGTGATGATGAAGTTGAAATAGTGAAATTAAAGCAAAAAATCGAGGCGAAGTTTGAAATTAAAGAACTAGGAGAGAATTGTTCTTAGGTATGGAAGTGGCAAGGAGCAAGAGTGGAATCTTTATCAATCAAAGGAAGTATATCTTAGACCTCTTAATAGAAACTGGCCAAATTAGGGTGTAAACTATTGAGCACTCCTTTACCCTACAATTAGAAGAGTCTTGGATCGGAGAACGATTTACCAATTAACAAAGAACAATACTAATGTTTAGTGGGAAGGTTAATTTATTTGTCACTCACTTGGGTTGATCTTGCATGTCTTATTAGCTTGGTTAGTTAAGGAATGCATTCACCAACAAGATATCATATGAATAGTGTAAATCATATCTTGAGATATCTAAAAGGAGTTCTACATAAAGGCATGCTTATCAGGAAGAATGAGTGTCGAAGTTTGGAGGCCTTTGTAGATGCAAATTGGGGAGGTGATGTAGTAGATGGTAAATCTACCTCAAGCTTTTACACTAAACTATGGGGAAATTTGGTGACATTGAGAAGTAAAAAATAGTTAGCTATGGCTCGAAGTAGTGCAAAAGTTGAGTATAGAACCATTG